>CM060111.1:29637247-29969747 GCA_030522415.1 Channallabes apus | reverse complement strand
GAAAGCTTTATAAATCAAAAATAGCAAAATAAAGGGAAACGACCATTTTTATAAATACCCATGTACGTGTGGACTAGGCCTTTGAACTTGTCCAAATAAACACATTTTTCTATCTAATCATCTTTAAACATACAGTTTTATTTTTGTCATCATCTTCTTCTAAAACAAGCCATGTCATTAGTTTGTTAATCTGCAACAGGGTTTGGGCCGGTTCATGTTTAGAAAACTAGATGACTCCGTATGATCTGCAGAAATACTTTGCTGGCGAATGAAAAGGTCAAAAAGAAATGATTGAGTAACTGGAAGTATGTGTCTATACAGCGTAACATCAGGAAAAGTTACCTTGTCTAAGCTATAAATTTTCCAACCTAGGAATGTCTCCAAAATGTTTATGTAATGTATCCTTTGATAATTTCTATAGCTATGAAGCTCAAGAATTATGAATTAAGAAGCAAGCTAAATAAGTATAAAAATATAGTTTTAAACATAAAGTTTATTCATAAAGCTGCTAAAGTGAATGTGTATTTTGTGTATCTGCTGTCAAAGTGTTAGTATAGTTAGCTTGTGCATGTGTTGCAAAGTGTTAGTTAAATAATTGCTACCCAAGTTAATTATTTCTCTTTGTAACAATCAACTAGGTGTTTTAAATGACTAGATCAAATAATTTGTTTTAGAAACGTACTACAGCAAATAATACATTATAACAAAAGTTATAGTAATAATAGAAAAGTCCCTAGGTACAGTACATTTACATAAACCTAGTATTACACTAATAAACAGAATAATAGCCCAATCGGAATAAAAATACATCATGTAAACTCGATCCGGCATGATCGGAATTAATTTCTTTTAAAAATAAACCTTTAATAATTAGTTTACTATGTGAATTTTTGCCATGTAAATACTTAATCTGATTGTTTCTTTCTTTTTGGAATAAATATATTTTCTTCCTGCACATTTGCCCCAATGTAGGGGTAACATTAAGCGATGTGACAGGTTTTTGAGACGCACATTTTGCTTCTACTCCTGATACAAACTTCACCCACCTGTCCACTGGGTCTCTGGTTGAGGAATCTGATTGGCTCGCCATTTCATAGGTAGTAAAAGATCGAACCAATCATAGGCAAGATTGAATTCTAGTAACTATGATTCTAGGTAATCTAGGATTTATTGAAAAAGGTGGGAAGTCTAACTTACACTCAAAGTTGGAGAGAATTTTTCCTCTTCTGTTATTCTTTGGACAGATTGAGCAGGTTAATGCACATTTTCTAAGATGAGAATCCGTGTAAACAGTTCAGTTACTGTAGAATCTCTAATCGTAATACTTTTCATCTGGAAATATAGCTACTGTCACATCCTGAAGTATTGAGGGATACGGCAGGTCACATTGTAATTTGGAGTAGAATGGAAAGACTTTGTTTTTTATGCTTTCTATTAAAAAAAAGCATTCTGTCTAAATTATATTAAAAACAAGGTTCTTTTCTGAAAATAATAATAATAAGAAAAAAAAAGCATGAACCAGGAATAACTGCTGTGTTCTTCGGTAATAAAAGTAATGAAAGTCTCCAGAAAGAAAAAGTATGAAATCCATTCTCGTGTTCAGGGCTGTGTTAGTCAGGACTACATCCTTCTGCAAAAGTGCCTCCTAAGCAAGAACACCACAATGTGCATTGCTCTTGCCTTTAGGCAATAATCCATATATACACTCTATATAACTGCTGAAAAAGCCAAAGCTGGAAGTTTGAGTGTCAACGACTAGAAATCTGCTCAAAGCCCAAAAATGTGATTTTTTTGGAATCAGTACATGAAGTCATCCATTTATTCTGTGGCTTCAACTTATCCCTGAGTTACTCCTCTGCTGACCATATGGCTTTATAATATCCTCTCTCACATTCAGCGTGATCTCATCACTGTTTGCACAGTTAGCATGAGATTAGCCATGTGTCACACAGCCTGGCATTCATGTTGTTTTTACTCATCGTTTAAGCACGTTTCGCTCCGAGACACGACCAGCAGTTTGTTCACTCAGTCTTGGTTTATTTTGACACTGGTTTCAGGCCTGCACAGTAGTATTTTATGTAAGAAGTTGCCATGTTTAAGCCTGCACATGGTATTTTTGCACACACACACACACACACACACACACACACACACACACACACACACACACACACACACACACACACACACACACACACACACTGTAAATGACATATAATCCTATTGAATAGTCACTGATCTTCTTATCATACACCAACTTGCTGCCTTAAAGCCCTTTATTCTTTTACTGGAGGATACGTTTTTTTTTCAGCGATCATGTGACAACGGATTCGTTAGTCCATCAAATGAGCTTAAATTATTACAAACTTCACAAGATCCCATGATTTAACTTTTAATCCTCCTCTTGTTCTCTTTGCTTTCTTTGTTTCTTTTAATGCAACAATACTCTTTGTTAGGTCTTCTAGGCTTTTCTAAGATCTTAGCATGAACATATGCTTCTGTACATTCTAGACCTATACTGGAGATTTCCAAACTATAACATAACACATATGGAATTAGATAATTAAGTACCAACAACAACAATCCGTTATTATTTAAAGAACTGTTCTGGAACACTTCTCGCAAGACAATCTTTTAGGAAGGTCAAGCGCATTTGCAAAAGTCATCAAGCACCATGATGAAACTGTCTCTCATGAAGACCTTTCCAGGAAAGCAAGACCAACACTTACCTCTACTGCAGAGGAGAAGTTCATATTAGAGTCACCAGCCTCAGAAATCACCAATTAACCTCAAACAGAACCTCAGATTAGAGATGTTAAGAAGGATTTACAGAGCAGAAGTAGCTGAAACATCTCAATATCAACTGTTCAAAGGAGATTATTGTATATTTTGGACACATTTAGCATTGTTTTACAGTGTAGAAAGAAATATAAAACATAAGAAAACACTGAAGTAGAAGGTGTGTCCAAACTTTTGACTGGTAGTGTATATAAATCCATTATTTTCTTCAATCCTGGAGGTTATACTGTACAATATAGGGTTCTCCATTACAGTTTGCTTGTTTATAGCTGTTTATTTGTAAACGAAGAGCAAAGCATGATGTTATTATTAAAAAGGGAAAATGAACAATATTAATGCAGTCTGTTAATTAATTTACTATGAGTACAGTATATGCTACATTGATTTATTGCTCATATATTGCAGCAATTCACCAAAGCTAATAATACTGTTTAATGGTAGAATCATACTTACTGTAGTATGACATTCATTCAGGTCGTCAGCTGACTTAATTTTATTGCCACAGACGATAACACTGCCTCCAGAGGCTTGTACAGTGGCCACTATGCATGATGGGTGCATCCCTTCCCTCCTCATCCTGACGTACCCCCATCACCCTGGAATAGGTACAACCAGGATTTCTATAATCACATGACCTTTTATACTTGCTCCAAAGTCCATCAATCTTTACTGTATGCTCCCAAGCAAATTGAATGTTTTTTTTTCCTGATTAGTCCCACTAATAAGTGGTTTCCTATGACCACAACCCTTGTTTAATCCTAAGCTCTCCACTATTAAACATACTGTAGTTTGGATTTCTATAATGAACTTTGGAAGACTCTTCTTGAAATGTCTCATTGAAATTATTCTCAAGATCCGATCCCGCTTCTTTCTGCAAGTCATGACGATCCGAAACGACCGCCTCCCCTCAATAGACCAACCTCAGGTTTTCTTTGAACCTCACATACACTAGATTACAGCATGTCAAAATAATTGAGACTTTGTTAAAATTATTAAAGAGCTACTTATTTATACGGATCGGTGTTGAATGATGTGCGTTTCCTTTGCGTTGTTTTATGTGGCTCTATTTCCATAACCAGCGAGCCCTTTGTGCCTCATCAGCAGATTTCCCCCCTCTAATAGAAAAGCCATAATATGACCAAATTGTCTTTAAGCTGCGCTAGACGTTTTCCCGTTAGCCCAGGCTCTTCCTTTTTGCCAGATACAACGGTGGGGAAGCAGGCTGTCTAGACAGATAGTCTTTGATGTGTTTTTGTTGAAAATACTCTACTGTCTTCGTCTGTAATTCTGTATTTATTTACTCCAACCAGCGTCTCCAAGTCCTGGGGTCTCATCCTTTATTTCTGTACACACACACACACACACACACACACACACACACACTCTCTCTCTCTCTCTCTCTCTCTCTCTCTCTCACGCACACACGTTTGCCTTATTATCCTTTTGAGGAACTTGACATAATTACAGTACTAATGAAGCTGGATAACGCTACGCCTGACATTAATTTCAGTAACTAAAACAAACTTTTAAAACTTTTTAAAAAGATATGCATATCTGAAATTTGACATGATTTGATTTTTAATAAGCAGCTATGTGCCACTCATCCACACCTCTGTCCACTGCCAATGTTGCCAGATTAAGCCGGATCCCCCATAACTATGCTATTTTTGCTTCATGCCAAAAGAAAATGGCCATGGGCTGGAGGTTGTAATTTGTCAAAGTGACATTTCAAGGCTGATTTACAGTGAACTGGGGTGAGTTTTCAACCGCAATTTGGACTGGAAACAGTGCATCAAATCTGGCAAGAACATATTGAACTTGCTGAACCTCTTGTCTTTATAAACTCTGAAGGAATCAGATACTGAAAGACGCTGTTGCTTGTTGCTTGTTGTTATTGTTGTACATAATTCAAGACTATTGTGGTTGGAATGGTGCTTACAACAAGACACGTTGTTACGAGGCAGAGGCAACGGTTGTGAGGGAAAAGCTGCATGAGATGACATGGTGAAGAACACACGCCCTCCTGGGTGACACTGGATAAGGGGATTAGGAATCACTACAGTATACAGTATACAGGTAAGAGAAGTGCAAAGATAAACAGTTTCTTAACCGGATATTAAGTACAATCCGATTGTTAATCCGTGATTTAGCACAAGACGGTATTTATGATTACAGCAACAGCTCTTGAGAAAAGAAATCTGTTCTATATACATACAGTATACATGTATCTAGTGTTTTGAGGTAAGATTATATAAACAGTAACTGAAGACTCGGGTATTAAGCTGTTTTTGGAAAGTGCAAATCTTTTGCATGTTTGTGTTCAATTAAGCCCATGAAAAGACCACGAAGTTCCCAGAGCATCCTAGAAATATTGAAGAATGCAGTGGGAATGGGGTCAAAATGTAGAAAATGTGTGAAGAAATGGATCCAGTATCTACACTAATTTCTCAGAAATAATGACGTGCTGACATACAGAGACACCCCAATGACAACCCAGTCAGGACGCCATACAATCTTTCCCGTCCGTGGCATGCTTGTAAGAGGCGTTCGTTATGCCTTTAACTCATCAATGCTGTCGTTACTACTGTACTGTACATCCTTATTAGGTTCTTCTTGCGTCTTGCCTCGACCATATTCTGCAGACTTTTTTGAAAACCTCCCAAAGTCAGGAGAGACACTACCTTCTGTCCTTCTTATGTGTTCCTGGCAAGTTCTTCCTGGGTTCACCCAATTTTGTGACGGGAATCGAACCCGGACCCTAGAGGTACAAGGCGACAGTGCTAACCACTACACCACCGTGCCACGTATATAAGATACTGTACTTTTCTAAACTTTTTGAGTGGTAGATGTTCATACTCATGGTCTTGCTATGCAAAGAATTCTTCATAGATTTTTTGATATTTCACTTTTTTCTTTAATCTAGTGGGTTTTATTGAATAAAAGTCAATTAAATTAATAACATTTCTACAATACTATTTTTTAGTGCTATCCATGATTGTCACCTAGAATGAAATTCACTTAAAATGTTGTACGCACTACTGATTTTTATTAATTCAATCTGGCTATTGTGTGGCTCACTTAAACTAATAAAGAACTTAACGACCCCCTCATTCAGCGCTGGACAACCAACACTTTCATCCGGTCAAGGACCACTAACTTCCCCTGCTCCTCTAATGAAATCTCGGCGTGCGGAACGGTTCCACCCCCTTGTTTTTGGTCCGTCTCACATTAGACCCTTGCATTGTTCTTGCAAGGAAGCATCTGGCATGAAGAAACAGATGCTGACAGGTTTATCTAGAGATGTGGCAAAAGCGTTTGGAGGCATATCTTCAAGAAAAGGCTGTGTTTTATGTCACAGGTGCTTTCAAAGTCTTGCCTAATACTGTACATAAACACGAAAGCATAACAATCTATTTTTGATCGATGAACCATGTGTGTTTTGACATGGACGGTCGATGATGGACACGCATCAGCGATAAATCTTGTGTCATGGGATTTCGTTAACCTCCGTATATAGAGCAGTGTCTGGTGCGTGACATGTATCTGAGCTGAAATATGTTTCACCGTGTTGCGTAACCTTGCAGCGAGACACCGTGGGTGGAGATGGGGAGAGAACAGGCCAGCGGGATGATCTCGGAGGAATGTGCCCTGAGCTCTGAGCTTTAACTTCTTTAAGCCGTCGTCCTCGGCTTGCTCATCAGGTCTTATCATTTTGATTCATACACGTTTACATTTCATACAAACTTTCATTTGCTGCTTTGCGACATTATACATTTATACAAAGTGCTATACAAATAAAATTTAATTGAATTGAATTATCCTGTCTAGGGTTTCAGTGGGCCTGGAACCTATCCCAGAGACATACAGTAGGTAGGGGCACCTTGGATGCAGTGCCGACTCTTGGCAGGGCACAAAAACACAAGACAATTTGGAAATGTCTTTGGAATGTGGGAGGAAACCAGAGTACCCTGAGGAAACCCATGCACAGAACATGCAAACTTTACACACACACACACACACACACTGCAGGTGAAATTCCAACCCCCAACCCTAGAGATACGAGGCGACAGTGCTGGGCACTAATACACCAATTTTTAAGCCCCATCTCGCTCCCTGTAACAATTCTTTTGATTTAACCCAAAGACTTACTGTACGAAGACTTGGTCAATGAAAATAAGGACGTATCAAGACTTACCAATTGAAGACAAAGACTTGGAAAAACTTCCAAAGATTTAAAGATCGAAGCCGAACAACTTAAGAAGATGTAAGAGAGCTTGTTGAATGAAGACAAAGAATAACGACGATTTGATGATTGAAACCGAAGGCTTACAAAGACTTAGGAAAACGTGTAGATTGAAAAAGAAGAAGAATTCTGGATTGAAATCAAAGGGTTACAAAGACTTATTCAAAGCCTTAAGAAGATTTGTAGATTGAAGACAAAGACTTTAGTTTTTTCCAGTACAGTACAGTATGTGGCAGGTTTGAGCACAAGCGGGACATATTGAGTGATGGGATATAAATCATTAGGCATTCATAAAAAAAAACATAAAAGCATAAATATTCATCGATTCAAACATTAAAAACTTACTGAGGATGTGAGAATTAGTTTACACAAAATAGCTACACTCTTGTCAGATTTGACATTTCGGCAAACATCAGGATAAATACTGATCCTCCAATGGAACTGGGAAAGTGTTAATCCAAAACAGTGTTTTAAAGCACTTTAACGAACACTGTCCAAGCTGGTGACTTCAGTTGGAATAAAAAAACTAATTGTTTTGCTGTAAAACCATGTGGCCGGTGGAGTTATTTCCAGGGCTGGCAGGGAAATCCTGGTGTCACAATAAGGGCTGAGGTTTCCCTCTTTCTTACTACATTACATTACAAGAATCCACATTGAACTATTATAAAAATAAGATTTTCATGATGTTTTTTTTTCTCTAAGAACATTCTCGTAAATAAAATCCCTCGTGCCGTATCTCAGCCATTGAACATGATACAGCAATAAACCTGGAATTGGACAAAAAAATCTGAAAGTGTGCATAAAATTTGGGTCGCACATGTTCGAAGGATACCAATAGATAAGCTCACTCCCTCATCGTCTATACCGCTTCATCCTGTATAGAGGGAGGTGGGGGACTTGGAGCCTATCCCAGGTGACTTAAGGCACGAAGCGGGTACACTCTGGACTGGGTGCCAATCCATCACAGGGCACACACAGACACACACTCACATTCACACTATGGACAATTTGGGAACGGCAATTAGCCTGATCTGCATGTCTTTGGACTGTGGGAGGAAACTGGGGTACCCGGAGGAAACCCACCAAGCACGGGGAGAACATGCACACTCCATGCACACAGACACCCAGGCGGGAATTGAACCCGGACCGTGGAGGTGCACAAATTCTGTACATGGTATCGATTGTTACCAGTGCCTTCACTTTAACTAGCCGTTCAATACTGTATAGTTTGTGAATGAAACAGAGGTAAAGCCTAACGCCCCACAAATCTCTCCAACACTGGATTTGCTTTTGTGTTGGTGTAAAAGTGACTTAGTGCTTGGTTATCGAATCTTGAGTCAATGAAACAGATTGTAAATTGCTATGTCAAGTTACAGGTCAAGTCCCTGAAGAGCCACTGGAGCCGCGTGTGAGTGAGAGTGGGCTGGATGGAATAAAAAACGAGCAGGTTTTCGTTCTCAGGATGTACAGCCGATTCTAGGCAGAATGCACCAGTTTAGACTAGGAATATAAACGCATTCAGACATTTTCCTTCTAGATATTAATTATTATTCATTTGATTTATGATCTGTGAGTTAAGAGGCTGAAAAAGTATTTTCCGACAGAACATTATGTATCTCATTACTTTGTGGGCTCGATTTCAGTGAACCTTGCGTTTTGATTAAAGAACACGTCTTGAATCTTCCATTGTGGTGACATACATTACCGAAGACACAGGGTCTGAAGGTGTTAGTAATGTAATTAGAAATCACTCTAGCGTTTTAAAGCTAGTCTACGGCGTATGCTGGAGCATCTTTCATAAACTAGACCCCTAGTCATTTCCTTTTAGACTGACATTTCTCTTTAGGAGGTTGAATGGAGACCAAGACCCCTTTTTATTCAGTGTCGTGCAGGGAAATGTCAGCCAAGAATGAAAATCATGACTTAACAGACTGAACCTTAAGGCTGACCAGCAGGGTCTGGTTTGGCAAAGGCTGTCCCATCTGAAAACTCGCGCATCGTCGGCTGGAATCCAGTGGAAAAAAACGAAATCAAAGACACGGATTTTGCCCCGTTAATGTTCTTGTCATCAGTTTCATATGGCTAAGCTGTTTCATGTCAAAATGTTCTGGAGATGATGAGATATTCCCTCGCAGTTAAAAATGTCAGCTGATCCCAGCTGAAAACTTCTATTGTGGGAATGTCTGCTCTGTTGCTGGAAACACGCTGTATATTTTACCTACGTCGGATAATAATACTACTACTACTACTACTACTACAGTCACAGCACTCCTGAATTCTTAAATCTGATTGGTCGGAAAGGTGTGTTTTAACTGCAACTCTGTGTGTACAGTATAAAATATTTAATCTTATCATGATGTTATACTGCAGTTTCCATAGTAACAGCTGATTCACTGGGTCTTGTATTGCAGATGCTCTACATAAATGAAATTGATAAGAAAATGAAATAGCTAATAATACGAATTCAATCATAAATCAAATTAAATTTATAACATTGAAATTTTGAAGCTCATCCTTACAAAGACCATTTTTAGAAGGAGTCTCCAGTGTCAGTCTGACAGTTTTCCATCATTCACAGTCATCAGGGTGGCACAATGGTTCAAGTCAAGGGTTTAAGTCCCACCTTGAGGTCCATGTGTGGCGTGATGGTCCATGCTTGGAGGGTTTCCTCTGGATATTCCTGTTTCCTCCAAAGACATGCAGAGTAGATTAATTGGAATTTCCAAATTGGAAATTTGCGAGTGTGTACATATGCATGCTTGTGCCCTGTGATGAACTGTGCAGTCCCTGGTGTAGGCTCCAGGCCTCCCGCAGCCCTGTACAGGATAACTGTCATAGAGAATGAGTGAGTGAAAGTTTTCACTTAAAAAAAAAATAAAAAAAATAGGTGAGTAAAGTAATGACTGTTTATAGCTGCTCTTATTAATAGACAAAAAAGTATCTTTTTATAAACTATATAAATAGATAATGTCATTGATAAATTTTTAAGAGAAATTAAAACTTCAGGGCAATGCTGAAATTGGAAAATAATCAACTTCAGGCTGCTAACAGTAACTCAGGAACTTTATGACCCTAAGGTTGAAAATGTTCCTACAGCAACACATCCCCAAGAACATGATTATATTATTAGTCCACATATTAAAGCTTCTTAACGAAGAATTTTAATATCTGGTGTGCACAAGCTGTTACTGGTTTAAATAAAAATAAATAAAATCACATGTACCAGATTGGGTTGTCAGATACACGGACATGCCATGGCTTATTTATCAGCATATGAGAGTCAGATACTCTGCTTTTGAAGTCTCTCCAGAGAAGTAGTGTAGCATCAGTGGTACAGAAACCTGACTCGTTGCCCAGTCCGGGTTGGAGCTGGGTGGTTGAGATGATCTCTATGAAATCGGCATTCTTTTCGCCAGGCTCCACCATGTGCATTAGCTTCGATCGGCGCTGCATCACGTTAAAGGGGAAAAACAAGATTTCCGCTCGCGGAAAAAACGTTCAGTCTCCAAGGTCCTTTTTTATTTTAATAATGACTTTAGTTTGTGTGGGCTTTTTGAAGAATGTTTCTATGGCTAGGAGCGATCTAAATAGGATGTGTTTCTAATTGTAGAGAAAGAATTATATATTATGAAGTTAAAAAATATCATCTGGCCTTGAAAGATAACGAGTTTGGATGGTAGATAGATAGATAACTGGATAAAATAAATAAATAAATAAGATATTTAAGGCTGTTAGTGTTTAGGACTAAAGCAGGGATCTGGATTAAATTTGACATGTTAAAGTTGCTTTTGGGAACGTCATTCACATCCATCCTCAGATTCTACTCCTTATTACGGCCTGTAACACTTCTAGACGTTCTCTCAACTATAAATGTTTGGTGATGTTCTGGAGCAGTTTTTCATTTGACAAACATTCGACTATATTAGGCAAATGGGACACAAAAGAGGACAGGAAAGATGAGGATGAGGTGGAAGGTCATGATGGACCAGCTGGCCGTCTGATTGACCCCTGACCCTGACGCTTACCCGGTAGCCCCCATGTGATTGAATTGAATGCTGAGGTCTGTCTAAGATTCAGTCTGTGGATCATTAATCCTAGTTGGCTTACATTAATTTATACCAAATGTTAAATTTAAAATCTAATATGTTGTTTAATTTTCTGTTACAGCAGCTCTGACAGTAGATCCGGTCCCAAAGGTTTATAATAACGCACTCATTTGTTTCTAGTGGAGGAATTAATTTAGAGGAACTTGCATAGCAGGAATTACAGTAATGAGTTTCGCAACCCATTCCACTGTATTAACTGGAAATCTAAGTGGAATAAAAAAAAGTAAGCCATTGTTAATAGCAAAATAATGGGATTGACAAATTGCTGAGGAATAAAATTATTTTTTAGAAACCTTGAGTGTTTTTATCGTAACAACCCTAATTTATTCTTACAAAAAAAGTTAAATTAAGCCCTTTAGATACAAGATATTTCCATTTTATTTTTATAAATACAGGATGACACAAAAAACGGGAACTTTTTTACAGTCCAATAAAACTAGTAGTGATAAAAGAAATACATTTTATTCATATTAATTGAAACCTAAAACTTGCCATTTACGAAACATTGATGGAATTGATCATTTTTTTAAAATTACGTCCTTTAGATGGCGTCCTCCTGTACGAATAAATTCTGTGTCACCTTGTACTAGCACTGGGTATGAATTTAAGGTGCGTTCAAGTCAAACCGGGACTAGTGATGAACCTGCTCATGCGTCCAACCGATTGACATTTACAAAATACTTAAAGAGCGTTACGATGATGAGACTCTTAGCCGCAGTAAAACATTTGGATGGTGTAAATGTTTTAAAGAAGGCCGTACATCTGTGAATGACAATCCCGTCCGAGGTGGCCTGAAGCCCACTGCAGTCGTTCAAATAAACACTTGGCGAGTGGAACCTCTGATCCTTGTCGACAGATAACTCACCAACTTGCAGAAGAGACGCATCTGTTTGAGGTAGTACACACAATCATTGTACACAGCAACAACACTTGTGCATTACAGGGAGTTATTGCCACATTCACCGTACAGTCCCGACCTCACTCCAAGCCATTTCCACATGTTTGGTTTAAAGGAGTTCCTGGGAGGCCAGATTTAAGACGTGAACCAGTCAAGTCTGATTATGGCTTCTTTCCACATTGATGGTATCAAAGCACTGGTGAAATAAGTGCTGGGATCAGCGCATTAGTGTACTATAGCAGGGGATTATGTAGAGAAATAAAGTTTTTATTCTCATAATTTTTGTAAAAAAAAAAAAGCTTTAGTTAATGTGATTAGATGAAAAGATCTTGTTTTTGTAGTGCATACTTCATATCAGGTTTAAAAATATTGTATATATATTCACTGTACTGTAGGTATGAACATACTGTATGTCTAAAGAATGAGCCTAATGTTAATCTGAAATTGGAGAACTAGGAAGAACAATAGTTCTTTAGATAATAATTTTTTAGATAAATTCTCTTCTAAGTATCCAAGCACATAATATGTCTTAGTGGCAATATGTATCATGATTATATTGTTGTTAATTGCGTTTACAGTATATTAAGTGATGATAAGAGTGGGTTAGTGTTACCGATGTCTTTGTTTAAGCTCAGGTTTATGACAAAGTTTACTACCTACAGTAGGTAATCCTATCAGATTGCCCTTTATATGAATCTAGTCACAGTGGCTAATTTTTTTCTAGCAACACTCCTGTTTTATGATGAATAAATGTCTGAATACATTTCTTTTTTTGTCAGTCAGTGTTAAAATACAAGCCAACAAAATTTCATTACAGTAACATCTGGAGGGAATTCCATTTTAGTCTCCACCCAAAGATTAAAAAAAAGAAAAAAGAAAAGAAAAAGCAGTTTGTTTTCTGTGAAAAATTGCACTTGCATGACCAACAGTGGTTAATCAACCTCTGTGTCAACCAGCTAGAAGAGTCGATTGAAGCACGCCATGCCAAGGAGTCAAGGAACACTACCGTGAGCAAACTGTTTGCAAAATGTTTACAATGTCAGGTCAACTGAACGGAATCACAAAAAGTCAAACAGACTATAGGTTAGATGTAAAAACGGGGAAAAAAGAGGACATTTGACATTTAAAATGACATCTAGGCTTACGAGAGTGAGGCCAACATCCTGTCTATTTCCAAACCTGCTAAATGTTGAGATCATAACAAAAAGTCCAGTCGTGTGAAAAATGCTAAACATCTGGGGTACAAGCGCTGAGCCTTACGCCATGCGATATCGCAATTCTGGCTCGGGTTCCCGGTGCAGACAGTAATTACCCACCTGGAAGGGGTCCGCGATCAAATGAGCTGTGCTGCCTTATCAAGCGATCAGCGATAGCCATGAATTTAGAAGGAGGTCCCGTGGTGCAGTGGGCCCGCTGACCCTGTTTTTCCTTCATAATCGCACTTATCTTTCGTTCAACCATAAATGGTGCAGAAAGCCGACGACGTCAAATACTTCAAGACTCGTCTCGATTGTTGGGTTTCTTCAGGAGCAGAACCTGTTCTGGCTTCGTAAGTGAAAGGTTCCCCACAAAATGGACTGTATAGGAAATGTCCAGAATATGCACAAGTCTGATAACACTTGCTGGCATGAAGTTCAGTCTTTATATCTAGATAGTCTTAGATATCATGGAATAAGAGTAACCTAATGTACGTTCATAGAGTTTGCAGTTTGTTCCATGAGCCATGTTTTCATTTCATAAACTGCTGGGAAAGTTTTGACACAGTACATGAACCAAGGCTGGAAATTCATTCTGTATAGTACATGTAGGCCACAACTCCTGCACTATCACAGTTACAGGGGAGAAAATCGATTTCAATTACTGTGTTTCAAATTTGGAGTGGCAGTTTCAATCTAAAAAGGATGTCATCGCTTGTGTTACACTGAGAGCTAGATATTTGGTTTTGATGAACAGGAAATCAGTAATGACTCAAACTCATATTTTTATTAAAGATGTTCTTTATATTCTAAGATGGGGCAAATTTTTTATATATATATATATTTTTATTTTTATTTTTTTTTTTTAAAGAATAGCAAATTTTCTAGAATATTGTGATAATTTGTCCATATATTTTAGTTGTGTTCCCTGAAAACATTATTTTATTAATCTTGTCAGTCTTTTTTATAATATTTACTCCGCCCTTGACTAAATTGTAGTTGCTAATTTGTGGAGAAACAGCAAGACAGTCTAGACAATATTTATATATAATCTGGTAGCCAAAACAAAATGGACTCAAAGGGTGTTCATGTCAAACTGGGACTTTTGGTATGGGACTTTCTAAAGTTTTCTCTACATGCCAGAGTCATGATCAGGCTGTGTGCTTCACATTTGAAATGCTGCTCTTCCAGAAACTCCTTTAATGGCCCTTTTAATAAAAAAAATGGACCAGTTTGATCATCAAAAGAAGGACAGTGCGTGACCTCATACTGGAAGTTATTGTCACATCCCCCATACAGTCCTGACTTCTCTCCAAGCCATTTCCAAGTGTTTGGACCATTAAAGGAGTTCCTGCGAGGCTAGACATGATGCATGCAGTCTGATCATGGCTCCAGTGTACTGAGAAACCTTTCTACCTTGATGGTATTCAATAATGATGGGTCATTCATGAACGATTCGTAGATGAATAAGTCTTTAACATGACTCAGAAGAACGAGTAGTTTCGGAGAGTGATTCGTTAACTTTCTACTGGGAGCGCATGCACAAAGCTTCGCAAAACCTCCGTTAGTTATGTACAGGAAATAGAATTGAGTAGAACGGTTCTTCTCAATGACTCTTCTAGTCCTAGTCATTCGTTCTTTTGTCACATGACTCCCATAGATGCCATGCAGTGCAATAGATTTAAAAGAACGAACGATTCGGACCAGAAGATATGAGAGGTGAGCTGCTCATTGAGTTCCAGACGTGTTGGGGGTCTGTTTATTGAAAATGTAACATTCTCACTCACTCGCTCTCACTCATCTTCTATACCGTTTTATCCTGTATTCAGGGTCGCGGGGGGCCTGGTGCCTATCCGAGGAAGCTTAGGGCACGAGGCAGGGACAGGGTGCCAATCCATCGCAGGGCACACACACATACAGTACACACACTCACACACTCTTTCACACACTACGAGCAATTTGGGAACATCAGTTAACCTAACCTGTTTATCTTTGGACTGTGGGAGGAAACCGAAGTACCCGGAGGAAACCCACCATGCACGGGTAAAACATGCAAACTCCATGCACACAGAGACGGGAATCGAGCCTGGCCGGGAATCGAACACGGACCCTGAAGGTGCAAGGCGACAGTGCTAACCATTACACCACTGTGCCGCTGAAAATGTAACATTTTATTTTATTTCTGAACAAAAGAACGAAATGAACTAAATGACTCAAGAAAAGATTAGTTCATTTGGATGAATGAGAGTCAAAGAACTCACTCACAAAGAGTCACTAAAATGATTCAAACGTCCCATCACTACTATCCAAGCATGAGTGAAAGACTGAAATAAGTGCATTGATGTAGCAGGGGATTATATACAGTAGAACAATATAGAGACTTTTTACTCACATACTGTAACTGTGATGATTAATTAACGATATGCTGATTGTTCAGGCCGACGGGAAGGCTGCGCTAACTTAAACAACCACTGTTTACAACCCTGGAGAGCAGAAAGACACCTCAGAATGCAAAACAAGTCCATCTTTGAGGTAGATGGCCTACAACCGCAGAACACCTCATTAGGATCTGCTTCTGTCAGCAACGAAGAGGAATCTGAAGCCTCAGTGGGCACAAACTCAATAAATAATGGATAGCTAAAGATTGTAATACCATTGCTTGGTCGTTTCCAATTGATCCAGTTTCAGCGAGGCTATGCTGACTGTAGCACATCGCCAGGTGTTTTATTCCTTACTGCACACCCTTAACACTACTAATTAAGATGTAGTGTATAATACAGTACATACAAAAGTACTGGGCAAAAGTACAAAACGTTGTTCATGTTTAGTTTATGATTTCTTTATTAAGTCAGTACACAAAAATATTTCCAAACAATAGTATTCCAGGAAATTCCAATTTTCAGACAAAAACAAGCTTAAAAAAGCTTAGATGGATAGATAGATAGATAGATAGATAGATAGATAGATAGATAGATAGATAGATGGATAGATGGATGGATGAAGAAAGAAGAAGGTGCGAAGCAAGTCCTCAAAAACACCGTGGCTGGTTCTGCAGGACGGTCAATAAAACTAAGCAGATAATTATTTTTGTATAACTGCATCTGAGACTATATTATATATATCAAAGGGTCAGCATACAGTAGTAGCTGGGGTTTGATTCCCGCTTCAGGTCTACTGTATGTGTACATGTTCTCCCCATGTTGGTGGGTTTCCTCTGGTTACTCTGGTTTCCTCCCATAGTCCAGTGTGTACCCCACCTCGTGCCCTAAGTCTCCTGGGATAGGCTCCAGGCCCCTCGCGACCCTGCACACAGGATGAAGATGATGCGACAATGAGGACCGGTATAACACTAATTATTGACTTTGTGTCGTTAATTACTGATTACTGCTTTTTATTTATTTATTTATTTTTCTTAATTGAAACTTTTTTTGACAACATCCTTGCAGTCAGCACTGTCACCTTGCACTTCCAGGGTCTGGGTTTGATTCCCAGTCAGGCTCGATTCCCGTCTTTGTGTGCATGAGGTGTTCTCCTTGTGCTTGGTCGGTTTCCTCGGGGTACTCCGGTTTCCTCTCACAATCCAAAGACCTGCAGATTAGGCTAACTGGTGTTCTCAAATTACCCATAGTGTGTACGTGTAGGTGTACCCCGCCCCGTGCCCTACTGTAGGTCTCCAGGGATAGGCTCCGGGCCCCCTGCCACCCTGAATACAGGATAAAACCATGTAGACGATGACGTTAAGTATTGTATAACAGCCGCTTATTATTAATAAATGGAAACGTCAATCCGCATTGACAGTTTGTATGAAATTCCATAGTGAGGAAAGCCTCATTTTGTTCTTTTGTTTTAATTTATGTCAGACTTGATGAAACATCCATGAGGATTTTATTACTGTTATTCTCAGCCTTCTTTTTTCTTTTGCTTCCTGACATATCGAGTATGCTAAAAGTGGCACACAAATCACATATGTACAATTCTCCTGGAAGTGAACCGTCACTATAACTTATAAAACATCTGGGAAATTGTGTCCTGTTGGAAGCCGGATAAGCAGTTTACCATAAAGCACATTGCAGAGAAGCGAGAGCCGGAATAACGAACAGTCTTAAACCGCTTTTTTTTTTCAATCCGGCTTAATAATATTTTTCTCCACTTGGTTAGCATGCACCTAAACTAAGCTCATTTGTTTGTCCGGACACGCTGTCGAGTACTGATGATTGTGCACCAGCTCCTAACCGGACAGTCAGCTGTTCATGTCCTGCTCTGATTTCCTTCTAGATTCAGCAGTGTTTTGTCTGATTCTGCCCACTGCATTCCAATGAATCATTGCACAATAAAATCAGACTTTGCTGAAATCATTTTGTTTGCGCTGGGCAGAAGCCCTGAGAACAAAATTCTATCAAAGCCCAAATTTGGAGCGGCTTAATAACAAGTTTTTCTCGAAGCAACATTTATGATTCAGCTTCGGTTGAAGTGAAAAAAAAAAGCCATAGGAAAGTAGACATAACAAAACCACACAGCGCTGCAAATTTTAAATGCTAACAAGGATAATTATTGGTTTACATCCAGACTGGGTTTAATTAATCTCACTTTCAGACACACTCACAGCTGTGCAAGCCTCAGCACACACAAACGTGCATTAGGCACTTCATCCATCAAAACACATGCCTTCCCGAGTGTCCCTACACCTTATCATTATTCCGGTGTAAATCCCTTACGGAATCGAGAAGAAGAAAAAAATGATCTGATCTGTACTAGATGTCTTAATTATTCTTAATCAAAGGTTACGTCTTTTAGACACAACTTTGGCAGCGTTTAACAGGATCTTAAACTACGATTTCTTTCTTTTCCCCTGGCCCCATGTGTACGAAACCGTTCATCTGTTTACTCACTAATGCGCCTGCCAGCGAAACTACAGAGCTGAATCTAAACACACACACTGTCTACGCCATCTACATTACCCGAGTGTGTTTTTCTGCTTGGACTGCAGCAAAGGAGCAGTGACCTCCTTTTAGACAAACCCGTATCTCAAACCTATCTGTTAAAGGCAGCAGAGTGTAACCGTGTTTATGTCATGGCCCTGAAACTGTTTATGCCGAGCGTTTCGGTAAACCGAGATTATTTCATTTGACCCACACGGCTCTTGACTACGAGAGACTCTCGTCTCGGCGTCCGCTCCGTTTCACGACACTCCAAATGATTAATTTCTGCAGCGAGCGGCTGCTACAGTGTATCGAGCATTCCGGACTGGAGAGGTTTGAGAGCCAGCGTACACTATAATGATGTTTGTATCATCCTTCACGTAGGAATGCGGGGAGTGTGTTTAACAGGTTTATTGAGCCGGGAAAAGTCCTTGAAAATGAGATAACGAGCTTAATAAAGTAAAAGTACTCTGCGGCAGGTAGAAGTGAATTAAACAGGATTTGGTTTTGAGTGTAAAATATATTATGGATGAAATGAGTAAGACCAGGGTTGCCATGTCAACAGTTTTCATTTAGATTATGGTACCTGGTTGATGTTTGTGTGTGTGTTAGGGATTTGCGGGCTGTTGTGATTTTTAATTCAAACACTGGATTATCAGGTAAAGTGGTGTATTAGAGAAAGGCTATGTTATGTTGATATATTATATGCACATGAGGTAAAGGTACTGAGGTTTTAAGGTTTCCTTCCATGCATGAGTAGGCTGATAAGCATTTCCAAACAGCTTATTGTGTGTGATTGTGCCACATGATGGGTCGACACCACAGTCATTCCTTGTGCCTTCCCTTGGAAATACAGTGGAACCTCGGATTATGAGCATAATTCGCTCCTGAAGCGGGCTCGTATTCCAAAACACTTGTAAACTAAATTTAATTTTCCCATAAGAAATAATGGAAACTCAAATTATTTGTTATACAGCCCAAAAAAATAAATACAGAGAAATATAATGTAAATCCCGACAGATAAGTGTTTCCGTTTGTGTATGCAGGCGCTGTGTGTGTGTGTGTGTGTGTGTGTGTGTATATAATGGAGAGACCGTTTTTAAAACCGTTTAAAAATTAGCAAGGAACGGAATCACTGCTGTAAAATAAAACAACAACAAAAGCAAATTAACCAGCACCTTACTTTTGAAAAGAATTGCGACAGAGCAGTTTCTGTGTAAGGCAGAGAGACTGTGTGTTTGTTTGGGAACCTGAGAGGAGGGGGGCTGTAAAGCTGAGAGAGTGTATGTGTGTGTGTGTGTGTGTGTGTGTGTGTGTGTGTGTGTGTGTGTGTGTGTGTGTGTGTGTGTGAATGAGCGCACACACACACACACTCGCCTTTACAGCCCCCTTCCTCTCAGATTCCCAAACAAACACCCACACTTCTTGCCTTACACATAAACTCTGCAAGCACTAAGACCCAGCAGGGGAGTGTGCGTGTGTGTTTGTGTGTGTGTGCGTGTGTGTGTATGTATTCACCCAGCAAGGGAGACGATTACCTACAATTCAGCAGCGCAAGAGAGAGAAAAAGCATTGGCTCAGCATGAAGTGCATGTGTGATACATGATACTCGGTACTCGTAAACCAAGACAACGCTCGTTTTTCAAGTCAAAATTTATTAAAAATCTTTGCTTGTCTTGCGGAACACTCGTAAACCGCGTTACTCGTAATCCGAGGTTCCACTGTATATATGCATCCTATGCATGAGGTTTGGTGGACAGATACAGTATATCCGTCCATCCCCTCCATTTTGGAACCTCTGTAGTCCAACTATTGACATCAAGGCCAGCGGTGAGCAATGTATCTATTCCCATGTAGGATCTCCGGTCAACATTTACACACTCATGCACACACTATGTTCAAATTGGGAACGACAGTTCCCTTAATCTGCCTGCCTTCAAACTGTGGGAGGAAACCAGAGTACCCGAAGGAAACCCACCAAGCAATGGGGAGAACATGCAAACCCTATGCACACAGTCCTAACCACTAAGCCACGAGCCGCCTGTATAAAAATATACCATGCAATCTGTACAGCAGGTTTGCATGACTGCTACCTGACAGCTCCAGCGTCTGTGAGTTTGACCCAAAGCTCTTGTTATTGTCTGATTTACAGGATTTCTCCTCCATGTCCGTACTTCCTCATTCAGAGATATCTCTACACAGGATACAGATGACTAAATTAATGTTTCTAAAATTATGCTTTATGCACTTAATTGTAAAATTCTTGATGATGTTGGTGCTGAGCCAACTCATACTATTTTCATTTCAACATGGTTTTAATTTGATTTTATTCTTAGACCTTCTATTTGTAGTAGCTTGGGAATGTGTTTGATCGAGATTAGAAGGAATTCTGGAGAAGGAGGTCTGCCAAGTACTAAGAAAAAACACGCCTTTGGTTAAATAATTGTTTAGAGAAACTGCATAATTGATATTTATTGTAAATACACCGATATATAACAAGTATTTGACTGTGCGAGTTAAAGAATAAAGAATGAAGGCTTTAGACGGATGTTATTTTGAGATTTAGAGATTTTGAGTTTTTTTATCTACCTGGTAACCCTGGCACAGACTCTTAGGGTTCAGCATACTTCGTTTTCTTTAACATTTCGTTTTTGGCATTTACTCGTTCCTGCTGACATTCAAGCCATCTGACTTTACACTTTAATCCTATTTATAGTTTTCTACAAAAAGACTTTTTTTTTTCTTCCAGTGCTACAAATGGAGTACCGCATCGCTTTGGCTTCCCCACCATGTGTAGACGTTCCAACATTTGTGTGGCTGGTTTGTGAATACAGGTTCCCACAGTCCCCATACTGGCACAAAACCCAAACAGGCTTTTAAAACAGAAACACAGCTTGACTGGAAGCTGCCGTAGTACGAGCCACTAGGGTTAAATGTAACACAGGCTCCCGGAGCTGGCAGGGGCACCTCATGTTGATGCGGAGGGATGAGAAGGATTTTTTTTTCTTTCTTTTTTTCCCCCTCCTCCACGGAGACTCTGATTAAAGGCCTGACTCCGTCAGAGGACGCATCGTTGCCAGGTGCTTACAACGTCTACCACACTACCTACATATTGTCTTCTGCCTGAGGCCAGAATAATAAAGAATAGAGACGTGCGTGTGAGTGGTCGGGGGGGGGGAGGGGGGGGGGGTTGCCAGGGAACTTGGAAGGCAATATGCTGTTGTGTGTCTCATTTCAGTGTTGTGCAGCTTTGTGGAGGAGTGTGAGGCAATGTTGTGGCACATTCTGTGTTTGGGCTGATGGTTTTGTTGATGAGTTGCAGATGCAGCTCAGAGCACGAGCCAAACTTTTGTTCTGATGGAAGACTTCATAGCTGCGCTTCTCTGCGGATACACGGTGGCGCCAGGTCAGAAAAATACAGACATGTGCTAAATATTGGTAATTACCCTTTTTGTGTCAGGGGCAAAGTGTGTTTGTCGAGTCAGCTGGCGCGAACGTTCTCTTGTTGTGGTGTGATGCTCGAAGCATGTGCTCGGTTGTCCACTCCATCTCAATGAAGCACAGCAGGATATTGAACTGACGAACTGCCCTCGGAGGATGTGACACTGTGTTGTTGTGATTCCGCTCCTTTCTGAAACGATCGCTGAGCTTTTCATCATGTTGTCATGTTTATCCGCCTAAATGAGTCCTATTCAAAATTTCAACCCGCTAACCCCAGTCTGTAAACACACCAAAGACGGAATGTGGCTGGTGTCGTATTTGTTTGTTTCTTCATAAATACATGCTTTGATCGTAGAATTATAAATTCGAAACAGTCGCCAGGAAGAACGCGACTGTGGAAACAGTGTGAAGTCTACAAAACCATGACGAGGTAAAGAGTTTAACTGTGATGGCAGCGATTCAAACACTGTTAAAAGCAGGTGGGTTTTTTTTCTTTTACTTGTATTCTGCCCTTTTAAACAACAATAAAACCTTACATCTACTGAAAATCGTTCAACGTCGGCTCAGTCGAAGCCGTAGCCATGTGCGGGAAAGACTTCAGCTTTGCAGCCGTGTGTTCCAGCACTGTTCAATCATAATCCACGCTTACACGGCCATTGTCTCCAATCGACTTTTCCATGATTACTGTTTTCACGAGCTTAAAACCAAGTTGCAATGGAAATATACTTTCCATAAACACAGCCCTCTGGCCTCTCATAAAACACCTGAAAGCGTTTACGATGTTTAGTCTTTACGTGAAGGTAAACAGTCCGAAGTGGGTGTTTAGACAAAGTGTAAATTTCTTTCTTTCTTTCTTTCTTTCTTTCTTTTTTTTAAGTCACTTTCAACAAATCTTGAGCTGAAAACTGTGACAGAGAAGAAGGATGCAGTATAAAAGTTCGCATCAGTTTTCACTTGAAGGATGCGTACATGTTTTGCAAACTGTTTTTTTTTTGGTTGTTTTTTCCTAAGAAAGCTCGCCCAACCATTTCATCCAGATGTTTTTATCTTATATGATTTTGAAATTCATGACTGAAGGAGGTCATCAGATATGATATCCCGATTGCTCGAGCCGGAATTTAACTAAGTACATTTATTTCAATACTGCATCGACGTACAGTCGGTGCGGACTGTATTTAACATAGCCGTATTTCACTTTTTACTTTTACTCCATTACATTCTACAGCAAATATCTGTTCTTTCTACTTCGCTAGATTTGTGCATGGCGATGCTGTATAGTATTTGAAGTGTGAAACCACCTGCTGACTATTATGCGTAATGAAATGCCATTGCCTTCCCTCTGTAAAACACTTAATTATGTAGCATGTGTTTGAAATCAAAATCAGAGGTGGTTGCAGGCAGCAGTGAAACAGCACATTACATGTGGATAGCACACAGAGAGAGAGAGCGAGAGAGAGAGAGAGTGAGAGAGAGCGAGAGAGCGAGAGAGAGAGAGAGTGAGAGAGAGCGAGAGAGCGAGCGAGAGAGAGCTCCTGTGAGCTGTGTCTTTTTTTGATGCTTGAATAAATTTGAAGGTAAGTATTTTTGGTAGAAATGGAGAATTTCTACTTTTAAGTGAGCAATGTGCATACTGTAGTTGAGTCTAATCCAAATCTCGCTACAAACTTTTGGAGCACTAAACAGATACAGATAATAGAAAAAACGAAAAAGAAAGATTCGGTGATGTATAACAATTCTTTATCTATACCTGTATCTTCACATTGAACCCAAAATGCACTTAAAATTTTTTTATATTTATTTACATTTAAGGTATGTGGCACAGTGGGGTAAGGGGCAGTGGTTAGCACTATGGCCTTGCACTTTCAGGGTTGAGGGTTCGATTCTGACCTTGTGTGCATAGAGTTTGCATCTTATCCCCGTGCTTGGTGGGTTTCCTCCGTGTACTCCGGTTTCCTCCCACAGTCCAAAGACATGCAGATTAGGCTAATTGGCGTACCCAAGTTGCCTGCAGTGTGTGAATGAGCATGTGAGTGTGCCCTAAGTATCCTGGGATAGGCTCCAGGCCCCCCGGGACCCTGTATACAGAATAACGCTGTATAGACTTTGAGTTAGTGAGTTTATTTAAGGTTGTAAAATGCTGCCATTCCTCTAAAATCCTACTGGTTCTGTGCTCTTAACTATTCGAGCAGCTCTGTATATCAAATTATTTGTTTTGAATTGTAACAAAATATGAAAAAAATACAAATAGGGATATTTCTAAAATCAGAATCACAATGCAAATCGAATCGGCACCTACTGTAGTAATAATATCGAATCGGGTGATCCCTGGTGATTTCCAACTATAACAGACAGTATAAAAAGGATGCCTTAATGACGATATGTGGGATTAAGATTTAGGAACATGTCCTATATTGTTTATTTGAGTTTTATAGTTTTTGGTATGATGATAATCAAAATCTCAAAAATTTATCTTTCTAACAATTAAATAATTACAGCCAATAACTGACAAGTTATTGCTTATACTTATTGTCTTCTATGGTATGGTAAGATGGCCATATCAAGTTTTTTCCTGTTTTTTGGGAAAAACCCTACTGTCCTACACAAGCTGCACATCAAGCGAGAAATGCTGTTTACGTGGGCACTGAACTGCAGGAAGTGGTTTGTGTTTGTGCATGCCAGGTTCTGTGGGCCCAGGCATTCTGTACAACCTCGAGGAGCCAATTCGAGTATCACAGCCCTGCCATAAGCCACATCAGTGCAGTCCCCACAGTGTAGTTTATAATAGATACTCATGTCCCTTTTCGTTCATTTTCCTTACAACAGCAAGCCCTGCTTCCGAAAAGCCTGGCACGCAGCAGCGTAACCAACAGCAGAGTGCATTGGTGTAAAGAATTGGAAGCTTGTAAATATAATTAGAACATCACAGTTTGTAGGTGTTATTACAGGCTTAAATGAGCTTCAAATTGTAAAGATTAAGATTTTAATAGGGTCTGTAATATCACAAATCAACATGGTTTCTGAAAACATCTCTATTGATGCTGTGTGATAAAAAGATGTGAGCCTAGTCCACATACTGTACAGTATATGTAGTCTGAGCTATTGTAATTTTGAGGTATAAGCAGGCCTTTTTTTCCGTACATTCCTGCAAATGCAAATGCCAGCTTTCGTAGAAGGTTTGACCATTTCCAAATGCCCTAGTGGAATATTTGTGTAATCCCTCCTACATATGCATTGCATTTGACAAATTCACCCACTCCTGCACTAAATATCACCAATTCCGCCCACTGGCACAGAAAGTCAACCTGTTCTTGCAGTTAATTTAACCGGTCCCACCTGTTTCCAGTGTAAACTGACGAACCCTAACAACTCCTGTGGTAAGTTTGACCAGTCCCACCTGCCATCAGCTGATTTAACCATTAACCTTTCTCATCCATTTCCACAGTAAATGTAATCAATCCCATCCACTTCTGAAGTAGGTTTGACAAATCCAACCCACTCCTGCAGGAAGTTTGAAGAAACCACCCAGTTCTTGTTGTAATCCTGCCTACTTTTGTAGTAAGGTTAACTAGTCCTCCCCAGACCAGGCCACTCCTGCAGTTACTTTAACCAATCCACCCACTTCCAGTATATGTTTGACCCATCCATCCTGCTCCTGCCTTACATTTTATGAATCCCAGCTGCTCCAGTAGTTAATTTGACCAATCTAAGCTATGCCTGCAGAACGTTTACCCAATTCGACCTTCTCCCATAGTAAATTTGACACCCATTCCCACATTAAACCAATAACCCTATTTTCATTGCTCCTTTTATAATTCCGACTCACTCCAGCAGTAAGTATGACCAATCCTGTCATCTAATTTAATAAGTTTAACTATTAATCATTAGGGAACTGGTAGCTCAGTGGTAGGTGTTTCGCTTGCCATGCAGAAGGCCCGGGTTCGATTCCCAGCCAGTGCCCAAACACCATCCACTGGATGCAATGCCGGTCTCAAGCCCACATAAAATGGGAGGGTTGCGTCAGGAAGGGCATCCGGCGTAAAACCTGTGCCAAGTTGTTGTGTGGAGTGGATATTCCGCTGTGGCGACCCCTTGTCGGGAGCAGCCGAAAGACCAACAACGATTATTAATCATTAATTCTTACATTAGACAAATTTGGCCCACTCCAATGTGGGCCCAGTGTGGCCCAACTTGTCCAATCCCATCTCGTCCCCCCCTCTAAACTTGACCCATCAAATTTGGCCCAACTTGTCCAATCCCACCAGTTCCCCCTCTAAAAAGGCCAATCCTGCCTACACATTTGTAAAAAGGTTGACCAACCCTGCTTACTTTTGTAGAACATCTAGCCAATCCCACCCACTCCCAGCTGTAAGATTGACAAATCCAGCCCACCCCTGAAGACAGGTAATGAATTCAGTCTGGTCCAAGAGTAATTTTAACCAGTCCTAGCTGTTCTGGATGAAAGTTTGCCAAATCTAGGTCACTCAGCTAGGTCTTGCAGTTCTTTCTTGGTTGTATCTATCTTCTTCTGATCCTAGGTGGTTCTATTTCTTGAAACACTGTACTCGAAATACTTTCTTCGTACTGTGACTTTTTAAAATCTGACCACCACCCCCACTCCAATAACATGAGAATTACTGGAGGTGGTTAGTCAGATTAAAATTTTTTGTAGGTGCAGCATATACCTAATCATGATGCGCGCCACTAACTTGGAAGGATGGATAAACGGTTTGATGGATGGATAAACTTTATTCATTCATTCATTTTCTATACCGCTTAATCCTGTGTTCGGGGTCGCGTGGGACTCGAACCCAGACCCTGGAGGTGCAAGGCGACAGTGCTAACCACTACACCACCGCGCCGCCTGATTGATAAACTTGTCGGATGGAAATCTAGATAAATCTAGAATTATGATCTAGAAAGGCGGATTTGTGGATAAATTATGCCATTTGATGTGTTTCAAATAACGTTTATTACTTTTGAAAACAGACTATATCTCTCTTACATATTTTGATGATTGTTCAATGGTGGAATGGATGAATGGATTTATGCTTGGTGAAGTGGTGGTGCTAGTGGTGGTGCTAGTAATGATCGGTAATTTGCCAGGGGTCCAATAAGGATAGTTATATCTATCAAGCCAAGCAAAGCATGAAGGGCAAATAAAGAGCGGTACGTGCAGCAAGCAGCCACTAAATAAGAACAAGCGGTACAGTCCAACAGTCCAAACAAGCTTATAAAACCAATGAAAACAAAATAGACACCAACTAAAATTCTGACAAGACCAAGAGTTGTGGTAACAGACTGCCACGTACAAGACAGCAAAGCAAATTCTCTCAAGGGCAATCTCCTACTGTCTCCAACAAAATTGATCCTTCAGCCCACATAGAATAAAATTAAAGCCATCGTTCATAAGAATATAATCTCAGCCATGGAGAATAACCTTGTTATGTAGCAAATTAGAGTTATTTGGCTGCATAAAAAACATTTTTACATTAGAACAAAAGTGTTACTATGTCTGTTTTATTGGCTACTGGATGGATGAGGTACAAGGAAAGTGGATTTTAAAGCAAAAATAGCAAACATGCCAACGCATACTGTAGCAGTGCAAAGTTAAGCGTTCGAACTTTCATAACTGAGAGTCTGATAGCTCTTACCTAAAGTCCCTTGCACAGCTTTTAAACATCACTCATATTTATAAGTTTTAAAATTTCCCTTCTAGTCATTACCCAATAGACTCACATGGTCGTTACACAAGGAAGATTGGCTTTGACAGCTAATTAGAAGTATAAAGTGGTTATGCAAGTACTGGTGCTATTAACCCAAAGTTTCAAAATGTAGTCACGGTCATGTATAGCACCTTGGACGGACGTTGAGGAGTCGATTTGAAACCGTGCCCCGTCAAGCTACAGAGTGGTGTGAAGATAAGCGCAAAGATTAATGATTTAAACCACATGTCAGACTCTTGCCGGCTATATAACAGCAAACAATTTCACGAGCCATGGAAATATTACACCCAGCTATAGATGGCAAGCCAAACCCTTTTACTAAAACACCCTCACATGCAGTACAGTACGCACACTTCCATTCTTGACCTGTAATAGCAGTATCCACATCTGTTGGGGGATTTGTTATTTAAAGTGAGTGCCCTGCGAGGCCACAAATGAAACCTAGCAATTTCCCCAAGAGCTGTATTTTTCGTTTTATTCCAGCAACCGAGCCACTGATCGGCACACTGGTGTAAAAGAGCCAGAAATGAGTTTTTCCCTTTAACGTTTGGAAAGTAATCGGAGATGCACAGCACGAGACAGAGATGCCGGCGGTGACTTTTTGTGCTGCCTCTGTCACGCTTGATGGGGTGGAAGCGCTTGTCAGCTTACCTTCCCACTGGAACTTTTGGTTTTGGTTAGGTATCCTGCCAAAGGAAAAGCTTTGGGGGAAATTTGTCTGCCTTGGTCGACGAGTTGAGCTGTATGAGTGGATTTACTTTGGCTGGTCATTTTCTAAGCTGCCCTGACTTCTTCTTCTTCTTCTTCTTCTTCTTCTTCTTTTGGGTATCCTTTGGGATGTGGTGGTCATGGCATGTAGGTTTATTTATGTGCAGTTTCCTTGTTTTGTGATGATTTTGGTGTTGATTCTTTTTCCTTAGTTGATTTCTTTTCTTTTTTCTGCTCTATCGCATGCCTTTAAAAAAAAAAAAAAAAAAACCATGCCCTCTGCTCTTCCTACATAAATTGTGCAGTGTTTTAATCGCCTCCAGCTGCAGGCCAGGCTGAAAGACAAACCTGACATGCGAGGAGGACAGGAGGGAACGAAACCCTATTCCTCGGTCTGTCTGTGCTCCTCCTTGTACGTACCTCTGGTTATGCTGAATTAGCACTCTTCTCTTCTACTGCCAAACTTCTGCACCTTATACCACGTCAAGGTGAGAGCCGAAAAAGCCGCAGCGCGTGAAGTCTTTGTTATTTTTAAAGTCTGGCTGCTCCAAGACCTCTTCACACCTGGGTCCTCTAGAGGATTTTTGAGATTTTAAATTTATTTTTTGATAAATGCCACTTTTTGTATGGCCTGATCTAAAATAAAGCATGCCCTTTAATCCACTTGATTGAAGAAGACAACATTTGGACCCAATCCAGTCCTCAGATTTAATCCTTTTTGGCGGTGTTGTTGAAATGCATTCAAATCCTATTAATTCTTGATTAATAGTTTATATAACAAACCAGAGCATCCACAATTCGTGAAATGCATTTCTTTATTTCTCTATTAAAACTCAGGTTACATCCCTAATATCCGTAGCTGTTCTCAAAACGCTTGGCTCGGGGGGTTCAGGGAGGCACTTGGACTCCGTTCCAGCATTGACCGGTCAGCATGTGATCATGATGATGCTGATGATAGCGTCTTGGCCCGAGACTCACACGGTTACATATTTGGGATCCAATCCAGGTTGCGGTGCTCACAACCATGAATAAAGACGCTCAGCGGTTTTGACATATATATGATGTTTTACAGAGACGTCATAATACAGCCGAATCTTTTTAATAGACATCTGGAAGGCGCCGTGCACTCCACAAATCTGGAGGATGGCCCCGCTGATGTCACACCGATCTATTATACTGTATAGAAGATATTATGGAGAAATATTGAGCGCTAAATTGAAATCGCCTGTGCCCGTTTCTGGATTATCTTCTGGTCATAGGGAAGAGAAGACATAAAAGATGAAGGAAAACCTCAACAGATCAGAGGATCGATGATTCACTATTGTGTGTCCCTGTGTAATTGTAGCTTGATGTGCACTCCGGGTGATCGTTTATAACACAAATCCTATTGAAATGTAAAAATAAAGAATTCCGTGTTTGGCTCAAAAGTAATTTGTCTTCCTTTTGTCTGGGGCATAAACAAAATTTGTCCAGGATACGAATAAAAAAACTGCAAGTCTATTGAAGACCTTTGTCTTGCTCGTCTCCTGTAAGTGAATTCTTGGCTACAAGCGCTATGTGAGAGCTTTTTAGCACATAGATCAGGGAAAGAGTAAACATCGTAACCACAAGTTGCATAAAAGAACCGCCTTTGAAACAATTTCTACCTTGTTAAGGGGAAAGTTTGGCTTTATTCCCTCCACAATATGTGAGCCTTTCATGCTCTCATTCTCTCCCTCGATTTTTTTTTTCTTCCCTGCGTAGAATTTCTTTAGCCCTCACCCACACGTTTGTATGTGGTGTGTGTGTGTGTGTGTGTGTGTGTCAGAACTGCTTCAGCTCTATGGCTCTGAGCTGATGCAGAGACCTGCTGCTTTCCTTCCTGCCGACGGTCAGGGAGGCAACGGACAGTGGGAGGTATCCCAGCATCCTCCTCGACTTAACTCTCTGCCTCTCTGATCTAATGCCAGAGAATGAGACCGAGAGAGTGAGAGTTAAAGAGAGAAAGTCTAGCCAACAGCTGCGATAACTTGTCTTTTTTTTTTAAATATAATAAACATTATCAAATATACATTAATCCTTCTTTCACATTCTTCGTCCTTATTCGTTCTCAGCCTTTCTATATTATTTTCAGCAGCCATCTATCATATACTGTATATTTACAGTATAGTCATCTATCATGAATGCATCCGTTTATTCGGGTGTCTGTATTGAGTCACGGGATTTGACTGATCGCTGTAATAAAACGTCATATTGAGATAGTGAGGGACATTGTCCACTGTCAGCTAGCATGGCTTCATTCGTAACATTCACTCTGATTGAAGAGCTAGAGCTCACCTTTTATACTGCTGCTGTTGCAATATTTAGGTGGTTGAGGAAAATCTATGCAGCCTACACCTTCTTTACAAACTGTACAGAACAGAACCTCACATGCATACTGTAGCATCAATGTTTATGGACAGTCAGGATAGAAGTTATAGATCGGATTTAAATCACTTGAGACCATTATTATAATCTAAGGTAAAATTACACCGACACATTTCCACTGTCAAAATTAATACTGTCTGGAATCAGCCGTCTACAAGGTATAAAAAGCACATGCTGGATATAAAGGACACGGTTCATTTCTCTTTCTTTTCTTCTATTTGAATTTTTGTGCCTTTTTGTGATTTTTGATGCTCAACAATACATTTTACTGGATCGTTTAGTAAGAACGATATGAATTATGCCTGCTTTATCACCATAAGGTTAGATTTGTATGGATTGGCCCACAAATTAAATAAGAAACAAAAACAAACAAACAAATATTTCGTTACATAAAAAATTATGCAAATAAAATTAAATAAACATCAACAAATAAGAAAAAAATATTCAGCACTTCTGAACGTTAATAATATAGAGTTTTTTTTATTAGAACATCTATGCTTCTTGGGTTTTTTTTTTTTTTGCCCACAAATTAAATAAAAAACAAAAAACAACAACAAAGAAAAAAAACGTTTCATGCCAGACTATATAAAATTAAATAGAAACCAACAACTAAAAAACATCAGCACTTCCAAACTTTTGGAACATATTTTTATTATTTTTTTAATGTTTTTTTTTTTTTTACTTTTCATGCCAGACTATTATATTTTTTATTATTTTGGTTATCAAAATGGAATATTTTTACAACTGAGCATAATATTTGAATGGTTTTAAGGTTTTTTTTTTTTTTTTACTTTATGGTATTTCTACTCATTTATAATCAATTTAGTTTTAACATCATAGTGATGAGTAATTTTTTGGAAAAAGGCAACTTTTCATGACATGAAAATTTAATAAAAAAAAAATAAATAAATAAATAAAAGAAAGAAACTGGATAAATTGTTCAACCAATTAGTCTCACACGCTCAATCATATACTACGGGCAATTTGGGAACGGCATGTAACCTAATCTGCATGTCTTTGGACTGTGGGAGGAAACCAGAGTATCCGGAGGAAACCTACCAAGCACGAGCAGAACATGCAAACTGCAAACACAGACCCAGAGCCTGGAATCGAACCCTCGACCCTGGAGGTTCAAGGCGACAGTGCTAACCACTGATGGCTGAAGGCTGCATGAACACGTTGCTATATTATCAATTTGATGCTTGCAAAATGCAGTGCATCTATATGGCATCCTCATGAATAGGTACTCGGGTACTATGCCTAATTTGTGTGAAAAGTGTTGCCAGTAGTTAAAATTAGACATTGCAGTATAACAGTAATGTACAATCCTGTCGCTTTGCCCTCAATCTGAACCTTGGCTTGGCATCACCGTTCTTTTCTAGTTGTATATTCTATTCATTGCAATATATACAAAGCTTGCGATATACACAAACCACACCGATGTTGTGTTCCTGGAACAGTGCAATTATAATCTTTTAGCAGAAACACTTTGGCTCTTTATTTCCCTTTGCATTGCATCATACTGTTCCCTGCTTTACTTCATGGGGAGTCCGTGTCACTTTTGAAACAGTGCCAGCACACTCTCCAATGGCTGTGTGTATTTTGTAATTTCCTCTTATTGAACATAACACTTAGCCAGCGCTACTGACTGCCTCTGTCATGTTGACGTAATGCTCCATGTGGTTCATGTTCAATACAATACTCGCCTTTATACAGTATAATAGTACATGCATATCTTAATGAAAACATCACGCAACACATATAACGTGATGTAGCTATACTGTGATTTATCAGTGAGAACAAAGACCTTTTGAAGGACGTCTTTTTGGCCAGCTTGAACGTTTTTTAATGTGTTGCTTCAAAGATATAGAGAAGACGGATATCACTGTCATGCACAATCCATCAAATTTAGGATAAAAAAAGGAATATACAGTACACAACACTCGACCACACCGGTGGTTATTTAATAATCTTTTAGTAAACCTATTGTGTTGATATTTTGATCACACAAAATCAAAGTTTTCAACCTGAATTAAAAACGTTGCGATAACATTGATTTTCTTTTCCCTGGCATTTATATATACATAGCAGTTAGACACATGTTTACGGCACAGTCGGTTTGCATGTAACGATTTGCACAAACAGCAAAATGGCAAAAAAAAACAAAAAAAAAACGTAGGAGCACGTCGTAATCTTAGCATGTGGTAAGTCTTCCAAAGATCCAGCTCAGACAGAGCAGGGAACTAATCGGCTCCTCTAGACACTAACAATCCCTCCTTTTATAGGGCGCCATTACTTTTGCGCTGATTGAAAAGCTATTTGTATTAATTAGTTATGTAATTAATATGAACAATTTCACAAATTATGATGTAATTTAACTGATTTAAATGTGACGCTGTCCCATAATTAACATTTCTGACATTTTCACCAATTATTCCATTGAAAGCTGATCAGTGGTTTAAGCTTTCTTTGTACATGCAGATGTATGGTTGTGTGAGTAAAAACACTCCCTTTATTTCTCTATATGATTCACAGCTACATTAATGCACTTATCCCAGTGTGTCACTAGTGCTTGGACACCATCAAGGTAGAAGGTTTTCTCAGTAGACCTTATAATCATATAGCCAGGATTGGACTGCCTGCTTTATGTCTGAAATGCTGGCCTCCCAGGAACTCCTTTAATGCCCCAAATCTCCCAGCCGAGTTCCTGCAATGTGCGAGTGGTGTTGGTAAATGATTTTGGTCACAGTTCTTATGGACAGATGCACCTCTTCCACAAGTTGCATGTTCATGCGAACGACCTAAGTGGGCTCAGAGCCAACTCAGCCAAGTTCGTCATTCACGGACATACAGTACACTTTCTTTAAAATGTTTGCACCATTCAAATGTTTTACTGTGGCTAATAATCTCATCACCGTACCATGCTTGAAGTTGAAGTTTAAATATCATGCCTTCGTTCACTAGAAGTTACATCTCAAGTCCCGGTTTGACTCGAACGCCCCTTGTACGTATTATAAATTTGCACAAACTCAGTTCTTGTACAATACAACTTTTTTTTTTTGTTTTTGGCTTAGACAATGGATTTTTATGAACCCCATATTTCTTGTCTAAATATTCTTACATTAGTTTGTATGCAACATGATAAATGAGGTTCAATTTCTGTTTATGGGGCAATTTAAGTAAAGCCAGGCCCGGCCTAGTAATGGGCATCAGACGTTGCTCACAGAGTGCCTTCACAGTCTGGCTGTGTTGGATACAGAATGCCACTATTTCGGTGAATTTGCTTTGCTAATTGTTTTGTTTAGAGGCTATTTTGAATGAAGTAGTAAACCAATGATGCAATGGCACTTGCCAGCTGGACGCACAACCCGAAACACTGATTACGACTGTCAGAACCACACCGCACTTCAAGACTCTTGGAAGTCCCCCTGATATAAAAAGACTTTTCTCAGTCGATCAAGAAATCAAGCAAAATCTTGGCACCCAGCAATCAAGAGTCATGAGGAACACCAGTGCGCCACTCATCCTCCTGTGCCAATACTTTTGTATGCGCTTCAGTGTCTCCATCTCTTCCATCTTCCCTGAATCTTAAGTTATTTGTCCAGCCCTTTCTAAAAGACAACACAAACCCACCTTTACTTTAATGGAGTTCTCATTGTGTCACCCTTCCAAAGAAAAACCAAAAAAAGCAGAAACAGCTGCTTCTTCGTAGGGTGCAGCTTTAGCACTGTCTCGATTTCTCACCCGCGGTGAAAAGGATCGAGTGACCATTTAGGCAGAAAAACATTGTCCTTCTGGGGACGATGGAATGATCAGAAATTATGGTTTTGTTTGTGAATTATCTTACATGTGCCTATAGACATATCAGCACGTGTTGTGTTTAAGCCTTGCTGCATGTAAAGCACCGTAGATTTATGTAGGAATTCAGGAACGTAGATGTGAGAAAAGTTTCTGGATTATTTGACCCATTTACGCTCGAGACATTGGTGAACTTCTGAACCGGCCAACAGATGTCTGTTATTATGCTCGCAAATGCGAACTGACTTTTTTTTTTTTTTTTTTTTAAGTACAAGCGCTTGTCTTTAGAGTCTGTGGTCCTGAGATAAAGGTTATAATTAGGGTTTGTTGCACTCTTTAAAAAAAAAATTTACAAAAAAATTAATAATAATAATAATAACGTTTTCATCTACTACCCTAAAGGATTTTTTATTTTTTTTTGTAGAGAAATAAGAGAAGTTGGGTCGCATGATAGAATAGTCATTATCAGTGCTACCTCTGTAGCTTGAGGGTACTCCATTTGATTCTGGACTGAGGTTGCTGTCTGTTTTGAGTTTCACAGGTTTTCTGCATTTCTGAGAGGTTTGTCTTGAGGTTCTCCAATTTCCTTCATTCTCCCAAAACATGCCTGCTGATAGACAGGCTATTCTAAATTCCACCTACTGTAAGTGTGAATGTATGTGAATGTGTATGCATGGTGCATACACATCCACATCCACATAAACTTACATCCCATTCTGCAGAGCACCCGGAGGAAGTCCTTCAGGTTTAGCCACCGGATCCTTCATGACTATTATTTTTGAATATTAGTCTATAGGTTACAAATTTTAATCTAGTTAATCATAATCATAGTCTGTAGATTAATCTTAAAACACTCAGATTTACCTGTATTATAAAAGTGCAATATTGGAATAAAGAAATGCATGAACTGGTTAAAGGAACCAGATGCAGTTTTATAATATCTTTAACAATAACATTTAACAAATTTTGTTTATTAAAATCTCTCGAACAGGACCAGAAGTGGCTGGGTAGTATGGGGCGTGACACTGGGACTCGAACCCGGATCATCAGACTTAAGGATCGATACCCTAGAGTCCTGACCGCCTGAGCCACCACTTCCACAGCTTACAGTTAATTTATTCTTGTAAAAATAGTTCCCCATACAGGTAGCTAGAGCACACAAACTTGCATCTTTTTATAATGAAACTTGACGTTCAGCACTCCTGGTGATGTTTCCTCATGACCGTATTATCCGCGTTAACGTGCCTATACAGTATCACACACAGCTGGGTAACAGCACTCGATTATGGGAAGCCATTTAGGTCAAACTTGGCCATTTGTAAACTTGGAAAAGTAAACTTGGCCAAAATTGTCATGTGTTGAAATTTCCAGATTAATCTTGTTAACACGTTAATATTGACAGCCATAAAATGGTTAGGTTTGAGAGTGCGAATGACCTCTGGGTGCCCTTTTAGTATCTGGTGGCACTCAGCGTAATCAAGGGCATCTTACCACACACTTGTTCCTTGAAATGGTGGCTTTCACTACATTAGCGTTTCCCAGGAACCGCTGTATTGAACATGTCGATGCAGTTTCGCCAGAGTGCAGGAGTGAAATGTTCAATTTTAGCTTTCAGTCCTGGGTGCCTTTTAATCCTTCATCCTTGGTAACCTAATAATGCTTTACATTATTGCGCCGTAGAATCGCAAATATTTGATATGCACGGAACAAGTGAGCCAACTTTCTGACACCTAAGTAAAAGAAACATGTCAGTCCTGCCAGGGTTTAAATGAAATCCAACGACTTGTGTTTCTTTCCTTGCCTATCTTATGTCAAGTAGTCAGAATAGTCACCAATCAGGCCGGCAACCAGAAGGAAATGTTTATGTTAGAGTGCTGAGCGGGAGCTCGTATTCTCTGCTAGACTGAGACCCCGAGCAGAGTGAGCTGTCCTTGTGCTTTCTTTAGTCACGCCAAGCCTTCATGGAAAATCGCTTTGTCCATGAGGCACGTCCTCACTCGAACGCTTTGCTGCCTCAGGTTGGAACCGTCACCGCGCTTATGACTTCTATCACGCTAGCGTGGGAGGCTTAGCATGTGGTAAAGCGGTGTTTATTAATATAGCACCCCCGGGTAGATTGTAAAATATCTGAAGGAGCTTCAGGAGCTGAGATAAAAAAACAAAAAAAAACATGGAACATCTCAGCTGCGCAAGCTTATCTTCCTGCAGTTCTTATGCTTTGGTCTGTAGCTTATAGGCTTGGGATCTAAATATATTGGGTTCATGTGGGCTGTGATATAATGGCATTAGGCCTGAAGACGACTAGTAAGAACATTAAGCTGTGAAAATCCTAATTGCATCAATATGTACGTTTAAATCTGACAAATCTGTTGTAATCTGTACAGTTTGTCTAGTTGTGCAAATGTGCATGTACAGTACACTGTTTTTATAAAATGACGATAACATTACTAAATATTACAGAAGGTCTTAGAAAACTTTGCTTTGCTTTTCTGTTTGCTATAAATAGTTGGAAAAGATAATTTATTTCAAAGCCTAGCTAAAGTGTCTGTTACTCTGGCATGATTTCTAGTCTCTGGTGTGTCTGTAAAAGTCATTATATTCTCTTTGCTTGCTTCCAGAGACGAAGAAATCGTCTTCACGTACTGTACAGTATGGCTGTGTGTGTGTGTGTGTGTGTGTGTTTGGATAGAGCATGTTGAAGAGAAATAAATGCCCAGTGTAATTGCAGGCTTAATAATGGGAAAGATTGTACGGTCCTGCTTCAAAAATATCTCTGCTGTATGTTTTATATGTATGATAGCTTTAGGTTATTTTAATGCAATGGGGCGTTCAGATCAAACCTGGACTTTTTCTCATGTGTAAAACCCATTTACAGAAGACTTCAAGCGCAGTACGGCGATGATACTCTTAGCCGCAGTAAAATATTTGAATCGGTGCAATCAAAGGCGGACTGCGGAAGCTGTTGCAGCTGCTGTGCCAGGGACTGTACAGACAACACAGTGCCAGGTGCAAGAGAGCTGCAACAGGAATCGCAGCAGGTTTACCTGTGCCAAATGCATGGACGATAGACACTGGGTCTGCAAACGCTGTAAACTCTGTAAAGTTTGAAAAACTTCAAAATATAACAGACTTGTGTATCCATATATTGTGAATGTGTCAATTGTATAAATACGGCAGGCATTTCTGAAGGTTTCCATGTCACACACAAAGATTCGGCCTTCCTTGGTTTAAGCTAACAAATGCAAATGTGCCAGGCCTCACAGGTAATGGGTGTGTTTTCAGAACAAAAGGAAGAGAACAATGGAGCTGACGGCATGTTAAAAAACTCAGCAGGGGTGCTAGTAGGTGTGAGGTCCAGGGAATTTACGCTGATTTGCGCAGGCTTGGTAAATCTAGTGTTAAAGAAGGCCGGACGTCTGTGAATGATGATACCGGATGAGATTCAGACATGAAGCAGGCATTCTATCTTGATGGTATCCAAGCACTAACATTGGTGTCGCAGGAGATTATATAGAAAAATAAAAGAAACACAATCAAATGTTCTGGTTTGCCTCGAACACCCCATCATATTAAGATTATTGGGATGAGTTTATTGAGACTCTTCTTTCCACAGGTGAAAGCGAGAGATGCTGACGGTGGCTCGTTTGGCTCTGTGTCTTATTCTCTGGCCTCCGGACCTGGCAGCGTGGCCCCTCCTCACTTCACCATTAACAAAGAAAGTGGACAGATCTGCACCAGTGCAAGTCTGGACCGTGACCAGGGCCCGGCCAGCTATGACATTGTTGTCACAGCCGTGGATGGGGTAAGTCAGTTCAACTTTACCAAATACCACCGACCATGTAACCTTACGTACCACACCAACATCATTGTGTCCTAAAAGCAAAACCATAATACATTTTAAAACGGCATAGAAACGTCACAGGCATTTTGATTGATTAGGCTAGCGTCTACTTTATGAATACAAATAGCCAAAAACTTCATTTGAGGAGATCACCCACAGCTATCGAGGTTGTAGACATCTTTGGGCCTCCGAGTGGCGCAGTGGTAAAGTGCTCGCCCTATCATCCAGAGATCGCGAGTTCGATTCCCGGGTGATGCTGTAACCTCTCGCAGCCGGAGGTCTAGAGAGAGCTGATTGGCTGAACTCTCTGAGAGGGGAGGGATGAGAGGTACTTATTGCTCCCACATTAATCACGGCTCTACAGCCAATCAGTAGCTCACGCAAGCGGAAGGAGCGGATAGCGCTGTCCTCTGAGTGTGTTACTCCGCCCCCAACGGTGCGTGAGTGAACAGTTCGAAATGATGCGGTCGGCTGGCGTCACATGGTTCGGAGGAAACACGTGATAGTCTTTGGCCCTCCTGACTGAATGGTAGTAGTAGCCTTAATGTGGAAGCCCCCTAGTGACGGAGAGGAATTGGACACGACTAACTTAGGAATGTCTGAGGAAACATAATTACAAGTGCATTAATGTAAATTATTTTTGGCTTACAGAAATTATTGCAGTTGAAAGTCTCACCTATCCCAATCAAAGACGAACCCACCACTCATGAAGGCTTACAATGTTGCTCTACTGTGTACTGTATCTACTACTGTATATGAGATGAGATATCGGTGGCTGTATCGGAGGCAGAAGCTACTGTAGATAATGGTGTGGGAAGTGATAATGACTAAATTGGGAGAATTGTGGGTAAAAACACATTGACATGACTTAATGTTAATCCCTGCACAAGCTGTTCACCAGAGTTTTTTTTGGATAGATACTGTAAGCCTTTGTAGGAATGCCTTGAGGATTTTTTGCATTCAAAAAGGCAATGGGGGAAAAAAAGAGAAAAAACACAAGAGGAAACTTGGAATAGGTCTCATGGTAGTTCTTTAGGAGTTGCACAGCATCTTGTGCCACGGCAGCCTAAATAACACTTAACATCCTTGCTCGGCAGCAAAAGGAAATTGCAGCAGACATGTTAAAGCAATCTCAGGGAGCGGAGCTTTAAAGAGCTGTAATATTTAATAACTTGGAGTCATGCCTTGCTTTCTTCCATGTTTAAAATAAGAAGGCTCTGACGTATTCACTGCTCGCACAATGGTACTCATGTTATCCTGACAGATTGGAGTACTCTCTGGAGAAATTATCAATTTACCTTTACCTATAAAGCATCCATGCCTTTAGGGAACATCGAAGTTCACTGGAACATTAACTCAAAGTGATTTTAATCATTTACATTTATGGCATTTGGCAGACGCACTTATCCAGAACAACTTACATTTTATCTCATTGCACATCTGAACAGTTAAGGGTAGTAAAGGGCCTTGCTCAAGGGCCCAACTCTGTGGTGCTGGGGTTTGAACCCGGGACCTTCTGATCAGTAGTCCAACACCGTAACCATTGAGCTACCGCTACAATGTTCTGCTAATCTAGGGTTAAAGGTCGGAAGACAAAAATTTAAGATGGTGCCATATTTTCTTCTTCCAGGGTGGCCTGAGCTCTGCTGCTTATGTGCATGTCGACTTGGTGGACGTTAACGATAACTGGCCGACCTTCTATCCAGTGCACTATGCTGTGAGTCTTAGTACTCAGAGCAGTCCTGGCACCTCTGTTGCCCGTGTGATGGCCCATGACTCCGATGCGGGAGAGTATGGCAGGGTGACGTATCGTACAGTGCCTGGGGGAAGTTCTCCCTTCTTCACCCTGAATAAAGACACCGGTGAGCTGAGCTCCATATGTACATATAAATATTAAATTGTAAAATATATCTTTTTAAAAGACTGCGTTGTTTAAAAGCTGACTATTAATTTGCTGGGACTTATTGAAGTGTTTTATATTTCAGGGGTGATATCACTATCACGCTCTCTGCATGGAAAGGCAAACACGGTCATTGCCATGGTGGTCTCTGCCCAGGATGGGGGTGGCCTCACGGCTCAGGTAAATGCCAAGGTCAACATCAGCATTGTGGCTGGTCTGGTGGCACCTCCTGTGTTTGAACAGACCCAGTACTACTTCACAGTGTCTGAAGATGCCCTACGTGGAACTCAAGTGGGCATGGTGCGTGCCAGCACCAAAAACGGTGAGTGAGCTGAAGACAAAGTGCTTGTTATAAAGTTCCATAGGTAGGCATAGCAAGAGTTCTGCTTACACATAAAATAACTCATGGCCCATGCCTAGATTCATCAGTCCCTTCGGACAGTGTGACCGAACGTGATGAAAGGCAGCCTTCATTTTTTTCTTCACTCAACACCACTTGTACAAATAGGACCTGGGCCATTGTACACACCTCATTTAGAGTCAACATTAATCATGAATTCCATTTTACCACTTAAGTTTTTTAACAATTTTCCTTGGACGTTCAAAGTATTCCATCATGGTTGCATGTGATGGGGGGGGGGGGGGAATTTAGGTTTTAAAGTTTATGTGCTGGACACATTTGTGGACTGATCAGACTCTGGTTCTTGTATTCTCTTAAGCTTTTTCTGTCATTCCCTTCTTTCTCTTTCTCCATGTCTTCAGGGATCTCAAAGGACGTTTCCTATACCATCTGCTCGGGTGACCCAACTGGTTACTTCACAGTGGATCCTGAGACAGGAGTTTTAAGGACAAGTCTACCTCTGGACCATGAGCTCCAGCCCATTGTGGACCTGGAGCTTCAGGCACAAAGTGGGAACCCGCCAGCTTTTGGTCAAACCCGTGTCCGTATCACAGTGGTAGACGTCAACGACAATGTTCCAACATTCATTCCATCATCTTCCGAATCCATTCTTCTTCTTGATGATACAAGAATGGGCACTGTGGTGTACAAGATTCAAGCTGAGGACCTTGACTCTGGTGCTAATGGTGCCTTGACCTTCGACCTGCTCTCAAGTGTTGTTCAGAGAACCTTTAATGTGGACCGTAGCAGTGGAGAAATCCGTCTAATTGGAAGTTTGTCGTATGAGACCGTGCCACGCTATGATTTGCAGGTTCTTGCCAAGGATATGGGAGCACCTCAGCTCAGTGCCACCTTCACTCTGGTGGTGCATGTGCAGGCTGAGAACAGCCAAGGGCCAGTGTTTGACACCCTCAGCTACCGCGTGGAGCTGAAGGAAGGTACGCCACTTCACACTCGTTTCCTGCAAGTGCGTGCACTCAACAGAGATGGTGGAATCGCTTCAGGATCTGGTGTTTCAGGATCAGTCCCTCTGACTTACCACCTGCAACCAGATGGAGATGCAGCAGGCTTTGGCATTGTTTCAGACAGTGGCTGGCTCTTTGTAAGGAGTGCCCTGGATCGTGAGGTTAAAGAGGTGTACCTGCTCACTGTCCTTGTCACATCTGGTCATGGGCAGCTGAAAAAAACGACAGGTAGTGCCACGGTGCGTGTTTCAGTGACAGATGAAAATGACAACTCACCTCGCTTTACTCAGGAAAGAGCTTTCCTGGCTGTAAGAGAGAACCTGCCAGCTGGGTCAGGATTTGGTCGGGTGCCTGCTACAGATCGAGATGCCGGACTCAATAGTCGCCTCATCTACCGACTTTTGCACCCAGATCGCCATTTTCAGATCAACTCACATACAGGTAATCATTATACACTGTGCCTTTCTACCTCCTAGTGTACTCTGACATCTTCTCAGGTTCAACCTCTAAGGTGCGTGGCATGTCTGATGATACAGTATGTCTCATACCTTTTCTAAAAAGTTAAAATAGAAAAGTAAAGTGTTGAAAAAAACATGGTAGAATCGATACCAGTGTGGTTATCTGCCAGGATTGGTAACAGCATCCAATACTAGATAATACTAGATAATAAAATGCATTCAATTCAATTCAATTCAATTCAATTTTATTTATATAGCGCTTTTAACAATGGTCATTGTCTCAAAGCAGCTTCACAAAAATTTAAGAAATTTAACAAAAAAAAAAAAAAAAAAAAAAAACATTTTATATATATATATATATAGAATAATTATATATAAAGTAATAAAAATAAATAAATAAAATTATAATAGAAAATAAATAAATAAAAACAAATAATAATAATAATTATAGAAAAGAAAATAATTGGAAGTGTGGATGTGTGAGAAAAATGTGCAGATAATAATGAGATGAATGAATGAAATGTCTCTGATGAGCAAGCCAAGGGTGACGGCGACGGTGGCAAGGAAAAACTCCCTGAGATGGCATTAGGAAGAAACCTTGAGAGGAACCAGACTCAACAGGGAACCCATCCTCATTTGGGCGATAACAGATAGAAATGATATAACATCTTGTGTGTTGTGCAGGTGAAAATTCAATATGACAGAAATTATTTAAATTGTCATGAAGACCAGTTCAGCATAGGGACGAGTCAGTAGGTGCAGAGGGCAGATGAGGTCTGGATCACTGGAAGCACAGGAGCAGCATGTGTAGCTCCAACCATCATAAAGCTGAATCCAGTTGGAGCTGGTCCTTCTCTGGATGCCTCAGGAACCTCACAGGGTCGGCCTTTGTCTACTGAAGCTGGCAAAATCTCCCGATGCCTCGGGATGGGTAGAGAAATACAGAACAGATGGGGAGAATTAGCGTAGTTGCCATTCGGTATAGGTGTACTGGAGTATGAGTACTGGGATGAGTTATGTGTATGCCAGATTAAAAAGATGCGTCTTGAGTCTACTTTTGAACTGAGAAACCGTGTCTGCTCCCCGAACACTGTCTGGAAGGCTATTCCAAAGCTTTGGAGCTAAATATGAAAAAGCCCTACCCCCTTTTGTAGATTTTGAAATTCTGGGAACTACCAGAAGTCCGGAGTTTTGTGATCTTAAGGCGCGTGGTGGATTGTAGCGTATCAGAAGACTGGTTAGGTATGTGGGAGCTAAACCATTTAAGGCCTTGTATGTAAGTAATACTATTTTGTAATTTATTCTAAACTGAACAGGTAGCCAGTGCAGGGATGATAATATTGGGGTTATATGATCATATTTTCTGGATCTAGTGAGAACCCTGGCAGCTGCATTTTGGATTAACTGAAGCTTGTTTATTGAGGATGCAGGACAACCACCTAGTAATGCATTACAATAGTCCAGTCTGGAGGTCATGAATGCATGAACTAGTTTTTCTGCATCAGATACGGATAAGATGTTCCTAAGTTTAGCAATATTTCGAAGATGGAAAAAGGCTGTTTTTGTGATATTTGAAATGTGATTTTCAAAAGACAAGTTACTGTCTAATATTACTCCCAGATCTTTTACTGCTGAGCTGGTAATAACAGTACATCCTTCTAAGCGCAAGCTGAATTGTGAAAGCTGTTGTGTGCTGGTTTTTGGGCCAATAAGTAATATCTCTGTCTTATCTGAATTTAGTAAAAGAAAGTTATTGGTCATCCAATCTTTTATGTCCTGGACACACTCAGTTAATCTAGACAACTTAGGTATTTCGTCTGGTTTAGTTGAGATATATAATTGGGTATCATCAGCATAACAATGGAAACTAATCCCATGTCTTCTAATGATGTTACCCAAGGGAAGCATGTATATTGAGAACAACAGAGGTCCTAAAACTGACCCTTGTGGGACCCCATATTTCACTGGCATTATACCAGACGGTTCTCCATTTAGATCTACAAAATGGTAGCGATCAGACAGGTAAGATCTAAACCATTTTAGTGCCTGTCCCTGAATGCCTATATAATTTTGTAAGCGATCTATGAGAATATTATGATCTATAGTGTCGAATGCAGCACTAAGATCGAGCAGGACTAGCAATGAGATGCAGCCTTGGTCTGAAGCTAAAAACAAGTCATTTGTAATCTTAACTAGTGCAGTTTCTGTGCTATGATGGGGCCTGAAACCTGACTGAAATTCTTCGAGGATGTTGTTATCCTGTAAGAATGTGCAAATTTGAGCTGATACCACTTTTTCTAGTATTTTTGATATGAACGGGAGGTTTGAGATCGGTCTGTAATTTTTTATTTCATTCGCGTCCAAATTAGATTTTTTAAGAAGCGGCTTAATAACTGCTAACTTGAAAGGTTTAGGGACGTGACCTAGATGTAATGAAGAATTAATAATGTTTAGGAGTGGCTCTCCAACCGTAAGCATCACTTCTTTTAAAAATCTGGTTGGGATTGGGTCTAACAGGCACGTTGTTGATTTAGCCGAGGTGATGAGTTTATACAGCTCTTCCTGTCCTATACCTGTAAAGCAGTGAAAATCTAAATGTGAAGCTATAGGCTGAACTGGATCGTGAGATACTATTAGAGGTTGAACCTCCATTATTTTCTTCCTGATATTATTGATTTTTTCATTAAAGAAGTCCATAAAGTCTTCACTTCTAAACTGTGATGGGATACTCTCTGCGGGCATCTTAGGTTTTGTTAAGCGAGCCACTGTACTAAATAAGAACCTGGGATTGTTTTGGTTTCTTGCTATCAGTTGGCTAAGATGCTCGGTCCTAGCAGTTTTTAGAGCCTGTCTATAGCTGCACATACTGTCTTTATACGCAATTCGAAAAACTTCTAATTTAGTTTTCCTCCATTTTCGCTCGAGGTTACGGGTTGCTCTCTTTAGGGCGCGAGTATGACTGTTGTACCACGGTGCCAATGTTTTATCTCTGACTTTTTTTAATCTGATGGGAGCAACAGTGTCTAATGTACTGGTAAAAATAGTGCCCATGCTGCTAGTCACTTCATCTAGATCATCTGCATTTAGGGGTCTAATAAGAAATTGGGACAGATCCGGCAGATTACTTGTGAATCTGTCTTTAGTGGTGGGATTCATATTTCTAACAGATTGGTAGCGTGGGGAGACACAGCTAATCTGTTCTACGGGTAGAGTATATGTCAGGAGGTGATGATCTGTGATATCATCACTTTGAGGTATGATCTCTATATTAGAGACATCTATACCATGGGATATAATTAAATCTAGCGTATGATTAAAGCGGTGAGTTGCTCCAATTATATTTTGCTTAACCCCAAAGGAATTTAGTAAATCCATAAATGTGAGTGCTAAAGCGTCGTTAGCATCATCTACATGAATGTTAAAGTCTCCTACTATCAATACTTTGTCAGAGTTAACCAATAGGTCTGATAGCAGATGTCCAAATTCTTTAAGAAAATCGCCATATGGCCCCGGGGGTCTGTACACGGTGGCCAAGGTAAAATATAGCAAGGGTTTATTACGTATTTCATTTAGTGCAACATTAATGATAAGCACTTCAAATGAAATAAACCTGGGCCTTATTTTCTGGGTAACAGTGAGTACATCATTGTAGATAGTGGCGACACCACCGCCGCGACCAATTAGACGGGGCTCGTGCTTATAGAAATATCCTGACGGAGTAGACTCATTCAGACCAAAATATTCATTTGGTTTAAGCCAGGTTTCAGTGAGACAGAGTGCGTCAAGGCAATAATCTGAGATAATTTCATTAACAATAAGTGCTTTAGGCGCAAGGGATCTAATGTTGAGTAGTCCAAACTTTAGAGGTGGATTTTGACTACTTATTTTGCCTTTTTCTGGTTTTATGGTTATCAGATTGTTTCGGGCAAATTTAACAAATTTATTCTTTTTTCTCAGTATTCGGGGAACAGACACAGTTTCTATAGGACAAGCTATGTGTGTGCGTCTATCACTACGGTGAGTTGTGATGTGGCTAATATGTTTGGAATCTACAGTATGACTTACCGCCAGTCAGATGGTTCGTAGTGTTCTGGAGATGTTGTCAGAGAGGACCGCAGCTCCAGCTCTGCTAGGGTGTAGGCCATCGGTGTGATAGAGCCTAGGACGCTCCCAGAAAACATTCCAGTTATCAACAAAGCGTAATTTCTGTTGTTGACACCAAGATTGTAACCATTCATTAAAAGCAAACAATCTACTGAACTTCTCGATTCCTCGCTGAAATGTGGGAAGCGGTCCAGATACGATGATCATTGTCGTGGGTGATGTGCTGCGGACCTTCTCGACCAGGCTCCTGAAGTCCTTCTTTAGGATCTCCGTCTGCCTCAGCCTGGTGTCGTTCGTGCCGGCATGAAGAACCACAGCTCCAATGTTCCTCCTCAGGGCAGCAGGCACCTGTGCAGCAACATCAAGAACACGTGCACCAGGTAAACAGCGTGTGTGCACCTTACCTTTAGCCGTGGTAGCACGCACGTGACGAATGATGGAGTCTCCGATGACCAGGACGTCGTGTGCCATCTCGCGGAGAGGAGCGAAGCGGTTTTGGGTCGAGATGTCGAAGACGGGTGGTGGTGGTGGAGAGGTCCTCGCCCGGGGCTTGGCGTGCTTCTTCCGCTGCTGCTGTATCCAGGGTCCGTGATGTCCCGGCGCCGGGGTGTAGGAACACTGGGCGGGATGCGTCCTTGGTGTGTTGGACCTGGGCAGAGAAACACGCGGGGTTGAGGTTGTAGGAGAATTCTCATGCCGAGAATTTACCTGGGACAGATGAGCGTCGGTCTGCGTCGATTCCAACGTGGCTTTCCGCTGCTGTAACCGGGCCAGCTTCACCTGTAGCTCACGGATCAGCTTCTCCACGGCCTCCACCTCCAAATCCACCGAGTGCAGCTCCAATGTCTCCTCACCTGCACTCAGAGGCAGAATCACAACCGACATGGTGTCTAAACACGGAAAATAATCGGTGTGAGGAAGCGAAAACAAACTTTAGAAACAAACAAACAAACGTGATAGCCGGGCTAGCGATGCTAATGCTAATTAGCGATGCTAATGCCGGCTAAAAGCGGTGTGCTGCAAAACAATTAAAACTTAACGATATAACACGCGTTTCGAGTAAATATATTATAAGATACTTATCCGTTTTATGTACACTCTTCGTAAGGGGACGAAAAAGTTTAAAAGTTGGTCAGTATGGTGGAGCTCGGAAAAAAGCAGCTTCTCAGTGTCCTCGTACGGAGGAAGTGACTCATTCCTCATTAACAGACATATTTAAAAATTAATACTGGTGGTCAATGAAAAACAGACAGAATGGATTTTAGCACACTCTTAGGTATTTGCGAGTGTAGAGAGCTTTCAGAGATCTTGTTAGCATGTATTAAAAAGCACTTCAGTTCCATGAGCACTGAGACCCACTTAGTTCTACATTTTGTTCGCCAGCCAAGTGCAAAGCAAAGTAATTTTGTACAGCAACTTGCAACCATACAGGTACTCCTCTCCAGGTCCCAATCCGATCAAGGTCCCATGGGATCCATAAAGGTCCCATTCCGCAACCTACAGCATCCAAAGAATCTGCTGCCAATGTCCTGGTGCCAGACACCACAGCGCAGCCCCATAAGCTCTGACGAGCCACAACGCAAGGGGCCAGAGCCACCCAGGTGGCAAAGGGGGAACACGAAACCTAGGTGGTTTTAATGTTACGACTGATCAGTGTATACACAGCCCATACATACTTTTAAACTAGCTCTACTTTTAACTTTTAATGACAGTGTCCAGTTCCGTTCTACATTCCAAACATTTTTAATTAATTGGAAATGTCGAACCATGATAAATGACCAATAGCTTGGCGTGTTCTAGATTTTCAGTGCTCAGTGATTATAAAAGAATACAATAAATCATTACAGTGTGATAAATGATGCTCAGTCTGTTTGATTCCACTCAAGCGCAAAGCAGAGGAATCTCAAACAGCTCCTAGTTTGGGATTGTGTCACGGCTGGTATCGAGGGAAAGCGCATGAACAGCTGGAGAGGGCCATCTGTGGGATCAAACCCTTCTGTCACTAATGCTTCTCAGTGCATCAGTCCTCCTCTTTTTTATTTGCTTGCTCCTGAAAAGATTTCTCAGACTTTAAGCAAATTTCCAATTAGCGAATTATTGTAAGTTCAGTAAGTTCTATCGTACAAATATATGTTAAAAATTAATTAACTAAATGACAATATATTTTCAACAAAGAACTCTCAGCAATGCACAGTCCTATATTACTGGACACGATCAAGCCTTTTCAGGTTCATTACTTGGACCTCTTTTGCCTTCAGTACCGCTTTAATTCTTCATAGATTCAACAAGGTGCTGAAAATATTCCTTAGAGATGTTGGTCCATATTGACATGATGGCAACATACAGTTGCTGCAGATTTGCTGACTTGATCCATGATACGAATCTCCTGTTCCACCACATCCCAAAGGTGTTCTACTGGATTGAGATCTGGTGACTGTGGAGGCCATTTGAGTGAAGCGAGCTCAGAATTTAACTTTGTGACATGGGACATTATCCTGTGGTCATAGAGGGATGAATACGGTTAGCAGCAATACTCAGGAAGGCTGTGGAAGTCTTAGAGGCACAACGTATGCCAAGAATATATCGCCCTCACCATTACACCCCACCACCAGCATGAACCATTGATACAAAGCACAGTTGATCCATACTTTCATGTTGTTTAAGCCACATTGTGATCGAACCATCTGAATGTCACAGCAGATATAAAGACTCTCATTAGAACAGGCAATATATTTACAATCTTCTTTTGTCTAATTTTGGTGATGTAGCCTCAGTTTCCTTTACTAAGCTGACAGGAGTGGCACCTGGTATGGTCTTCTGCTGCTGTAGTCCATCTGCTTCAAGGTTCCACATGCTGTGTGTTCATCAATGCTCTTTGGCATATCTAGGTTGCAACAAGATATTATTTGAGTTATAATCAAACGAAACCAGTTTGGGCATTCTCATCTGACTTCTGGCATCGACAAGGCATTTTAGGATATCTTCTCCATTTCAAATCATTCTCTGTAAAGAGATGGTTGTGCATGAAAATCCCAGTAGATTATTATTGTTTCGGAGATACTCAGACCAACCCATCTGGTACCAACGACCGTGTCAAATTCAAAGTCACTTTAATCATCTTTCTTTCCCATCCTGATGCTCGGTTTGAACTTCAGCAGATTCTCATGACCATGTCTACATGCCTAAATGCATTTAGTTGATGACAACTAACCCTAACCCTAACCCTAGGTTTACCATACAGTTGGTGTAGTGGTAGCTGTTAAACTATATGGCGCTTTCACTATGGTACTTGTGTTAAATTAATCTTGAACAAATTTGGGCCACCATTAAATAATGGAAACACCATCAATGCAATGTAGGTTGCTTGGGTACTCTGATATAAAACTATATACTTGCCTCTTTGTATTACTATGCATTAATTTACCCATTTATCTTCATATCTGCAGGTGAGATCAGCACGAGGTTAGCACTGGATCGAGAGCACCAGTCCAGCTACCAGTTGGTGGTGGTGGTACAGGATAGTGGAACTCCAGCTCGCAGTGCCACTGGAACAGCCTTCATCACAGTGCTGGATGAAAATGACAACGATCCCTTCTTCACCCGCAGAGATCTTCTCATGCAGGTCCTGTACATGGAGGACTACAGTAGATGTCATCTGAGCTACAGTGATAGCGATAACACAACTACTGTTTTATAGACCCTTTGAAAAGTACACTTAAAATGATGAGCGTATTGCGTAATACAGAATATATAAATTGGTGTTTCAGGTCAAATTTCTCAATTACTGTACAGTCACAAATGGAGGACTGTGTTGGATTTCATTGATTGAACAAAATAAGCTCAAGGATTTAACAATGTGTTCCAGTAAGCGAGATTTTTAGACGAAGTCAAACTCCCATTATTTCTCTATATAAATCCCCAGGTTCACTAATGTACTCATCCCAAGATCCCAAGTAGAAAGTCTGCCAATTTTGCCAGAGCCGTGATCGGACTGGCTGCTTCACATGTGAAACGCTGGCCTCCCAGGAACTCCTTTAATGTTTTTACCTATGGCACTATATCTGCAGATTCATGCCTACACCAAGTCATAGTTGATATTTAGTACGACGTCTGCTTGTGCGATTTTGCTTAAATAAGCAGCATTTAAGGAATGAATTAGTGATTAAATATGTATTATTCAATATCGATTGTTTGTAATGGTTTATGTAAAACAAGTAATACTATCAGGCCATGTCACTGTTAATGTATGAGGCTGCTATATTATTGAAGTGTGTGTGTGTGTGTGTGTGCGTGCAGGTGTTGGAAGGGCAGCCATCTGGGGTTTTACTCGGCACTGTCACTGCCAAAGATCCAGATGAGGGAGAAAATGGGACTGTTTTCTACTCACTGTCAGGTGAAAGAGATTTTCTGGCTTCACTGTTGAGAATGAGATGTGAAGTGTCGCACAAAACCTATTGATTGTGTTTATTTGCTTTTTTTAAATAAATTTCTTGTTGTTCACATAGTCCACATTCAAGCTTATATAATCAGGAGTATGGAAACTTGGCTCTTGCAAAGAAAACCCATTAACACTTTACATTTTATGGCTAAACATTTCTGAACCCTGGACCATGACACTCTTACCTGTTTGCTGATTATACCACTCCAAAAATTCTATCCAAACTTTTTGATCAGGTCTCAGGGCCGAACGCTTCTCTCTGCATCCTATCACCGGAGAGCTGCACTCATCATCCCCACTTAGCCACGCCGAGAGGCCTGAATACACATTCAGCGTCATGGCCACAGACCGTGGCTCACCTCCTCACAGCTCCACGGCTACTCTGAGAATACAGGTGAGCTCCACTGAGGTCTGTTCTTTTTTTTTCTCCCTATGAAACCAAGCTACTGCATGGAGGATTACTCAGCATCAATTTTGGTTTTGACTCATTGCATGAACACGTAACTGTTTCCTACATTGCCCACAATGCCCCTGGACTACCACCTGGCACTATTTCATTATTTAAGTGCCAGAACAGCCACATGTTCTGGAATTTGCCTTTTATTGTTCCCACATTTTTTTTTCTTGGCGTTCACCTTTATTACATTCTTATTTTTTCTCTTGCCGGCTTTAGTTTTTCTGTTTGTTCTGTCTTCAGTTTCAAAGAATATTAAAGTTGACAATAATGATAGTGATGTTATATTTTTTATAATGTGCAAGTATAGCATAATTACATCACCTTTCCATTCTGTGGTTAAAGAAGGAATAAAACACAATGGGCGTAAAAAATTTTGTGATAGAGTGCTGCAGTAATACAAGTTAATTCTTTTCAGCACCTTGACCGTACTACATTCTATCAGTTTCACAATTATTACTTTATTATTTTCTGTGTTCTATACAAATAAATGATGTTTTTTTTTCTGTTTATTGGTCAGAACTCGCTCTTTCAACAATATCTTTGTTTAATACACTGGAGGAAATGAAGCATTTCTGTCTGTATTGCTCCATGTCTATCCAGCCAATTTAGTTTCAGCATCATGCAAAACTGGCTCAACAGAATTTAGTGAAACTTTGCCAGTCCGTCGATATCTGGCTGAAGTTAAATCTGTGCCGTTAATTAAATAAAAATGTTGAATAGAAATGAAGTAATTTGCGGTTATGTGCCAAATTAGCTCACAGCAACCATCGCTTTTTGGACGCATACAGCACTTTTGCCCTCAAAGTGGACGTGGCTATACACGTCACTCAACAGAGCCAATCAACTGATTACATTAAAGCTGGTCAGCTTAATTCTAGCTTTAACCTTTTAACTCTTTCTAAAAACCCGTCAACGGATATATTACTTGGTATATTAGCTATAAACCTATTTTGAAGTTTTGAATAAGACAAAAGTTATGATGATGATGATTATGTTACATAGAAATCATGCAAGTGAAACTTAGACTAGTCGCATGAACATAACGATGTGTAGCGAGATGAAATGTAAGTCGCTCTGGATAAGGTTTTTGCATCTGCCAAATGCCATAAATGTAAATGTTAGGCCTCTTAGTGACTCTTAGCCGTAATAAAACTTCAGCTGTATGTCTGAAACACAATTCCATCCGAGGTGACCACTGCGGTCGTTGAACATTTAGTCAATGGAGCTCTAATTCCTGATTGACAGATAACGTGTCGCCAACTTGCAGAGGAGACGAATCTGTCTGTCGGAACTGTACACACAATCATTCATCAACACCTCTTGCACCACTTGAAGGAACTCGGCTGAGAGTTATTACTACATCCCCAGTACAGTCCTGACCTCACTCCAAGCCATTTCCACATGTTTGGGCCATTTCAGGAGTTCCTGGGAGGCCAGCGTTTGCGACATAATGCAGGCAGTCTGATCACGAGCAAAGTTTGATGGTAACCAAACACTAGTGAAACCCTGCGAGAAGTGCATTATCTTAGCAGAGGATTATATAGATAAATAAAGAGAGGTTTTACTTGAACGGACCAGCAGCACTGGGAGATGATGTCAATTGTTGTGGGACAGCATGCTTCAGAACTGTGTCCTGTTATTCTGCCCAATCAAATGTCCCGGTTTGACCTGAACACCACTTATTACATACATTTACAGGGAAGAAAAAGCACTGTTTTAACATAGCATTGTTTATCGGTTTATCTCAGTTTATATCTAATCAATGTGAAATATCTGATTAAATGAGCAGCTACTGTAGGTGGGAAGATATTTTAACATCCGCTTTATTATAAACCCATGATTGGCAGCTGCATGACTGTCAGAGCTGCTGTTCTCTAGCTGACTAATACGAGTTGAGAATTCCACAGTGCTAAAGTGTAATAACGAACAATCAGGTCTTATAATTCTCCTGCCACTTTCCTGGAATCTACTGCCAACAAAAAGACTAACTTTATGTCCTGAGAAAGATGTGTTTACCAGTAGCTGTCTCTCAAGGGACTTCCCCCCCCCCCCCCCCCCATGCCAGTGGTTGTTTGAATTATATCGTGTGAAACTTTTGCGAATACGAGAGAATACTTGTCAGATGTGTTGCTGTAATTGTGCCTACACTCCGCTCTCTTAATTCAAAAGAGTTCAGTAGCTCTCCGAGCAGTGAAAAAGTTCTTTGACTAAATATCCTTGAGACTGTTAACGAAGATAATGATTCATGGACGAGTTAATCAGAAACAGACTCGGCGGACGGCAACAGTAGTACAGTAAATCTCGGCGTGGAAACGTTGGGAAAATCCGACGCCGTGCGATTTTTCATCTTTTCGTTTTTCCTCCGTACGCGTTCCAAAACAAAGACTGAGACTGATAATTGATACGCGACCAGATTAAAGCGAGCTCTTTCACTTGAGCCCATTAAGTCTGGTCTCTCGGATGTCATCAGTTTAAAAATCCTGAAAGGAAGTGATCTCATGTTCATGTTCTTGATGGCGAATTCATTACTTAATGTGGAATTAATTACTTTAGTGTCATGGTAAGTTTAAGGAGAGCCTTTGGCTGAGCGCGGATCGTTTTTTCTGCCAGTGTAGCGAAGGTGAAGGTGGGGAGTTAAGCCTGGTCACAGTCAATAGTTCATTTATGAGCACCTGTGTTGCTGGCTCAGGCTCTCTGTCTTCCACAAACTTCTTTATTCCATTTTCCCTGTCCTTATAACGTGCCATAAGTAATACATTTCTGAGCAGCCCCATGTTGATTTATTCACTGTGGTGAGTCTCAGACCCTAACTCAAACAGGCACCACATCCTCTCTGTCGTCTGTCTGCTTGTTTGTCTGCTCATGCTTGTGTCTGCCCATCTGTCTGACCGTCTGGTCTCACATACATCATTGCTTCAGCCTGTGTGGCGCTGCACGTATACGTGTAACTGTCTCGTTTTCTGTTTCATTCTCGAAACTATTCGAACGTGAACGTACTCTGAATGTGGAAAGGAAAGCGTGTGGTTTTCCCATTAGACTGTGAACCAGTTGTCCTTTGAAGTTTCCCTGATTGGTTATTAAGGGTGTTTAAAAAGAACCATTTTTTAAAATATGACTTGTACTGAATTAAAATTTTCCAATAATTTCCTATTTTGATTATGCTTTCCTTAGTCCAGCATTATTTTTCCTGGCAGTTGCAAAGCCATCTGATTAACTATGATTAACGCCAGAAGGCTTGTTGTTTGAGCCTGTAAAAGGGCCAAGATTTCTTTTTTTAATTATTATTCATGGGGAAAATAAGAAGAAAAATGTCCGCAGCATATTAGTAGGTTGATTTTATTTGCAGGTTTTTAAACTGGCACAAACAAAGAAGACATAATTAAACATTAAATTCTAAAAAGATTGTGATATTATCGATTTATTTATTTATTTTTTGCAGGTTATCAGCTCCAATAAGGCAACCTCCACCTCCAACATCGTCTCCATCTCGCTTAACCCAGTGGAAGGAGCGAAGCCAGGCTCAGTCATAGGTTCTGTGCGAACTCCGGATGCTCAGTTGCTCCCTGAATCTGGTCAGGTCACTTACACGGTGGTGGGCGGTACAGATCGGGATGGAACCTTTGTAGTAGACCGGCAAACCGGGGATGTGTATCTGGCCTGTGAGCTGGACTTCGAGCGCGCGCCTCGCTACACGCTTCAGATCGAAGTTGACGATTTCTCCACGACACTTCCCAGGAGTCATTTCGTCACTTTGGAGATTGATGTGCAAGACAGTAACGATCATTCACCCCAATTTCCTGAAGACCCTGTCACCATTGTGGTGCCCGAGAATATGGAGCCTGGATCTTCGATCTACACTTTCCAGGCTGCTGACAGGGACGGGAGTGGCCCAAACAGCGAGCTGACTTATTCTGTTATTCAGCAGTGGCCTCCCAGGTCAGACCTTCTGATCCTGGACTCCAGCACAGGCATTCTGACCCTGGGTCAGACTCTGGATCATGAGAACATTTCTTCTCTTCTTCTGGTAGTCCAAGCCAGTGATTCAGCCCTTGATGTGAGTCAGCGACGTCATGGTAAGGTCACAGCCCGGATCTTTATTACGGACGTCAATGACAACGCCCCTCTGTTTACCTCACCAACTGTGGTCAGTGTCATGGAGGACCAGCCGGTGGGATTTGTCCTGCTGTACGTCATGGCTCAGGACCCAGATCAGGGTGAGAATGGTCGCGTGTCCTACCGCATACAGGATGGCAATGCTGATGGGAAGTTCAGTATCAACCCTAATACTGGTAAGACAAGCTAAATAAAAAGAAATCTAACAAAATGCATGCTTGTTAAAATACAGTTTGAATATAATTACCAGTGCTGGAAGATTAGGTTCAAATTTGATCTGCATGTAAATTAGACCTTTTGATAAATTCATCATTAGTGATTAATACATATCATCTTATTTGGTCACCATGGGTAACGTTGCTGCCCTAGCTCCAGCATCCCCAATTCAATCCCGGTCTTGGGTTACTGTCTGTTCACTCACTCACTCACTCACTCATCCACTACACTGCGTTATCTCATATACCCGGCCACTGTGGGCCTGGAGCCTATCCCAGGAGACATAGGGCATGAGGCAGGGTGCACTCTGGCCCGGGAGCCATTCCATCGCTGGGCACAAACGTATACACACTCACATACTATAGGCAATTTGGAAATGCCAATTGGTCTAATCTGCATGTCTTTGGAATGTGGGAGGAAACCGGAGTACCCAGAGGAAACCAACCAAGCACAGGGAAAACATGCAAACTCCATGCACACAGGGCAGGAATCGAACTCACAACCTAGAGGTGCAAGACGACACTAAGCCACTGTGCCGCCTGGTTACTGTCTGTTCTGAGTTCAAATGTTTTCAGTGTTTCCTTTCTCTGGTTTCCTTCAAAATTAGAAGGCAGTAGGTGGATTGGCTACGCTGCTATAAATCACTATATTGAATGATTGGTACACCGGGCATGAGGCAGAATTTTACCCTGTATGGGATGCCAAAGAGATACCTCTCAAATCATCTTGCAATCATATGCAATAGTTTGCACAACAGCTACAAAAAAAAAACGACAGTTTTCCATCACGCAACAAGATTTCAATATAAATATATTGTCTTTATTCATTTTTTCAGTTCCAGGTTGTAATACTCCAAAATGTGAAAATTCCACAATGCAAGCCACTGGATTTTGCATGTCACAGCGTGTAAGGTTCAGTAAAAAAAATGTTACGTCCGTGTTAATATCTACAACCTATCGCCCATGTCCACATATGGAAAGAGTCCAAGTGCAGGACTCGAGTAATATATCATGGGTACAATGTCATGATGCAGAGCAGAGCGCAGCAGACATCATGCCCCACACTGCTGGTAGCTATTTACTGCCTGTTTATTTCCAGACAAACTGAGCGACCGACAGACAGAGCGGCGTGTTTCTCTCCTCCGGCTGGCTTTGTTGTGAGCTTCACCAGTCATTGAACTAACAAGTCTGAAGACTGCACAAATATGGAAACGGTTCAAACATGTGCAGGAGCCTGTGTGCCATGTGGGTTCAGACCCTGTTTGCACTGCAATCCTCATCTTGTTCAAATATTTTTTTCCAAATGAAAGCATCCTCACTGTCCATTCTCACGAACTACATTGCATGCACCTCAGTGTAACGTGTTTCGATTCATTTAAAGATAAGAATTTTTCCCGGCATTAACCCCAGCATGACCATGGAGCCAGATTTTTGGAGAAGGATCACCACAGAGTCAAAGAGGCTGTATCTATTTGAACTGGTAATTCTAACCAGATTAATGGCTCAGGGGAATGTTAGCCGACTGCTAGCGAGAGACCAGGTAGAAATAAAAAGCGAAGCCTCCAGTGAACCCGATCGCCGCTGCTCGGTTAAACGGGTGTGGTGGGTTGTGCAAAAAGCGTGAAATAGAGATCAGATCGATGGCTGTTCTTGCTATGCTGGCATCCCAGGCGAGGGCAGCCCTAATTTCATCAGGACACGGCAGGGAGAGTTGTTGCGTGTCTTGAGCTCGTGTTTTCTCTCTCTCTCTCTCCCTCCCAGCACTAAAATGTTCGCTCTGGAAAAAACTCATAAACTGCGGGCTGTTACAGAGGCAAAATAATTTGCATTCAGGTAGGGAAGGCTCAGTGTGGGGAGATGTGTGTTTTTTTTGTTTTTGTTTTTGTTTTTTCTTCTTGTCTAGCCTTCCTTGACTTCTCATCTCATTTGGACACCACAAGAGGCGTTGGCTCACCATGTGTGTGCTCTTAACTTTATGAATGTGGCAGGGAGGATCGCATGCAAGCAGCTAACTACGTGCAGGAGCATGTAAATAGGGATTAGTACTAAGCTCTGTTTTGAAGTGATAGAAAACAATGGTATCGACTAATGATTGCAAAAGAAATCTCATTAAGGTAGTTACATAAGTTACAGAAACATTCAGCATGGTCTCCACTCTCCCGCAGGTTCTCTTTCTATCCTGAAGGCCATTAACCGCGAGGAGCAGGCACAGTTTAATCTGACCGTTGTCGCCGAGGATCATGGCGTCCCCCGGCTGTCCGGTACTCAGCAATTGACGGTGCAGGTGATCGACGTGAACGACGAAGTGCCTGATTTCGAAGAAAGCACTTACGAGGCGTTCATCACTGAAAACCAGCCAGCAGGAGTCACTGTGCTAGTGGTCTCAGCTTCAGATTTGGACCAAGGTAAGACATAACCCTGATGAATTTTAATCCTTTCATATTATTTTTTAAAAATATTAAATTCAATTGATATTATTATGAATTATTTCAAGACATTCCAGCGACATACGGTTTGAAGCAGCCATGACACCTGTACCTGTACCTGTACCAAGCTGTCCTGTGCTGTTTCATGGCATTTATAAACAGTTTTCAACAAACATCCTTATTCTTGTCCTGTGTGAACTTAAATCACACTTTCTGCTCAGCTGCTGTCAGTTTCACCTTCTCTGTACGTCGGAGGTCTGTCCTGCTCCTGTCAAGCACGGGGCAAGCATTTTTGTTTATTAGCATCATTTTTCCTCTCACATCTTTGTCAAGCTCACTTGAACTAAACATGTGAATAAAAGCAGCTGGTTTTAATTGGTGGTAATGGATTTGGCGGAGTTAGGGCCACATTCTCCAGGCCTTACTCAGGAGCGAATAAAACAGAAGGATTATAAACTCGCTCCCCAGGAGTGAAGAGGGCAAATAACAGGTGATGCTCTGCCAGATTGTTTGCCTTTAGCACGCAACTTGGCATAAAAAACCTAAGGCGAAGGCCAGTAAAGGCAACTGGTAATACAGCAATATAAACAACAAATAAAAAAACAAATAAAAAATGATGCAGCACAGCGCTCGCATTTACTCGTTCCGTGACAAACGGCAGTTGTGGCGTATGATCTGAGAGCAATGAATTAGAAACAAGGAGTCTGAAGATTCAGGTTTAAGTCTGTTTATAAGGTAGATAAGATTGTATAGTTCATTTAAACATGAATTAACTTTTTTCATTTGCCATTTGATACATTAATTGAGATCCATTCTATCTATCTACAGTATCTATCTATCTATCTATCTATCTATCTATCTATCTATCTACTGTATCTATTAGAGAAGGGAATCGCCAATACCTTGGTGCTGATTCCATTTGTAGTGCTATTCTTTTTATCACGATAATATCACGATTTTATAAATATCCTGATCCTCATTCATTCATCTTCTATATCACTTAATCCTGTGTTCAGGGTCGCAGGGGACCTGGAGCCTATCCCAGGAGACTTCGGGCACTAGGCGGGGTACACCCTGGACAGGGTGCCAATCCATCTCAGGGCACACACACATACAGTACACACACTCACACACCCAATCACACACTACGGGCAATTTAGGAACGCGAATTAGCCTAACCTGCATATCTTTGGACTGTGGGAGGAAACCGGAGTACCCGGAGGAAACCCACCAAGCACGGGGAGAACATGCAAACTCCATGCACACAGAGACGGGAATCGAGCCTGGCCGGGGAATCGAACCCAGACCCTGGAGGTGCAAGGCGACAGTGCTAACCTCTACTATCCTGATCCTGAATTTTTATATTCAATCAGGATATTCGATATACTGTAGTTCACTCCTGTTCTGCTTGCCAAAGTGTGAATATTTTAGAGTGCACCACCTGTAGGAATACAGAGGAAGTGCAACATTTCATTATCTCAAATGTAAACATACATAAAATGAAAAATTATATATATATATATATATATATATATATATATATATATATATATATATATATATATATATATATTAGGGCTACACAATATATCGAAAAATTATCGCGATAATGGTATACAGAATATCTGTATCGCAAAGAGTTGCAGTAAATGAAATTTATGTGCTATGTGCCAAGCATTTGTGTGTCCATATTTGACCAATCAGATGGGCCCTTACTATCTTTTTACCCGCCTCCCAAGTAGGTGATATAATGCTATTGGCTAGACCGGGCCAAAAGGTGAACCTAGCGGCTCAGAGCAGAGAATGAAAAATAAATATGGCAGGAGTAGAGACAAGCGAGGAAAACCAGAAGTCAGAATATCTGCTGAGGGTTTTAAGTCATTGTGTTAAGTCAAATACTGTGTATATATATATATATATACAGTGGTGTGAAAAACTATTTGCCCCCTTCCTGATTTCTTATTCTTTTGCCTATTTGTCACACTTAAATGTTTCTGCTGATCAAAAACCATTAACTATTAGTCAAAGATAACATAATTGAACACAAAATGCAGTTTTTAAATGAAGATTTACGTTATTAAGGGAGAAAAAAAACTCCAAATCTACATGGCCCTGTGTGAAAAAGTGATTGCCCCCCTTGTTAAAAAATAACGTAACTGTGGTTTATCACACCTGAGTTCAATTTCTGTAGTCACCCCCAGGCCTGATTACTGCCACACCTGTTTCAATCAAGAAATCACTTAAATAGGAGCTACCTGACACAGAGAAGTAGACCAAAAGCACCTCAAAAGCTAGACATCATGCCAAGATCCAAAGAAATTCAGGAACAAATGAGAACAAAAGTAATTGAGATCTATCAGTCTGGTAAAGGTTATAAAGCCATTTCTAAAGCTTTGGGACTCCAGCGAACCACAGTGAGAGCCATTATCCACAAATGGCAAAAACATGGAACAGTGGTGAACCTTCCCAGGAGTGGCCGGCCGACCAAAATTACCCCAAGATCGCAGAGACGACTCATCCGAGAGTCCACAAAAGACCCCAGGACAACATCTAAAGAACTGCAGGCCTCACTTGCCTCAATTAAGGTCAGTGTTCACGACTCCACCATAAGAAAGAGACTGGGCAAAAACGGCCTGCATGGCAGATTTCCAAGGCGCAAACCACTTTTAAGCAAAAAGAACATTAAGGCTCGTCTCAATTTTGCTAAAAGAACATCTCAATGATTGCCAAGACTTTTGGGAAAATATTGTGGACTTGTGGACCGACGAGACAAAAGTTTAACTTTTTGGAAGGTGCGTGTCACTTTACATCTGGTGTAAAAGTCACACAGCATTTCAGAAAAAGAACATCATACCAACAGTAAAATATGGTGGTGGTAGTGTGATGGTCTGGGGTTGTTTTGCTGCTTCAGGACCTGGAAGGCTTGCTGTGATAGATGGAACCATGAATTCTACTGTCTACCAAAAAATCCTGAAGGAGAATGTCCGGCCATCTGTTCGTCAACTCAAGCTGAAGCGATCTTGGGTGCTACAGCAGGACAATGACCCAAAACACACCAGCAAATCCACCTCTGAATGGCTGAAGAAAAACAAAATGAAGACTTTGGAGTGGCCTAGTCAAAGTCCTGACCTGAATCCTATTGAGATGTTGTGGCATGACCTTAAAAAGGCGGTTCATGCTAGAAAACCCTCAAATAAAGCTGAATTACAACAATTCTGCAAAGATGAGTGGGCCAAAATTCCTCCAGAGCGCTGTTAAAGACTCGTTGCAAGTTATCGCAAACGCTTGATTGCAGTTATTGCTGCTAAGGGTGGCCCAACCAGTTATTAGGTTCAGGGGGCAATTACTTTTTCACACAGGGCCATGTAGGTTTGGATTTGTTTTCTCCCTAAATAATAAAACAACTCATTTAAAAACTGCATTTTGTGTTTACTTGTGTTATCTTTGACTAATAGTTAAATGTGTTTGATGATCAGAAACATTTTGTGTGACAAACATGCAAAAGAATAAGAAATCAGGAGGGGGGCAAATAGTTTTTCACACCACTGTATATATATATATATATATATATATATATATATATATATATATATATATACTGTATATTGGAGTCCGTGTGCTGATACATGAATTGCCATACAAAACAATTGCAATACACACACACACACACACACACCCCCACACCCCCCCACACACACACACACTACTAGTCAAAAGTTTTAATATACTTTCTAGTTCCATCATCTTTCCTGATTTTTATTTTTTTCTACACTGTAAAACAATGCTGAAGGCGTCCAAAAAATGCTATAATCTCCATTAAACAGTTGATATTGATATGTGTATCTGCTACTTCTGCTCTGTAAAGCTTCATAACGGCTCTAATCTGAGGTGCTGGTTGTTAATTGGTGATTTCTGAGGCTGGTGACTCTAAATGAACGCCTCCTCTGCAGCAGAGGTAAATTTTGGTCTTTTTCATCAGTCAGGTCAGTTTCAGCATGGTGCGTCATGGCAATTGACTGTTGCTGTTGTTGTTGTTGTTTGTGTTACTTAATTATGTAATTTCGTGTAGTTTTTTTTTTTTTTTTTTTTACCAGTATGGTTCTAGAATGTAGAAAACAAATCCAAAATTGTGTCCAAACTTTTCACTGGTACTGTAAATATATATATATTTGCACGAACACACACACACACACACATAGTTTTTTTCATTATCGTTATTATTTCAGGGATCAATGGTGTAGTGACATACGGAGGACTGAGAGATGATGTTTTCACCATCCATCCAGTGACAGGTGTTATATCAACCACCAGATCCCTAGACAGGGAAACCAAAGAGGACTACACTCTGACAGGTACACAGAGAAAATTGCTTGTTTACAGCATTATAGTGAGCAAAAAAATCTGCCTCTTCTTTCACCAGTTGCCAAGCGGGCATGTAATTGCTTAATTCATGAGTGAAAATGTGTTCAGTTACGCCAATTTAATGTCATAACACAGCTGCTGTATGAACCGAGCAGGAAATTCTTTAAAATGATGAAGCAAAAAAAAGAAGAAGAAAATCCCTTTTCATGTTAATCTTTGTTTTAAACAGTTTATGCCAAAGACGGCGGTTTTCCATCAAACTTTGCCAAGGCCACAGTGCGTATCACAGTGCTGGATGAGAATGACAACAGGCCCGCTTTTGGCAGAGTGTACTACAGCCTTGAAGTGCCAGAAAACCAGGAGCCAGTGACTCTGTTCACGCTGAGAACGATCGACCTGGACTCAGGAGACAGTGGGCTCGTGCAGTATAAAATCACAGGTAATAGCTGCTGGAGCCATGAATTCAGTGTTATGTTTACAAGTGTTGTTCTTTTTTTAAAAAATTTTTATGATGTTACATGTGTCTTCCACTTTAGGATCATAAAAGTGATTATGTGTTATGTGGAATCATAAACTCAAAATTGACACACAGCAGTTAGTAATTCTGTCAAGTGGTCTAGGAAGGTTTTCAGGACTCTAGTATAACCTTATATTTAGTCGCCATTTATTTCGTTTTCGATTTTGGTACTATAGTACCTTTTATAGTACTGTAATTGCTTTCATTCTAAAATGCGTGAGATACAGTATCAGTATACTTCCAATATACCCAAAACAACTGCTAGGGTAAGATTTTTCTTTAAACCTACAGTATAGAACATACAGTATACACAGCCATGTAAATGTATTATTAACACCTTGCCAGTTGTTTTGTTGGACGTAATATTTTGTCATGCAATTAATATCACAAATCTTATGCTTTATGCTAGTTTATTATAAGATTTTTCAGATTGATACATTTACGTAGATACTGTACATAGTGTTCTTGTGTCCAGGTTTCCCAGGTTCACAGTCTGCTAACCGATAAAGCAATCTAGATGAGTTATGATCTGATGTTATGATATGATTTGATTATTTGGTTTATTTATTTATTAAGATGGGGACCCTTCAGGTGACTTCCACCTGGACAAGAAATCTGGCGTACTGTCCACCTCCAGGGGTTTGGACAGAGAAATGAAAGCACGCTACACCCTCACCGTGGAGGCTCGAGACCAGGGCATTCCTGCCCTGAGCAGCACGGCCACTTTGGACATCAGCATCTTGGACATCAATGACAACAGTCCTGTTTTCATTAGTAGCAGCTACATGGTGGAGATTGATGAGGATACCTCAGAAGGCACATTCGTTCTTGAGGTGACTGCCATTGACAAGGACGAAGGCTCCAATGGCCAAGTGGTCTACTTCCTGAGCCATGAGTCCAGAGGTATGTTCATTGTGGACCAGCATAGTGGACGGATCGTCACAGCTGCAGCACTCGACAGGGAGAAGGTCGCATCCTACTCCTTCCAGGTGTTTGCTGTGGATTCCTCTGCTGGCAATCCTCGCAATTCCTCAGCTCATGTGACCATTCACGTCCTCGATGTGAACGACAATGCACCCATCTTCATTACAGATCCCCTCATCATTAATGTGTCCAGCAGCAGCTTTAGCAGTCATCGCGTACTGGCCACCATGAGAGCTGAGGACAAGGATTTTGGGGCTAATGGTTCTGTCTTCTATCGTTTTGCAAACTTTGTAAAAGGCTTCACTATAAACTCATTGACAGGGGACATTCAGGCCACTGAGAGACTTCATGGTCTTACCCAAAGCCAGAGGACACTCATAGTCCAGGCCATGGACCAAGGCACACCTCCACAGTCCTCATTAGGAGTTGTGGTGGTCTATATCCGTGAACAGAGCTACAATGGAATCCGTTTCAGTCGCAACTCCAGGGACGTCAGCCTTCAAGAAAATGCAGCCAAAGGTAAGATACTTAAATCATTGGTAATTATTTTTTTTATGTCAATAGCTATATTTATAAACAAATAGTCACTAAAAAGTGGGCAAATTGAATTATCAAAATATATGGAGCTATAAACGAGGACTTCATGGAGATATATATACAATAAATGGCCAAAAGTATGTGGACCCACACCTTCACAGTCATATATTGGGCTTCTCCAATATGAAAACATGTTTTGCCAAGGAAGGGGTGAACTTCACCTTTTTTCAACATTGGGATTATGGCCACTGGGCCTCAAGCTTATTCACCTGACATCAGTGTGTGACTTTACTAATGCTCTTATAGCCAAATTTACAAATTCCCATAATCAAAATCTAATGCAAATCCTTCCCAGTAAAGAAGGAAAGGGTGGACTAAATGTAGTGCGTATGTTCATAAAGCAAATATGGGTGTACTGATCAGGTGTTCACAAAACTTTTGGCCATGTGGTGTCCAGAATATGATGAGGCTCCTCCCTACCTTCCAAATGAACAGGCTGCCACTGATTTAATCTCTAACTGTACATTCACAACACATTTCTGTATTAACAGTACATGTTTTAAATGCCATATTTTAAATACTGTATTAACACAGTGTTCATTTGAAATTGTAGTAGCAGTGCAATTTGATCTGGATTGTGGTTTTCTTAAGGTACTGCTGTGGTACAGATTCAGGCTCAGTATCCCGATGGCTCCCGGAGTGGCATCACATACAGCATTTTCAGTGGCAACAAGTTACAGTCTTTCAGCATCAGCTCCACTACAGGTAAGTTGTAATAGGAATTCTGAATGAAGCACAACTAACTTGTTGGTTTTTGTTCTGATTTGGAACAAAAACCAACATCCAACACCAATGTACATTGTTTGAACATTTAGGTGAGATTTGGGTGGAGAGCTCCAAAGGGTTGGATTTTGAGGAGACCCCTAGACTTCGCTTGGTGATCAAAGCTGAAACTGCATCCTCAAGCTCCTTCATGGCGGTTAACCTCATCCTGCAGGACATCAATGACAACTTGCCACGCTTTCAGCTCCATAATTATGTTGCTTATGTTAGGGAGGCACAGGGATATGATTTCCCCATCATTCAGGTATAGTTTTTTATTTACTTTTCTATTTCTTTTTTTTTTAAATAGTGGTTAGAGTGGTAAAAGTGTGTAGCATCTCCATGCCTTTTAAAGGAAAAGAGATTTGTTGTGGACCAAAATCGCTGTAAAATTTGCTTTCTTGTTGGTGTTTTCACTACCAGTGATTTAAATATAGTCTCAGCTGTTCTTAACAGCCTCACTTGTTTTCTTTTTTCCCGAAATAAAAGGAACGTTCCAAACCCAATATTGCTCCCAGTCTCACATTACGTTGGAGCAGCTGTTGTAAATCCGCCTGTATTTTCTTTCCAAATTCGTAATTTCCTCAGGTTCTGGCAGACGACCTTGACCAAGGTCAGAATGGACAGGTGACTTACTCCATCAGGTCATCATCTATGAGTGGCTTGTTCAAGATCGATGCGCTCACTGGAAGTATCTCAACAGCTGCCATCATGGACAGAGAAATCTGGACTCAGACTAAGTATGATCACAGTTGTTGCTCACTTATGTTGGTTGCAGCAATGTTCTGCTTGTAAATAAAAGGATTAACGTTGATTTTTTTTTTGTGCGTGTTTCCTTAGGCTGGTCATAACGGCGACCGACAGGGGCAGCCCTCGATTAGCAGGCTCTGCCACTCTCACTGTTATCATAGTGGATCAGAACGACAACCGGCCTACTATTCCGGTTCCTCGTGAAGTGCGAGTTCCTGAGAGTGAGTTGACTGCTGGGTGAACTCAGTACCATTGATGTTATCAGTGAAATCTAACCACTCTGGTCTGCATTGGGCAAACAGCCAGGTTAACAGAGCTGAAAGGTCAACTCAATTACAATTACCGCCTCTCCCCCCAAAGATCTTGGTGATCATATCCTGTCAGAAGGATGTAGTATCGTGTTTTCCTGGGATTGTGAAAATTAAAAGCAAATACATGGACATGACAGCCTAAGGCAGAAAAGCTGTAATAGCCTACTCATGTACAGTACACGCGGTATTATTGTAAGTGACCTCATTATAAATCAGTTTCAGGATCTAAATTTCATTTTGCTCCTTACAGACACACTGATTGGGACAGTGATCACTCAAGTGACAGGGAATGATGTGGACTCTGGTCCTGCCCTGTCTTATACACTGCACCTGGACACAAACTCCCAGGGGAAGTTTGGGATACATCGCTATGGAGGAGGGGTCTCCCTAACAGACCAGCTGGACTATGAGAAGAGGACATGGTACACAGTGACTGTCCGAACATCTGACTCCATGCACCAGAGTGAAGCCAACTTAACAATACTGGTGGAGGATGTGAATGACAATGTCCCAGTCTTCACACAAGACCTTTACCAGGTGCAGTCATTTTGCATAATTGTGGTTGTGAACAGAAATCACATTGTGCTATCACACATACTAATGTTCTCAACCTACTCACACTTTCATGTCACTTGATTTTGTCCAAGTTTTTTTAACAGCTAAGAATACATCTGTTTGTGTTTTTTTCCCCCTCAGGTTACACTTGCTGAGCACTCTCCTGCTGGTAGTTCTGTTATTACTGTGACTGCTACTGACCAAGATTCAGGAGAGAATGGCAAGATCACATATAGAGTTGTGTCAACAAGAGACCTATTCTACATCGACCCAAGTAATGGTAAGATTGTTATCTGTCTTTAGAAACCTCAAAATTGTGTTTGTCTTCATGAGCTCGATGTCTATTTGATTCAAATGCTAGTTTAAAACATAGTATTTTGTTTTTCACACAGGCACGCTCTTCATCAAACAGAGCACCGAGTTTGATTCCGAGCGTCCATCTTTCTTGGTGGTAATCGAGGCTTGTGATGGTGGTAATCCATCACTGACTGGTCTTACCACAGTACAAGTTCAGATGTCAGATGTCAATGATAATGCCCCGGTGTTCCACCAAACTGAGTACAGAGCTTCTGTATCAGAGGACGAGCCCCCAGGATCCACCATCCTCACGCTGGAGGCTGTGGATGGAGACTTGTCTCGGGACAACTGTGGATTTGACTTCGCCATTGCCAGTGGAAACGCTGGCAATGCATTTCAAGTTGAAAGTAGCATACGCTTCCTTGAGGGCCGTGGATTTCAGATAGTTGGAACTCTAGTCCTGGCTGAGAAGCTTGATTTTGAATCAGTGAATACATATAATCTGACTGTTGTTGCTTCAGACCGTGGCATTCCCCAACGAAGCTCAAGCGTCCCTGTTGTAATCACAGTAACAGATACTAATGACAACCCACCATCCTTTAGCAGGGCAGAGTACAACATTGTCCTGAGTGAAGGTGCTGAGACTGAAGTAGACGTACTTCAGTTATCTGCTTTGGACCCAGACTCCACACCTAACAGCGAGGTGCACTATTCGATCATCTCTGGAGATGAAAGTGAGCTCTTCTTGTTAGACCAGTGGACTGGCGCTCTCCGTTTGCGGAGGTCATTGGACAACGAGCAGGAGTCATCTCACATACTTATTGTGCAAGCCTCAGATGGACATGGCCATTTTGCTCTTGCTCCTGTTACCATAGAGATCAAGGACATCAATGACAATCGGCCTTTCTTTCCTCTGAAAACTCTTACAGCAAGTATCCGAGAGAATCAGCCTCAGAACACCCTCGTCACTATCCTGCATGCTATCGATCATGATGCAGGGGCATTTGGTCAGCTGAAATATCACATATTGGATAAATTAGGAAATGGAAAAGAGTCATTTATAGTTAACCATACCTCTGGTGAGATACGAACCCGCTTCAGTTTTGATTTTGAGAAGATGAACACATTTCACTTTGTTGCTGTGGCAATGGATGCAGGAAACTACTCCGCAACTGCTACAGTTCAAGTATATGTAACAGGAGAAGATGAGTATGACCCTGTTTTTACCAGTTCAAACATTGCCTTCCATGTCCCAGAAGGAGCAAAGAAGGGGCAGAGCATCGGCCAAGTAGTTGCCAAAGATGAGGATGGGGGTGTAGATGGTATTGTCCTCTACGGCTTAGCTGAGACCTCTCCTTATTTTGAGGTTAACATCTCTACAGGAGTGATTTCCCTCAAGATGGATGCTTATGGTCGGCACGCTGGCCGATCTAAAAGGGAGACCCGGCAAGTGACTCTAGATGTGATAGCGCATAGCCCACTGGAGAGGTCTCGTGTAGCTACTGCACAGATTGTCATTGATGTCACTCACACATCTTTTGGTTTAACTACGGATATGAACATTTTGCTAGCTAGTGTCATTGCTGTATCCTTGGCAGCCATAGTGATCTTGATAATAATTGCTGTGGTGCTCTACATTCTGCGATCTCGAAGGAAGAAGTACCAAGAGGCTCAAGATAGGATATTGACCTCTGGTACAGTACTAGATACTCTTGATGAACCCAAAGTCCATGGAAGTGAAAAACTTTATCACCAAGCCCTACCTGGATATGCTGAAGACCAGAGTGCAGGTGGAGGAGGACCATACACTCGAGGAGGATCACTGGATCCTTCTCACTCTAGTGGAAGAGGCTCGGCTGAGGCAGAAGCAGCAGAAGATGACGAGATCCGTATGATCAACGAGTATCCCCGGGTTTCTAGTATTTCATCTTCTATGCAGGAGCATATATCTGCCCGTGGACCTGATTCTGGAATCCAGCAAGATGCTGATCAGCTCTCAGACATCTCTGGTGAGCCTGGAATGGACATAAACCAGTGGCTTAAAGGGAAAAAGATGGGTAGCCTAAGTGGAAGTCTCTTGTCAGGCCAGACAGCAGTGTATCGGGATGACGGTGGGGGATACCTTGGAGTCGGAAGAGGGCTTAGCATCTCTCAGTCTAAAGATTATACATTCCCAGAGGATGGGAAACCCATAGTGGATGGTTCTCTCACAGCAATAGTGGCTAGTGATGAGGAACTGAGAGGCAGCTACAACTGGGATTACCTCCTTAACTGGTGCCCGCAATTCCAACCTTTGGCAAATGTGTTTACCGAAATCGCTCGATTAAAGGATGAGAATGCCCCAGTTAACCCACGTCGACCCTTTCAACCCAAAGCAAAAACAGATCCCAAGCCACGAATTGACCCCCCTCCACTTATCACATCAGTAGCTCATCCTGGGGCTAAAACTGTCCTTCCGAAACCTGCTGTCGGACGAACTCTTCCTCACGTGTCCACTCATAAACGATCACCAATCAGCCATGATGGCTCAGTCTCTTCAGTAGCCATGTCACCCAGTTTCTCACCCTCCCTATCCCCACTTGCAGCCCGTTCTCCGGCCATTTCGCCATTTGGTGTTACCCAAGCCCCATCTGCCTCCATTATTAGTACAAATGAACACTCAGTAGAGCACAGCGAGGAGACTGAGCTTAGGATTTAACATTTTCAAGTTTTTTTTACTGTTCATAAAGCATCCTACTTGACTCAGGACCCTATGCATGACAGTTGTCCAACATGGTGATAATGTCATGTAAAATGTCATGTTGCCTCACTGGCTGGCCAGAGAGTTGAGGGTGCAGTATTGAATTACCATGAAGGACACAGACAGTGACTCATTAAAATGCTCTCTCCAGAAAACATAGCTAGATAGCAAAAGACATGTGCTATCTCCTGCATTTGCACATTTTACACGGGAGCAAAGTTTGATGTTAATGTTTTTAAAAGTAAGACATTTTTGTATGATATATTTTTGTACGGATATTTGTGGGGGTTTTTTGGACTCGAAAATGGCATTAAGTAATACCGTTTTCTGATGAAACTGTTAGACTATTGAATTTGTATATATGTGACTGTAATAATAAGTAAGATTTTGTTTTAGTTTACAGCTGGCATTTGCAAATGTTCTAACAGTGTTAAAATCATGCTCTTTTTTTTCCTTTGATGTTACAGTATGAAAGACTTCAGTATTTATAAAGGGCCAAATCTCTTACAGGTTGACCAGACATAAGACTATGAAGCATTTACAGTAGTTACTTATTCTGCTCTCCCCATACACAACTAACCTGGCTAGCAAATTAGAAATAAGGAGCAGCTTTATTTTAAAAACATAAGCACTCTTTTCATAAAGTTTAAACACTTAATATTACTAAGGACAGCAGTATTCCATACAAAGTTAGCAGTTATGGTTCCGCTTTCCATAAAATGGATCGGACACCAAAGGCCAGTGCATTTTTGCGTAATAAAAGATTTTAAATCTCAAAAAAGAAAAAACAATGCTGGAGAAACAAAAAGCCATCTCACTTTCTAGTCAATATACCTTTTTTTTTCTCATGGCAGCTTTTGTCAACACTTGATTTTAATAAACTTTTTACCTGTAATAATGTGCTTTACTGGAACTGGAAATCTGCTTAGCAATCTGACATGTTGCTTTTTAATTAACCATTTGCTGCTGAAGGCAGTTCTGTCAGTTTGGCAAAACATTCTGAGGAATTTTGTAAAAGCAACTAAAAGAAGAAACTAATTGAACAACAAATTAACTGCAAATTAATCCTGCATCAGCGTTGCAAAACTGCACTGCAGACCAAAAGTAAGAACAATTTTGGAAAAATTATCAAAAAAGTACTCATGGACAAAAGAAACATTGCATGTGTAAATTTCTTACAAAAGGAATTTTCGTCAAGTAAATAAGAGAGTTCAATGTTATGCAAAAATCTTTGCCCATCAGAACCAGAAATAAAAAATTCAGGTGGCGTTGACAATGATATAGAGTCAACATTGTTCCACGTTCATGCATGTCCAGTAGGTCTACAGTAGCTGCAACAAAAAACGTCTGTCAACTTATTGCGTGTAATCCTGGGATACCAGCAGCAGGAGTGGCAGCATTTTCTGTATGAACTCTCAAATCAATCTAGTTTGTCTGGAATTGTCACTCTTGGCCTTCCAGATGTTGGGTGATCCACAGTGGAAACATTCCGATGGCCCTTTCTCAGCTAGCATTGTCTAGACAGGGGAAAATATGCAATCAGAATGTTTTTATTTTTTATTTTGCATGTGCATGGCACCTCTTAAAAAGACATGAATTATGTTATCTTCGATAAAGTAATGAGCATGATGGTAATTATACCCGTAGCTGTGTAACAGTACAAAATTTTGTATAATTTTTCTAAAGTGCAACATTTTTTTTGTCCATGAGTATAAGTTATTGTCATTTTATAATGATGGTAATATGGTTTTAATATGGCCTTGACTAGATGGCTGTAGTTGTTTAGAATAACTGACTCTTAATTTAGGTTTTGCATTAAAAAAAGTAAATCTTACTTCGCTTTAATATTTTTCTACAGCATAGAAGGCATTTGTAAGTTATTATTACTTGTGGAACCTCCCATAGGAGTCCAGTTGGTGAGAAAGCCAGTCTTTCTTTGACTTGATGCCAATACCTTTTTAATTTATTAAACTTTTTAAAATTTACAATTTTTTTCATACTGTTTACCAGAATGAAAGCTTCATCAGTGTTTACTTACAGTTCCATTTGGAAAAATTGAAAATGCTGCTCAGCTTGAAAGGTGATATCATACAAAATCAAAAACATTGCCCATTATTTAAAACAAACAAAAAAAGAATGTATTGTTTTTTTTGGATTTCTGTCACTATTTGTGAACAGCCTTTCTTGCAATCACTTTTGCCTTTTGCAATGGAAAATATGCCCTTCATGGAGTTAAACAATGCCTTGTTCAGAGTGTTAATAATGTGTTCAGAACACATGGCTGTGCCTTTCTTTCACATGCATGCAAACTTCAACTAGATTTCGAGTAACAGTTTATTATAATCCACCCATAGGGGATTAATTAAAGATGGATTAAGCCAAAAGTACACACTTGTAAAATTGTTATTCGATATGTATAGCATTGTATTTGTAAATTCCAGTACGAATACATAACATTTATGTAAAAATGACTAATAATTATGTTTTTTGTAAGAAAAAAAATTATATGCAATAAACAATTTAAATCTTTGTTATACAAACTACTGATTATAAATTAATAATGAAATAATGTAGAATTAGCCCTATTCAATGTTAGAATGTAGATAAAAGTTAATAAAATCTAAATAATTGTCTAATACATTCATACTGTAATGCTACATACAGTATACTAAATAATAATTTAAATGATGACTTATACAGACTCTAGCTGTCACTAGCTAATAAAAAAACATTATATATAATTTGAGACTAAAATGGTTTATTATATGCTATGAAATGTTTTATTTTATGCTCAGTTGTTTGTATAGCTTTATGCATTTTTTGTGCATTATCATAAATAATAATGTAATTTATTAGTCACTTTTACATAAGTCTCTAGTTATGTAGCAAGTAGTTCTTAATAAAGATGAATACAGAATAAATAATACTGGTTAATCTGAGTTTAAATTTTTTTAAAAGAAGCCTTTTGTTTAAGCTTTTTGTTGTTATTTTGTTGTTGGTTTTCGTTTTTTCTGGATTTTTGTAGCACTCCCCACTATTTGAAAAGGTTTTATTTGTGCACATTTTATTTTCCGCAGATCAAGCTGTAACACTTGCCATTTCGTATTCATTGCCCAATCCCAGTGTGCCTAATAATAACTAGCTGCTCGTTATAGTTAGTCAGTTTTGGTGACCAGTAAGTCTCACTATTCCAATCTATTGTTTTTTTATTTGTGTGTGTGTGTGTGTGTGTGTGTGTTATAAGAACTTGCTCTGTTTCTTTGCCAGTGCTGCTTTTCTTTAGGTGTCTTATAGATAGCTCATCATGTACTGTTGCATAACCAAGCAACATCTGAATCCAATTAACTGTGAAATTCAGGATGTGCCATATCTATGATGTCTTTAAGGAAAAAAAAAAGAATAAATGTACAGATGTTTAGATTCCTGATTTGTTTGAATTGTGTTCTCAGTATAAAGTCACCATAAAGCTGATTATGTGCTACCCTATGAATAATGTTGCTCTCTAAAATCTCGCTTGTCACTTCTCCAGTTTTTTTAATTCACAACCCAAAGGTTTAAAAGCTGTTGTTTTGTTTAGTTTTTTTTCTTTTGTAAATGTTAATCAGGACTTACTGACCATTTCATTACAGTCTCCTGGACAAGAGTACATTTGTACTGTATTTGTTAAAGTGCCTGATTAAAATTTATTCATAACCCAGAACTGCCAGGCTTTTCTCGCGCATTGTTTTATTTATTTATATTTCCTTTAACGGCAGTGGCAACCGGTTTGTTTTTCGATCTCTACAAGAATTTTCATATAACGTCTGATGTGAACTTGACATTAATATTTTCTGTTTTCTATATTTGGTTTAACTTTTAAATTAAATCAATACCTTGTTTTAACTGGAAAGCAAAAAATTACTTTATCTAATCGTCTAATCAAACGGAAGGCACAAGGTTTCTGACCTGTGAGGGTCGTGAAGGATGGATCAGTTGGCTAAGCCTGAAAATAAACTGGAGCATCTGTGGTGAGAGGAACTGTAAGTAAGCACCAGGTGGAATCAAGATGCAGCAATTTCTGCAGATTAAATACGGATGAACATTTGTTTACAAAAAAAATGGAGTTTATCCATTGAAACATCTGTTCTCAAGGTGTTCCAGTACTATCGACTGCCGCAGAAGTGGTACTCTCAAGTGTATGCCTTATTTTTCTACATATTACATAAGGGAAAATATTTACAGTATAAGATACTTTAAAAAAATTATTGTTATACAGTCATTTAGTAATTTCTGAAGAAATAATTATAATTATAAGTATTTTCATGTACTTTGGTCTTTCAGAAGAAACTCATGCATAGTTTATAAGGCAATGCTAGAGGGTTGTACACCAGTTTTTGTTTTTACTTAGGACATTTTACATACTTTAGAATAATAATAATAATAATATTAATATTATTATTGTTGTCGTTTGTGAGTTGTGTGGTGTAAATATGTGACGGCTAATAGAAATCTTTTTGTAGCCTAAGCCTGCTGTAAACTTCTCAATAACTTTATCCCTGACCTGTCTGGTGTGTTCTTTGGACTTCATGGTGTTGTTGCTCCCAATATTCTCTTAGACAACCTCTGAGGCCGTCACAGAGCAGCTGTATTTGTACTGACATTAGATTACACACAGGTGCACTCTATTTAGTCAATAGCACTCATCAGGCAATGTCTATGGGCAACTGACTGCACTCAGACCAATGGGGGCTGAATAATTACGCACACCCCACTTTGCAGTTATTTATTTGTAAAAAATGTTTGGAATCATGTATGATTTTCGTTCCACTTCTCACGTGTACACCACTTTGTATTGGTCTTTCATGTGGAATTCCAATAAAATTGATTTATATGTTTGTGGCTGTAATGTGACAAAATGTGGAAAAGTTCAAGGGGACCGAATACTTTTGCAAGCCACTGTATGTATAGTTAAACATCCCAGTGCTGTTATGCTCTATATCAGCACTCGCGGAAGGCCTCTCATCCAATCAGAATAACCAGTCTGAACTAATATTTGTATAATGTCTGTTTTATGCTGAAAATAGAAAAAAGCATGTCATAAATGCTTTTAATTAAAAAGAAATGTTTAATTTCAAGGTGAAAGATACCTACATTATTAGCTTTTCTTTAAACTGAAGTGCAGGTACTGTATTTCTGTTTAGCACAATGGAAAAACAGCATCTGACTTCTCACATTGCTCCCTGTAAAGATCAGGTCTGTTATTTCAGCTGTTCGCCTTAGATGCTTTAATTACTTCACAGAGAGAAAAGCAATAAAATAAGGTGGGTGTTAATTTGTATAATGAAAAATAGTACGAAGCTCTCGATTTGCATGACTAATCCTTACTGCTGCTTATTTCTCATTTCAGTCTTTATGGGTTTCACCTTCTGCTTCATGCCTACACCGGTTTTAATTGTCTTTAATTGAAAATACATCAAGCATTATATTTAGGTTGCGTTGCTGCAGAGCAATATCAGGATGACTCATGGCGTTCGACTTGGTGTTAATGATGAAGTGAGTACTTTGAAATGCAAATTGTGACCCAGCCATAGAGCTGTGATTCAAGTGCTGTTCAGCAAAAATATTCCACATTCATACAGACTCCAGTGAACAGTAAATCTAATGTGTATCCAGGCCATGTCCTAATCTTTCAGATCTTAGTACTAAACTGTTATATATGGTGAGAAAATTTTGAAAGAGCAATCTAACATTCCATCATCTGTTGACATCAGCACAACATGGGAGTTAGATCTACTGTATTAAAGTTGAAATACTATAACATAAAATGTCTCGCTATTCTCAATGTCTCAAGATTCAAAATGTCTCAAGATTCAAAATGTCTCAAGATTCTGGGCCGATTTACAAATGAAACTGTATTGAAAATCCAGACCATCAAGATTATTGTATCTTGTTCAGAGATCTAAACTCAACCATAACCTCCAGCAAATTTGGTTATTATACCTTAAGCTTAGTAAAGACCAAAGGATTAGGGATGTTACCACATCCACCCATCTAAGAACCTCTGTAGTCCAACTAGGGAGCATGGAGGCCAATCATGATCATTGTATTTATTCCCATTTTTGGAAATGCCAATTAGCCTAATCTGCATGTTTTTGGACTGTGGGAGGAACCGCACCAAGCAAGGGGAGGCAGGTATCGAACCCAGACCCTGGAAGCGCCTTACGAATATCTATACACCGCCACATACTCTACTATAAAAGCAGAATTTTAGAATTTCTTTCCACATTGTAAAGCAATGCTGAAGGCGTCCAAAATATGCAATCATCTTTCAGCAGTTGATATTGAGATGTATCTGCGACTCATGCTCTACGAAGCTTCATCCGATGTGTTATTATTAACTGGTGACTTTTGAGGCTGGTGACTCTAAATGAGCTTCTCTGCAGGAGAGGTACTGTAGGTTTTGGTCTTGCTTTCCTGGGATGTTCTTCATGAGAGCCAGTTTCATCATGTGGCTTGATGGATTTTGCAAATGCACTTGACAATACCGGTCTTGCAAGAACTGTTTCAGAACAGCTGCCCTTCGTGTCAACTGACTGTTGTTGTTGTTCCTTCATTACCCAATTTCATATGTGTTTCATAGTTTGGAAATCTCCAGTATTGCTTTAGAATGTAGAAGATAAATCACTAAACAAAAAGCATTGAGATTGAAAATGTCTACAAACTTTTGACTGCTACTGTATAAGATTAGGTTCACCAAAACTTTTACAACTAACATCGTTAATTAAATAAATTAATGAACTATCTTAAATAACCTGATACCTTCAGACAACCAAAACTTCTTCTGACAAGTTATAATAAACTCTTCTACAGTATAACTGCAACATTTCTCTCTGTCGTTGTGCAGTGCTTTCGTGCCCCCTTTCTGAATGAGACTGGCATAGCGTTGTGAATATAATGACAATACCGACTGGCTGAGTTTAATAGATTTAACAGAGAAAGACTGCTGTTCTTATGTCTCATATTTAAAAAGACGCTTTCATAATGAGTTAGACCGAGCTCCACTGGCAGAAACAGATGGTATTTTGAATCGACGAGTGTCCAAGAGTGTGCTCAGACGACGGAATCTCATGTATTAAAAGTGGAATTGCGGGTTTTAAATTTATAAAATTGGCACAAGCTGGAAAATGCCTAAATGTTCCTTGCACACATGAGTGTTTGTAGATAGCTAGGAATCTGGAATAAAAATGTGACATTGTGTACCTTTGCATTCTTCCCGAGTTCCTGGAAATTTTAAATGTGGTGTCTTCCTACTTTTACAGCGCCCCCCTTTAAAAAAAAAAAACCTTCAGAGAGATTCTGCTTTTCCTTCTGTCTATGTTGTTTTTTTTTCCCTGCCTCGTTTTTCAAGGTCTTGTCAGGCCACTTGCGTGACTAGAGGGAGTGGAAAAAAAGTGAGTCTTCAAAACCCCATTGGCACGCGAGCCTGATCTATTTTTGAATCACGCTCACTTTTTTTTCCCCTTTCAACGTAAGACACAGAAAAAAAAAAAATTTTTCAGCCATGGGCGAAGAGAGCCAGTGGTGGAGATGAAGGGGTCTGGTTCTCATTTTCAGGCCGCCCTGCCTCCCTGGTTTACGCTGCCAGAGAACGAGTACGCCGCAGCGGTGGGGAGAGGAAGGCCACCGTGACTCTGGCTCCATGTCTACCGCTCCAGCCTCTGTCACTTAACAGACACCCTGGGCTGCTTCTCATTAGTGTTTTCCCAGCTGCTCAATCCGCAAGCTTCCACACTTTCAGTATTTTGATTAATTTCTCCGTTCTGTTTAGCCGTTTTCATTCCTCGTGGAACCGTTGCACTACCTCATTCTCGCCTCATTTTCATTAAAGAAAGTCTGGCTCAGAAGGCAGACCCGAAAGCTGGCCATGCTTAATTGAAAAAGGAGAAATCTGGTTTCTTGGCGATATTTACACCGATATGCACACTGTACGTACTAGATGACTTGTTTTGGTAAATCAGTCTTGCTGACAGAATAAAATGTACTTCAGCTGGCTAGTCATCATCAGCTCCGAAAGTCTTCAGAGATGCCATCGCTTAGTCAAAATACTGGCAAAGCAAAGATTGAAACTGAACCGAATTAAGCAGTACCGCTTAGGCTGCTTAGTGGTTATGCTTGATCATTTGTACTTCTAAGTTGCCTCGACGGATCAATCACACCTTATTATAAAAGCAAACAGAAAATGACAAACCCCCAAACAAATCCTTATGACGAAGTATTTGATTAAATGGTTTTGGCAACGTTTTTATATTTTAAACGTAGTATTTACGGAACAATTTACAGCCGGGTTACCGCGCCATCAAATACAACCAAACCGCCAAACTCTCTTCGCAGTGTGTATTTAACTCTTACTTGTCTCATCATTTCTTCCTAATTCACTTTGCGATGATCCACCGAGTTCCATGCCAAACATTCTACATGAACTGAGTCAAACGTTTATGGAAGAAGGTGCTTTAGTTTATTCTAATGTTCCATAAACCGAGACTCTTCCACTGAAAACAGAGGCTTTGACTTTAAGAAGTTGAAACACATGCTGTCTCTGAATGTCTTGCTTTAACTCATAATTCAGGCTCCTGCTGAAAGAACCAGCAGGATGGAACCATGTTCACGTCCTCTTTTTTTTTTATTTTACGGAACCGAAAAAAAATCAACACCACAATCACGAGGCAAGACGCTGTTTATGGCCTCAGCTCTCATCTTGTGGCCTGCCATGGTTGCCATTCTCCATGTTTATGTTTCAGACCGACTGATCGATGGCTGCAGACACAACATTTCCGTTGCTGCTCTCCTGAGAGTGCGGGACCTTCTCGCTGAGGATGCCTGGATAAACTTTAAAACAATGACAGACTCAAGTGCTCGCCTAGAAACCTGGGAAAATGTTTGTTTGATTTAGCTGCTAACTGTGGACCTCCACCAACGCTCAATATATCTATAAATGTTCATATATTAAACCGTGGCAGCAGATGAAAACAATTTTTTGGAGTGGACTAGTATACATAGTCCAAAAATAATAATTTAAACTAAGTATTTTAGGCACTTTAGTTCTGAAAGTCGCTCAAATATCAGCTCCTTTTTGTCACGCTGTTATTCCTGAGTAGCGACTCTGTTGTTCTAACCTCATCAGCACAAGTCCTGCTTATTCTCTTCATGTTTCCATCTCAGTGGTTCTCTGGCTCTCTTTCTGGCCCGGCCTCTGGGGCTGGATGGAGAACGAGATTGATGGAGTGAATACAGATATCTTCCAGTCTCTCATCAGTGCAGAGAAGTGAGAGGAGAGCCAAGGAGAGAAGATTTGGTATGGCTGGGATGTCATTTCTGAGAATATGTGTCTTGTAGAGAGGCAGACAATAAACGAACTGACATCTTAGTCAACTAGTATGCTAGACATTAGAGTCAGTGACTCGAGTGATTTCTTCATGCTTCAAGTGATGTAAAAGCATGTAAACTCTTCTTCTTCTTTTGATTTTATTGGTGTCAACCAGGTTTAAGATGCATTACTGCCACCTAATGGATTGGAGTGGGGAGCACTAGATTTAAAAGCGACCATGGGGGTGGGGGGGGTGCATGGGGGAAGGGGGGGTAGGAAGACGTGTTCGAAGGCAGAGAGAGAAATCACTGAAGAAAAGACAGGAGGCAGAGCTAGAGGTAGCAGAGATGAAGATGTTGAGGTTCTCTTTCGGAGTGACAAGAATGGAAATGATCAAGATCATCAAAGGGACAACCCATATGAGATGTTTTGGAGATAAAGACAGAGAGGCCAGATTGAGGTGGTTTGGAGATGTTCAGAGGAGAGATGGTGAATATATCGGTAGAAGGATGCTGAGGTTGGAACTGCCAGGCAGGAGGTCTAGAGGAAGACCAAAGAGGAGATTTATGGATGCAGTGAGAGAGGACATGAAGTTAGTTAGTGTGAGAGAAGAGGATGCAGAGGATAGGGTTAGATGGAGGCAGATGATTCGCTGTGGCGACCCCTGAAAGGGAACAGCCATGCATTAGTCTCCATCTAACTCCACATCTTTCTTTGTCACTCCAACCTCCTGCATGTCCTCCCTTACCACATCTATAAACCTCCTCTTGGACCTTCCTCTTCTCCTCCTGCCTTGCAGCTCCATCTTTAACATTCTCCTCCCGATATACCCCTCATACCTCCTCTGCACATGTCCACACCATCTTTATGTGGCTTCTCTACAGTGCCCAAACCCCCCTACCTGCACTGTCCATCAAATTCCTAATCCTGACCATTCTTGTCACTCCCAACTATGGTTTGGAAGGTCCCAGGTTCAAACCCCATGACTATGGGGTTGTTGATTTAGATTAGATAAGGGCATCTGCCAAATGCAAAAATGTACATTTTCAGCTCTGCCACCTCCAGCTCAGCTTCCTGTCTCCAACCGTACAAATGATTGGTCTCACTACTGTCCGGTTAATTTATATTTTAATTTTTGCTGATACATTCCTGTCACAGAACATTCTGCTACTCTCCTCCACCCATTCCACCCTGCCTGTACTCTCTTCTTCACTTCTATACCACACTCCCCACTGTCTTGGAACGTTGATCCTAAATATTTAAATTCCCCTACCTTCCCTATCTCTATTTCTTACAATTATAGCATTCTCCCACCATCTGTCTCTTATGATATGTTCAATCTATTCTTTTTCTTTCTTTTTTTTTTTTTTTTTTTTGTCTCTACAAAGTATTCAAAAGATGCCGTCAAATGCTGGCAGTAGAAGAAAAGCTTGAAATGACTACAAAGATCTGCACATATGCTTAATGATCTCTATAAAATGTATGTGTGATGATACGGAAACACCTGTTGGATGTCTGCAAAACAATGGCAGAAAAAGTATTGGCTTTTTCTGTTGATAATGTACACTATATTGATATTAGTGAGGTCCTGGTGGCACAGTGGCATAGTGGTTAGCACTCACCTTGCACCTTCAGGGTCTGGGTTTGATTCCCACCTCATGGTCTGTGTGCATGGAGTTTGCATCTTCTCTCCATGCTTGGTGGGTTTCCTCCTAGTACTCCAGTTTCCTCTCACAGTTGTGCCCTACGTCTCCTGGGAGAGGATTTATTACATATGTAGTATAATGAGGTCAGGCACTGGTTTTGAGTCAGGCGACCTGGGGTGTACCAAAGGTGTTGTGTGGGCTTGAAGTCAGGATTCTGTGCAGAACACTCAAATTCTTCATTATGCACTGGAACAGGTTTCCTCGTCTTAGTTCCCATGAAAGGAAATTGTTCCATTCTTTACAATTGAATGCTGTTTGGGGAGGAACCACATACAGTATGGGTGTAATGGTCAGGTATCCACAAACTTTTATTCTATATGAAACCACACAACATACAGTACAGTATAACCCAAAGAAGTTACTATTGTGATTTCGTTTTTGCTCTCTTTTATGCTATATTCCTGCAGTAATCATGTTAAACACGGCAGTAAAAAAAAGTGTCCTAGTTAAGTGGAATTTCCTCACACAAGCAATGTCACACTTTGACCACGCTTTTGGAGATTGACATGCTGCGGTTAAACAGACGCAAGTCTAATCAATTTAATTTGTAATCAGATACTGGCTGTCAGAAACATCCATGATGCCCGGGAACCCCAGCTGAAATGAAATGGAATTGAAAACTGTCACTTTTGACAGCAATCAGACTTTGCATGCTCTGACATTACTTTTAGTTAAGATATTTGCCAAAGAGAAACATATTCCAGTCCAAGAAAGTCTGTGGTTTCCATATACAGTGTGTATTGTGTGTGTGTGTGTGTGTGTGTGTGTGTGTGTGTGTGTGTGTGTGTGTGTGTGTGTGTGTGTGTGTTTGTATATATATATACAGTACAGACAAAACGTTTGGACACACCTTCTCATCTATCTGTCAATGTGTTTTCTTTATTTTCATGACCATTCTCCATAGATTCTCACTGAAGGCATCAAAACTATGAATGAACACATGTGGAGTTATGTACTTAACAAAAAAAGGTCTCCACAGTCACCGGACCTGAACCCAATCGAGATGGTTTGGGTTGAGCTGGACCGCAGAGTGAAGGCAAAGGGGCCAACAAGTGCTAAACACCTGGGAACTCCTTCAAGACTGTTGGAAACCATTTCAGGTGACGACCTCTTTGAAGCTCATCGAGAGAATGCCAAGAGTGTGCAAAGCAGTAATCAGAGCAAAGGGGGGCTATTGTGAAAAAACTAGAATATAAAACATGTTTTCAGTTATTTCACCTTTTTTTTTGTTACATGTAAGTACATAACTCCACATGTGTTCATTCATACAGTAGTTTTGATGCCTTCAGTGAGAATCTACCATGTGAATGGTCATGAAAATAAAGAAAACACATTGAATGAGTGAATATATATAGTTGAAATTATGGGAAGAGAATGTTAAAAAGTCACCTTGTGAAGGATACCAAAATTGTATAATCAGAAGAAGTTGATTAATTCAACAAGATGATTATTTAACATGATTTTTTCCCCCTGTGATTTTCAGCAAGGGCAAGTTGGAGAATTAACAAGACTGTTAAATGGAATATTTTAATAACTTGCTAAAAAAATAATTTATCCAACCTGTTTTTCACAAGCTAGACAAATGTCTCATAAAGAAATGTTAAAGAGCAACCAAATCTAGTGAAACATGATGCGAGCTGTATTCATTTATGAATTTTTCCTCGTCTAGCCTGCTATTGAACAGCTTTGTCTGACAGACGTGACAGAGTGTCTCTCTACAGGGTGTCTAGTCAACACTCCCACTCTTACTTTTCAAGCATAAGGTCTGCCCGTTTTTTTTTTTTTTTTTTTTTTATTCATACGCCTTACCACAAGCTTCTTATTTTTTATTTTGTGGAATTTTCTTGGCAAACTTTTCCGTGAGTATGAGTGAATGTCTTGCTGAAAAGATCTTGGACTCTGTCTTTATATCATGTTGCACTGGCACCTGCTCTCTCCCTCAGGCCATTCTTCTCCTGCAGTGTCCTTGTTAGCTGTTAAGGACATGCCAATGGTGATGTTAATTGTTCAAGACCTACACATGATGTTGTTCTTTCAAAATGACCGTTGGGAAACCTGAATTTCCATCTCTCTTTGTGCTTACTTAGTGAATGTAGCAGATACACAATCGTGCATTAGAACTTGGCCAAAACGTGAAGGCAGCGTTGTACAGTGTCCTTTTTGGAGTGCCTAATTCTAATTCTGTCCACTAAGTTGAAGTTCAGTAAAAATTCAGGCACTTCTGAAAGGAGAAAATCCTTTGCCCAATTTAAAAACCGATGATGCTACAACCTTAAATAGCCAGGAGGCCAAGAGAGCAAAACTCACCATGTTCTCTAGATGTGCGTCAGGGGTGACGTAAAGGGCGGGGAAGAGCGAGGTGCTTCCAGAAGCCCTTGAGTGACAGTGGACTCTTAAAAAATGCTATGGCAATTGAAAAGAGTTGTTTTCATCAACGTTGGTGGCCCAGTACATTAGGCTTTCAAGGGGCCCAGAATCTCTAGTCTGTAATGGACATCTGTGAGCTCGTGTATGCAGAAGAGAGCAGTTAGTGATTTCCTCTGTGTGTGTCACGCTTCCCTGTGATGTACTGTAGCACGAGCAGCAGTTTAAAAGATGTAGAGGCTTCAGGTGTCTTTGCACTTACCACATGTTAGACATTATTCTCCTCGGTTTGTTACGGTCATGTGATCAGAAGAACCAGTAGAGGTGGGACCGGACAAATTGAGAGAGTATGGCGTAAACATTTTTTTTCCAACAAGCGATTTTATTCTGTCATTCACAAGGTAAAATTAGCAGTTAACAAAGAACAGATATACAGTACAGCATACACATACTGTAAGATATTTTACATTATGTTACAGTTTTTTAGGTTAAATTTGATGAATGAACTTTGACACACTTCAGGAGAGACACAATCCCACACACCCGAAATGGAGTATATCGGCATGTTCTCTGGTTTATTCACAGAACAAAGAGGTATATACAAGTCGTAAGCCAATGTCCTGGATGAATACAAAGTAATATGTGGGCCAATCGCCAGGCAGGCTGTCTGAGGGAGACTTGAGAGGTACATGCGCAACTACATCAATGAGCATGAGCCATTTATAGATTTATCTGGTGGCGAACCATAGATACTGTAGTATTGCCATACAAGGAATGAGGAAAAAGGAATGAGGAAAAACTCAATCAAATAAAGAATTCATCATATAGATTTTGTAAAAGCAATCACAGAGCCAACTGCCATGCTCATAGATGTAGCTTCCTTTAAAGGACACCTCACTCACTCACTCATTGTCTATACTACTTTATATTGTGTACAGGGTCGTGGTGGGCCTGGAGCCTATCCCAGGGGACGGGGCAGGGTACACCCTAGACGGGGTGTCAATCCATTGCAGGGCACACACATCCACATACATTCACACACTGCAGGTAATTTGGGGACGCCAATCAAACTAATCTGGACTGTGAAAGGAAAACGGAGAACCAAGAGGAAACCCACCGGGAGAACATGCAAACTCCATGCACACAGACCCGAGGTGGGAATCGAAAGTGGAACTCGAAGGCGCAAGGTGACAGTGCTAACCACTAAGCCTCAGTAAAGGGAACCTATTATGCAAAATTCACTTTTTAGGCATTTTAGACATTTAGAGTATTCTGCAGTTTGTATACAAATACAAAAAAAAATTAGAGAAAACTAAATTTTCCATTTTTGTATTGCTTGGGGTTTAAACAAGCCAACTACATTAGATTTCCCCCTAATGTGACCTCATATAAGAAGATACCCTCCCCAAGCTCTGCTGTTTTCTGTTTGGAAGAGGTTCGGCAGTTGCTCTTTTATGTAGACAGGAGTGAAACCAAGGGGTTAGAGGTATGAAAAAAAGCATCGCCTGACGGTTTTTCAGTTAGAGAGTTAACCGACACACATTTTGGAGGACCGCTGAGACCTGTGTTAACTTCAAGATATATAAAAAATGGGACATTTAAGGGGTTTTGGGGCTTGTTTATATTATATATAGTCATGTGTGCGTAGCTTCGAGTTAAGAGTTACTGGGTTCAAGATTAAAACTTGTATGCATAGAAAAACACACCGATGCTTAAGGTTTCCTACAGATGGCTGTGTCTAAAGGCTGATTTATGCTGCTGCATCAGGTCTATGCTGTAGGTCTCGTACACTATGGTTTAGCCTGACGTGCACCTCTCCAGAAATGTAACTACACATTGCGGCAAATCAACTGTGATTGGTCCGCCTGGTAGCAGCACATTTCCGACTTCTATGCTTTTATTTATTTATTTTTTTAATTTAATTGAATATGGTATCGGCGGCGCGGTGGTGTAGTGGTTAGCACTGTCGCCTTGCACCTCCAGGGTCCGGGTTCGATTCCCGGCCAGGCTCGATTCCCGTCTCTGTGTGCATGGAGTTTGCATGTTCTCCCCATGCTTGGTGTGTTTCCTCCGGGTACTCCGGTTTCCTCCCACAGTCCAAAGACAATTGGCGTTCCCAAATTGACCATAGTGTGTGAATGAGTGTGTGTGTGTGAATGAATATGGTATTGGTCATCTCATTTAAATGGCTTTTCCCGTTTCTAAATTTCAGCACTTTCAGTAAAAGTAACTTTTGCTTAACCTCTATTGGCTACAACTCCAACAAGATCCACCAATGTTTTACACTATAAAGACATTCAGAAAGAGGTTCAGGTGAGTAGCATACTGTAGTAACCCTTCCGCCAACTAGAGGTTTGGTAGAGACACACAGGCGCACAAGTAGAAATGCTCACAACGCCATAGGCCACTTGTGTAGATTACAGCGTTGGCTCCATGTAGACTTGATGCAGAAGCATAAATCAGGCTTAAAGACCCAAAGGTGCGTTCTAACTCCAAACCATTACCTTAACTGTTGTGATTCTACAGCCCACCAGAGAGGAATCATAAGGCAATAAAAATGCTTGCATTTGTGGACATTTTAAACAATATCAGGCTGTACAGAAATTTTAGGATCGCGTTTTTGTTCCGTTCCATGTGGCCATAAGGAGGAGTTTGTTTAATTAGTTACTTCTGATTTCTTTTTAATCTTTTCTAATGAAGTTGTCAGCTATCCACAGCTTTTAAGCTCTTTGGCTGTGATCGACTGTTCCCAATTAACGTTTATGCTTCAGCGCGCTCTGGGAGCGCCAGTAATAGCTATAAATCAGGACTACACTCCTGACTGCTTTACTGCCAAATTCACACGAAATGATTTTTTTTATTTATTTCTTTTTTTTGCTATAATATACAGCCTTAAAGAATGCACATCTGTTACATTTTTAGAGCGCACCATGTCTGGTAGAACGGCAACATTTTTATACAGTACCTGTTTTAAAGTTGCCACTAACTGGAGTCTAGAATTAAAGATTAGGACCACAAACTGGAGGCCTGTTACATGTGAAAATACTTAATGGGATCTTTGATTTACTGAAGGATATACGAAATGCCAGCGCTGCCTTCCTGCGAGTGTGATTTCAGAAGTGCTCAGTCGGTACCATTTCTTTCTGGGGTCTTAAGATGACTGGTTTATGGAGGCCTGGTTTTTAGGAGTGTGGTTTCTCCCACTGTGCTATAGCGAGGAGGAAAAGCAGGCAGGGTGGGCCACTGGGGGAACACGCGAAGGCATTAGGGGAAAGTTAGACTTTTGAGCATTAGCATTCGATGGACTCTTATGTATGGATGGCTGTATGGAATCACTCAGCCAACACTACACTAACACCATTAAGAAAATGGAGGTGGCTGTACAGTAGATGGATTTTCCATGTGAAAGTATAAATATACTGTATTTATATATATAGCACATAGGCTGTGGCGTCTCTGTCGTAGCTCAGACTGAATATGATTTCGGGAACAGTGAATCAAAAAGAGAATGACAACAGCAAGATCAGAAATCACATTAAAGTCCAAAATAGCGCAGACAAAATTGAAGTGCAGCTGTATCACATTACTAACAAAAGCACCACACACACACACACACCTCAACCATACTGATGAAGCTTTCTCCTATACACTTTTGCTTACGCAGTGAGTTTTTGCTGAATTATGATGACTTCCTTTAGCCAGCAAAAGTAAACGTCTATAAGTACTGTATAGTTGAGAATACAGTACTATTAGGCCTCATTTGCAAAACCTGGCCTAGATATCTATTCATTTCCATGAAGTTGTGGCAAAAAGTTAAACTTTTTAATTATGCTGCTTAGTCTGTTTTTTGTCATAACAGATAGAATCAGCTCGTTGATGCTGATGTAAATCCCTGAATGTTTCCTTACAACTACAAAACAAGAAGAATAGAATGCATCTACAGTATTACTTGATCTTCAGTAACTACTGTAAATACTAATTCACACTGGGTTTATCGAGACCTGTTTGTGCAAAACTCGTAACAAAAATGAAAATCATAAACGTCATTCATTTTCCATATCACTTACAATCCTATGCTGTGTAGGATTACAGGGGACCTAGAGCTTATCTTAGGGGCCTCAGGGGAAAAAGGCAGGGGATCCTTTGGATGAGGTACAGTACACAATGAGCCATCAATCAACACTACCGCTAGGTTAACTAAACAACACTAATCACCAACTCTACAGGTGACAGAATCATGGGCACCTAAGCCCATCCAGTCCAATTCCACCGAAAAGCAGATGCATCACAAATCGCCCAAAGAAGTCCATACTGGCAACAAAGAGCATCCAATGAACCACAACCCACTAAGCATCAGTCCCAGCAGGCAAGAGCCCAAGACCAATGACACGGGCTACAAACTCTTGAGATCCCAGTCCAATCAAGCATCCATGGGATGTACCAGACAATCAACTCCGATCCACGGAGGCCCACCCTGCAATCTGCTGCCAGATACCACAGCATACCTCCAGAGGTCCAAGAGCTGCTCCCAATGGCACACGGAAACCCAAACCTATGAGATTTTAGTGTTAATTGTTTTAATGTTATGGCTGGTTGGTGTAAAACATGTAAAGCACGCACACACACACACACACACACACACACACACACACACACACACACACACACACACAAAGTCATATACTATGCATCACTGATAGCCTGTAGTGCATGCCATAGAACTGTAGGAGGAAACCAGAGGATGCAAAAAAAAAAAACCCACAAACCACAGATAGAACTCAATGTATACAGATCAGAGGTGAGATTCAAACCCCCAACCCTGAAGGTGTGAGCTAACAATGCTACTGAGCCACCATTACCATTAAATGCGTTATTAAATAAATGTTAAGAATTTGGCACAATTGCAACCCTGCCTGGTAGTGAATGAAAGGATGAAGATACTGTAGCAGCTGCTAAGAGTTAAGTAGTCAAAAGTCATGTAATGTTGAACATGATGCTACCACCACCATGTTTCAGTCCAAGGCTAAACTACATTGCAATCTTAAACAATACAGTCACAGGGCTGAACCATATATGTAGTTGGTCAGTGTTCTAGTTAAAAAGAATTTTCCTCAGATGCACAGTCTGGAAAGTTTAAATTCACTCATGCAATACGTATATTTATCTACAAGAACATAAACGTCAGTGACATACTGTACAGGGCTGGAGGAGGTGTCTGTGAAACATTAAGAGAATCCACAGGCTCTTCAGAGGATACAAAGTTATTCAGGCAATTCTAAAGGCAAATTGTGGGCATACACTGTATAAAGGAATTTATTGTGTGCTCCAAAAAAATGGATAAAACTGCCATTTCAAATTTTATTACTAATACATGGTATAATAAATCATAACCTGATGCTAGTTACACATGTCGAAAAAGAATCCATGCAATAACCAAAAGTCGAAAGATGGACCACATTTAAAACTTTTCCATTTTAGATAATATATTTCCAACTTGACCATTCTTCACCAATACAGTTCTCCGTGACGGGTTTTCACACCCCGTCACCTTCACGTCTGTTCTCTGAGTTTTCTGTAACTCCTACAGTATGCTTTACTGTCACGTCTTCAGCTGACCTTTGAGTGGCAAGCAAGATTCTCAGAGCTTTACCCATCTGAAAGTTCTCTGAATTCTTTCCATCTTCTACAGAACAATCCCTCGTAAAGCCACAACTGATTAAATATAAAGCACCCACAAACCTGTTTTTTAAACCATGCTGCTCCAGACAATCACCCATATCTTACTTTTTAAAAAATATTGTGATTGGAAGTCACAGCATTTTAGCAGTAAGCTGAAAATGACATTAGGCAAAGTACTGCTAAGCTGCTAAGAAAATTAGGATGTGATATTAGAACAGCAGTAATCTAAACACATCCTTTGGAATAATGTATGACTTCACAGTACAAACACGATTCCAAAAAAGTTGGGACACTAAACAAATTATGAATAAAAACTGAATGCAATGATGTGGAGATGGCAAATGTCAATATTTTATTCAGAATAGAACATAAATCATGGAACAAAAGTTTAAACTGAGAAAATGTATCATTTTAAGGGAAAAATATAGTGAATCAAAATGTCATGGTGTCAACAAATCCCAAAAAAGTTGGGACAAGGCCATTTTCACCTCTGTGTGGCATCTCCCCTTCTTCTTACAACACTCAACAGACGTCTGGGGACCGAGGAGACCAGTTTCTCAAGTTTAGAAATAGGAATGCTCTCCCATTCTTGTCTAATACAGGCCTCTAACTGTTCAATCGTCTTGGGCCTTCTTTGTCGCACCTTCCTCTGTATGATGCGCCAAATGTTCTCTATAGGGGAAAGATCTGGACTGCAGACTGGCCATTTCAGTACCCGGATCCTTCTCCTACGCAGCCATGATGTTGTGATTGATGCAGAATGTGGTCTGGCATTATCTTGTTGAAAAATGCAGGGTCTTCCCTGAAAGAGATGACTAGATGTTGTTCTAGAACCTGAATATATTTTTCTGCATTGATGGTGCCTTTCCAGACATGCAAGCTGCCCATGCCACACGCACTCATGCAACCCCATACCATCAGAGATGCAGGCTTCTGAACTGAGCGTTGATAACAACTTGGGTTGTCCTTGTCCTCTTTGGTCCGGATGACATGGCATCCCACATTTCCAACAAGAACTTCGAATCGTGACTCGTCTGACCACAGCACAGTCTTCCATTTTGCCACACTCCATTTTAAATGATCCCTGGCCCAATGAAAACGCCTGTGCTTGTGGATCTTGCTTAGAAATGGCTTCTTCTTTGCACTGTAGAGTTTCAGCTGGCAATGGCGGATGGCACGGTGGATTGTGTTCACTGACAATGGTTCCTGGAAGTATTCCTGAGCCCATTCTGTGATTTCCTTTACAGTAGCATTCCTGTTTGTGGTGCAGTGTCGTTTAAGGGCCCGGAGATCACGGGCATCCAGTATGGTTTTACGCCCTTGACCCTTACGCACAGAGATTGTTCCAGATTCTCTGAATCTTCGGATGATATTATGCACAGTTGATGATGATAACTGCAAAGTCTTTGCAATTTTTCGCTGGGTAACACCTTTCTGATATTGCTCCACTATCTTTCTGCGCAACATTGTGGGAATTGGTGATCCTCTACCCATCTTGGCTTCTGAGAGACACTGCCACTCTGAGAAGCTCTTTTTATACCCAATCATGTTGCCAATTAACCTAATTACTGTTAACTGGTCTTCCAGCTCTTCGTTGTGCTCAAATTTACTTTTTCCAGCCTCTTATTGCTACTTGTCCCAACTTTTTGGGGATTTGTTGACACCGTGAAATTTGGAATCAACATATTTTTCCTTTAAAATGATAAATTTTCTCGGATTAAACTTTTGATCTGTCATCTATGTTCTATTCTGAATACAATATTGACATTTTCCATCTCCACATCATTGCATTCAGTTTTTATTCACAATTTGTTTAGTGTCCCAACTTTTTTGGAATCCGGTTTGTATTTTTGGACCAAAAATCTTACAACTAAAATTCATTCGTCTTTAGCAAGCATATCCTGGTCAGCCTTGTAGCTTTGTTGTGGAGAAGGAAGAGTCGGCATGGAGGGTCAATTTAGTTTCTGCAAATTACAGTAGCAATCTGTCTAGCAGGATGTTTTTGGGAGGTGGAAAGAAACCAGAAAAGCCTCAACAATCTGCACGGCTCAGGATTGAACCTAGGCATCTGAGTGCTTAAAAGCTCAATATTTTGAAAAACCTATTGCAGAACATTTTATACAAAGGACATTCAAGTCAAACTGGGACTTCAAATAAAATGTCTCGTGAATGAAGATGTCAAGACTTCAAGCATATTGCGGTGATGAGAATCTTAGCTGCAGTAAGATATGTGAATGGAGAAAACATTTTAAAGAAGGTCGTATAACGTTCTCATGAACATTCAGCGATTGTAACGTCTAACCCTGGAAAATCGACGCATAACTTGCAGATAGCACGCATCTGTTAATGGGAAAAGTGCACACAATCATTCACCAACAACACTTGCACATTATAGGACCTCGGCTGGGAGTTATTGCCACGTCCACCATAGTGTCTTGACCTCGCTCCAAGCCATTTCTACGTTTGGGCCATTAAAGGAGTTCCTGCGCAGCCAGCAGAAAACTTGTCCAAGCTTTAGTGAAATGCTGGGATTGCATTATTGTAGCAGGGGATTATATAGAGAGATAACTGTGTTCTGTTACTCAACACAATTAAAAGCTTCTGGAACACACAGAAAACCTGAATGTTTCTATGAAACATTAGAACATTATCTGGAGATTACCTTCAAAGGCTGGCATGACTGATTTTACTCTACAAAAAAAAGAAATACATGTTGATCCACACAAGTACTGCAGGAAATTAATTCAGCAGAATAAATGGGGAGCAAAAGAAGTCAGAAGTTAACAGGGTTGTTTTGGCATTCAAATACTAATTTCTGAATACTGATTTTTCATCTCTGATCCCATCAAAACCCTTCATGCCCATGTTGGACGTGACTCATATCCATTATTCGTAGAAAAAAAAAAACTCTTGACCAACATGTGTGCATTTTCTAAATCGGTAACGTCATATGTATTGCCATTTCCCTGCGTCATGACCAGAAACTAAAACACCATTACTGCAGTAGCGATAAAAAGCAAAACTAGCATTGCAAGCCTTCATCACCAAGATTATTGTCTCTGACAGCTTGCCAGCAGTATATGATTAGAGCAAAATGATAAAATAAAGGTCAGATACAAAGCTTTTATGCTGTTTTTACAGCTATTAATGCCATTTCAGAGATTTGTGTGTGTGTGTGTGTGTGTGTGTGTGTGTGTGTGTGTGTGTGTGTGTGTGTGTGTGTGTGTGTGTGTGTGTGTGTGTGTGACTGGAGGGGTAATACTGTATGCACAGTAAAGTCTCAATCGCAGTACAGTTGTATTGTCGGGTATCAGATATCCAGCCGTTCTCAGACCACATACGAACAGGACTCCGATCTGATAAGTAGATGTTTGTTTTCAGAAATTTAGATCCTGTTATAGGAAAATTCTCCAAAATGGTCATAGCAGAGGTCATGTTGATAAGGTGATTAGGGGAAATTGAAAGTAAAACCACAACAAACTGGGAATATGAGAACCTGGAAATGTAAGGCTATGGGAATATTCCAAAGTTTTAAAGCGCAAATTTTTTTCGCCAACTGTACCTGTAACTCATAAGTGTAACATTTGCCGGGTACACTGAAAAGTTTCCAACTTCCGAAATATTTTCCAAACCATGGATGGATGTCGGAAGTAAAAAATCCGCTTCCAGATGGTTATAAACTTGGAGTGCATGAGCAAGGTTTTTATTTGACTTTCTAGGAATATTTTTTTCCTGTAATATTATATATAATACAATGGCTTATTTTATTACCTCACGCACTTACAGTAGCTTTCGTCTTTATTCTATAAAATACATCCTCTGTTTAAAATAGCGAATAAAAAGGATACTTGCAACATTTTATATAGAAATTTTACCATTGAAGGTTTTTGAAGGTGCAAAATATATTCATTACAAAAAAAAAGGTTGTTGGTTGCATAAGCTTCCAACCGCCTTGTATAGTACTTGGTAACACCTTTGTCTGGGACTAGAATTGTTCTGGGATATGTTTCCAGCAGCATTGCACATCTGGGTCTTGATATGTTTGCCCATTTTTCTTAGTAAAGTGTCTATGTTGTGCCATCAGATTGATGTCTGGGTGTGCCTGAGCTGTTCTAACACGTTCAGGTTCTTTGGCCGCTCTAGTGTAGCTTTGGCATTGTCATTGTCCAGATGGAAATCTCTGACTTGAGGAGACTGGAGGAGGTTTTCTTCTGGAATTGCCCAGAATTTGGCTCCATACAGTACATTACCCCTCAACTCATTACCCTGACCAGTTTCCTCATCCCTGCTTATGAAAAACATGCACATACCACAATGCTACCAGCACCGTGCTTTACTTTGCTGATGGTGTTCTTGATAGGTTTCCATCAAATAAAGTGTTCTGCTAAGTTCAAAAAGTTACAATTTTGACTAATCAGACCGGAGACTTTTTTTTCTCCAAAATGGTCGCTACAATAGGATGATTTTACATATTTATTCCAGTTCCGTTGCAGCCATTCCATGTGTCCTGGAAGTTCTAGGAGACTCATACTGTACATACCGATAACAGCTCCATGACCTGCAACTCATATACAATGTCCTGGAAATTGTTGAGAGAGTCTGTGTGCGGATAATTATTCATCTCTTTGTGATAAATGAACTTTTCTTAGAAACAAAAGCAAAGAGAAAACACATACTTCACCCCAAAGTCCTGTAAAAGTGTACTCCTCCCAAAAATAATAATGAAAATAATGGCAGTTTTGCTCGATGTACTGTTTGCAACACTGATTTTAAAAAAAATTAATTAAATGGTTGTACTGTAGCTGTTTGTGGCGTGGTGGCAAGACATGAGGTCTATGTGCATGGAGTTTGCAGGTTCTCCTCATGCTTATTGGATTTCCTCCGGGTATTCCAGTTTCCTCATACACTTCAAAACATGAAGATTAGGTAATTGGCGTTTCCAAATTGCTCATAGTGTGTGAATGAGTGTGTGTGTGCTCTGCAATGGTTTGGCGAGAGGAGATTTAAGTCTCCTGGGATAGGCTTCAGGCCCCCAGCGACCCTGTATACAGGATAAAGCAGTATAGACAAAGAGTGAGTGAGTACCCTGTACTGAGGTCCCCTATCTGATAATGAGGTCAAACTTCCTGTGTACTTAAAAATTCTAACACAAGATAAAAACAACCCCATAAATTAAAGTTTGCTTAAAATATAATGGCATGTTTTTTTATATATATATGTTACATTTTCTGCATGTACCTAGTGTAAGGTGGTTTGATTTAATTGAATTTCAATGCAGTGTTATTACTATAGAACTTTTAACAATAGTTATTGTTGCAAAGCAAAAATCCAAAAACTATAGAAATTAGTTTGAAGTTAAAGTTTAAAAAAGTGAAAAATTAGTTATTACAAAGTAGAATCATTAAACAAATTAGTATACAAGACAATACAATAGTTCTTTTATTTCTTTAGGGAGAACAAAATAGTAAAAAGGACCATCACAGGGTAGACCACTCAGGAACTTCATGTTTTTTTTGTTTAGTTTTTTTTAGCAGAATGCCAAATTTCTCACAATGGAGGTCACAAGAAATGAGGTGTACCTTATATGTTCCAATATCGAGCACAACTTGTTGTTCCAGGCATGTAGGCACTCAAGCAATTACTCAGGATAATGTTTCTGATGTCTGATGGTCAGGGGGCAGGGAACTGATGTCCAGCAGGATCGCCCTGAAATGAGATTTTCCAGGTTGAGACACTTTTCATTGTAGCCGCTGTAATAAAAAAGTTTAGAGCAGTTGTTTTTCATCTGGTGCATTCTGGGGTAAACAGTCTGTGCCTATTTCCCATAATGTGCTTCATTCTTTTGGCATGGAAAAGTGCTGCTTAGAACGATTATGCAATAAAATGAAATCTGTAACTTAGACTGTAGTCTTAGACTGTCTTAGAATCTTTACGCCAATAGTCAAGAAAGTTATTAGTAGCTACTGAATAGCGTGCATTAGTGCAAAGATACTGTACTGTATGTTGTTTCAATCAAGTCATTTTGTGAAGCAATCTTTATGCAGATGCATTGATTTTGTTGTATTTCTTTTAGAAACGTACAGTATCTGTTTTTTATATTTGCTTGGCATCGCTGTGCTCCTCATAGCAAGCATTCATTATCCAAGCTACCGAGCAATTTTCATTACTGCGGAGCTGACGTTCACTGACCTGGCAGGTCTACTTTGAGAAGAAGTATCGATGTAGACTGACTCATTTAGATTTTCCTGATGATTGTGAGATTTATTACACTCTGTCCGCCTCTAGCATTCAAGATCCGTGAAAAAAAATCTGTTCCAGCAAATGAAAATGAGCTGCTGAGTATCTCAGCCAACAAGGAACCTCCGTCGACACTCGTTAAAAAGATGGGAAAATATGTTTGACGTTAGCACGGTCATTTCAAGTGGGACTGCATGTGGCTTGATGTTGATATGGACATTAAATCAGCAGAATTCCTCCAATATTTTCACATCGTTTCATTGCCATAAGAATAGGAGAAGCTCGGAGTACAGAAGGAAAAAGCAGAACACGACCACCACAAAATGCAACGCAGGCACAGATGATATGGTGAGACACGAACTTGATATTTTGTATGAAAAGAAGCGTTTTTTAAATCAAACCTCAAATGTTCCTCTCTTTTGCCTTGGCTTGAGCAATCGTTCACCTCACAAAAAGGTTAGACTATAACATACATTTAAAACAAAATCGACAGACCTTCGACACGCCCGGGTATTTGCATTTGAAAGGGTGGAACGTTGGCGCTAGCTAGCTCTCATATGATATTGTATAGCACCCAGTGAAACCTATCAGCATATTTCTTTTAGAAAGACACTTAAACACATGCACGCACACACTCATGTATGAGCTCTCACATGGTAGCCAACATTTCTCTGCCAGCAACCCAGAAAAAAGCAGTAAAGATTTATAGAGCACCTTGGTCTGTGGCCCGTTAAGCGATCCCAGGTTCATGTCAGACACACTCTGAACGCTCTCAGACGCTTGTAGATGTTAGCAAACACGACAGTGTGCATGTGAAGGTGAGAATGAACTACATACCATCCTACATCCACCATCGTTCTCCATTCTCCTCAGCTTTCCATGTTGCAGCTCAGGGATCGTGTAGGGGTAGATGGATGATTTGTCCTAAATACGAAACCTTGCGAGTCGTCTAGAAACCTCCAAGTTGAAATAAAACAATCCTTTCAGAATGTTCTGTTAACTAGCTGGATAAGAAATACTGTGGCAGTACCTGGACACCAGTACGTCAGTATAGAGGGTGGTGTTTTAAGCAAAGTTTCTCGGGATGGTAAAAATCATGGAAATTTAGCAGTCGTTGCTTATGTATGTTTAAATGTAATGATGGCGGCACGGTTAGAGGTTAGCACTGTTAGAGGTTAGCACTGTTGCACCTTCAGGTTCTGGGTTCGAGTCCCGCCTCGGGCTTTGCGTGCGTGGAACTTGTATGTGCTTGGTGGGTTTCCTCCTGATACTCGGGTTTCCTCCCACAGTCCAAAGGCATGCAGATTTGGCTAAATGCCGTTCCCAAATTGCCTGTACTGTGTAAATATTGACCAGAGATCCTATCACGGTTGTAAAAATACGGAATAAATACAATAGTCACCATTGGCCTCCACGGTCCCTAGTTGGACTACAGAGGTTAATGGATCAATGAATGGAAATGTAATGATATAATGCATTTTCTGAGTAATTTAGTAACAATTGTAAAAACTTTAACACCTTTTTTTTTTTTTTGCATTATCAGTACACTCTTGCTTATAATAACTACACTTTAGCTTCTACTAAGGTCTCATTAGCTTGCTTGTGCATATCATTTATATTTCCTATTCAGATATCAATCTTTTTTTTAAATCAATTTACAGTATCTGTCATCAGATAAATAACACCTGTATGTTTTCTGGAGCCCTGGTCATTGCTATCTTGCCAGGAATATCTAAACCCTGATTAATCCATAAATGTAAAAATGTGCACAATGAATAAAGCCTACAGTAGCTGTTGGTTAAAGTATGCCTACTCACCTCAGTTACATGCTAGCTACAGTAGCTTTACTCCCTCTGGGATTAATAAAGTTCTTTGAATCTTTAGCTTAGCTAAAACGCTATGCTAAACTTATGTTGCATTCGATTGAATTCTGTCATCAATACCAAACATGTAATTGCCTGTCAACTCTTATATTTCTTCTAGTAATTTAAACCACAAGGATTTCAGTTCAGTGGTTAGCCGTTACAATGCAGCTGTCACTCAAATCGACCACGTCCATAATCAATTATCTTTTATGGATCAAACTTTACTTCACTTTTGTAACCAGCCCCCAGTGGAAGTTTGAGGAACTGCACATTTTGCCACTTTCATGTCGGCTTCCTGAACCAACGGTTGCCCCTTGGGTTGTCTGTATTTATTCTCTCATTGCTAGGTGCATGTTCCTTAATGAGGTTATCAATAAGGAACATGCAAAATTTCCACTACAATAAAACTGGAGAATGAAGATGATATTGGAGTTAAAAAAAATGTAATAAAAAATTTTGGGTGGGGATAAATTCAATGAATCCTGTCTTTAATGCCGGGGATGTTCAGGTCAAACCGGGACTTGTGAGGAAATTTCTGGAGAATGAAGGTGTAAAAGCGACTTTAAACACAATACGGTGATGAGACTCTCAACTGCGGTAAAACATTAGTGGTATAAATGGGCGTAGGTCCTAGAGGTCATTCAAGGTGCATATGTTTTGGCACTTGCGTGTTTTTCAAAACCTTTTGGCTACCACAGACTATAGGTGGGCGATACTGCAAAATTTTGTATCGATCCGATACCAAGTACATACAGGGCCAATATCGCTGATACCGATAACGATATTCTTTTTATTTTTAGCACAAAATATAAATTACATTTACTTTCTTGCATAGGGTATATCACTGTATCACAATTTATGAAGTGATTGCATAATTTTGCTAAATCTGAATACATCTGTGATTTGTGATGTGATTTGCTCTTAGTGTGCCTGTAATTAGTCATGTGTGAGGTTAACAAAAAACAGCACATTTTGAAATATGAAAAAGATATATTATTGTAATAAACTCAATATGCAAACATGAAACTGTGTGAAAATTACATGAGTAGAAAAAAAATTAAGAACAGAAAAACTGAATAATACTATAAAATATACATTAAACAATAATATAGTAACAAAATGTTCTCCCTTTAACAGTACAGTACTTATCTGCTTTAACAAAAAATAAAGTGCACAAAATTATTACTAGAAAATAAAGGAGCTGTTTTAATAACAAATTTAATAATTTCCTTATTTGGTATACTGTCTTAGCTTATAAACAAAGTGCACACAATATCCAATAACTAAACAAACAATACCAAGCACTATAAGCTTTTTACCTCCAAAGCCCTTTGTCATGTCGTTTTATGTGTTTGTGTAAGTTAATGGTTTTACCACAGTAGCAAATCACCTTTTTACAGACGTCACAATTCGCTGTGTTTTCATTCACAGCAGTAAAATACCTCCACACAGCGCTCCGTCTTTTATCTGCCAGCTCCATGATACCAAGTCAGACACACACCTCACTCTCACTCTCTCTGCAGCTGCTTGTTTTTGGCGCTGCTGAGTCACGTGATGGTAGGGCAACAAAACACAGCAGAGCGGGGAGGGGTGAACAATGTGCGTGAGGAGCTGGCGTTATATACAACTTCATTTTAAATATTATATTTCATGCAAAATAAATAAAATCACTGGTTTAAAAAAGCCGTTAATATCGATATTTTGACTTTTGGATCGATAATTTTCGATACAACCCCTATATCGAAAGTATCGATATTAAGGATCGATACGCCCACCCCTACCACAGACACACGTTAACTTTTCCTTCTCATTTGGAGCTATATTATTTGTTTTGCGATGGTCAGATATAGACAGTGACCTATGACTTTAAGCCATTGGTCATTGCTGTAAAGTGAAAAAGACATTCCTGAGAACCCAACCTACAGTATAGTCACTAATACACTGCAAGCAGTTTGAAAATATCAGTCAGCCTAAAAACATGTACGTACAGGTGCACACTTTGAAGCCAATCAGTTCCGCAATCAAAAGCGTTTATACAGTATGTAAATGTTTGCAAATGTAATAGTGTATATTTTTTCTAACTGGATTTTTCGTAGTTAGCACTGTCGCCTTGCACCTCCAGGGTCCGGGTTCGATTCCCCGGCCAGGCTCGATTCCCGTCTCTGTGTGCATGGAGTTTGCATGTTCTCCCCGTGCTTGGTGGGTTTCCTCCGGGTACTCCGGTTTCCTCCCACAGTCCAAATACATGCAGATTAGGCTAATTGGCGTTCCCAAATTGCCCTTAGTGTGTGAATGGGTGAGTGTGTGTGTGTGTGTGTGCCCTGCGATGGATTGGCACCCTGTCCAGGGTGTACCCTGCCTTGTGCCAGGAGATTTAAGTCTCCTGGGATAGGCTCCAGGCCCCCCGCGACCCTGATCATAAGATAAAGCGGTATAGAAGATGATGATGATGATGATGATGATGGATTTTCATAAATACCAAATTTTTGCAGTGTAAAAATGAATGCTGTGATTGATTTACAGTAATAAACCTGAGTCCAGCTCGATAAATGGCTTGTTGTTGGCATAGCTACACATAATCACTGGAGCAGCAAGTGCGTAGTGTGTTTGTGTGATCTTTTCATGTTCAAACATTTCACACGTTCTACTTGAACACACAAAAAGACACACTTTCTATCTGCCGTCCGGTCTGTTCCCTTCTTATTGGCAGATTATGGAAAAACAGCAAGAAGTGTGTGTGTGTGTGGGGGGGGGGGTGAATAACAAGATTTGGCTCATGCAGACATTTGAATGGAAAACAAAACATAATGTGAAAGGCTGAAATTTCCATTAGAAAGCCGCAAGCTGTTAGGGTGAGAGAAACGTAATTTCGATTCTCTATATGTATGCACTGTACATGTAGCAGAATTGACAATAAAGTTGACTTTGACTTTTTATGGAGATGCAGGAATTAACACAAGTTCTGTGATAATTTGATAATTTCAGCACCTTACTTTTGGCATCGAATTATATTATTGAAAAGTCAGCTTGCTTAATCCCAGTCCGAGCATTCACATTGTCCAGTCCAAGACTTTTACAGCCTCCTGAATTCATGTCTTATAGATTAAGAACCACTGGCTTTTATCAATCAGATATCTCAAAGCCAAGACTGTTTCTGCCAACTTAAACAAGACCAAAGAAAGATCTCAGATTATTTCCAGCTTTACCCAGCGTTAGTCCGTGCTCATGCATTGGTTTTGTCAGTCAGTCCTGACCTGATGAGGGTCAAGTATTCTGCTCTTTAGTAGCTCTGGACCGAACCCAGCTGGATGGAGAAGCATCCAGACAAGAGAGCTGGGACTAGAGTGAAAAATCTGCCAGACTCATCTGCTTTCACTTCATATCCCATCCTTCAGTGTTGGTTTCATTTCCAGCTCAGCTGCCTCGAATGGCACAGTGAAGCTCACACCGTGACTTGAGACATTTTCATACGGCTTGGGTGTTTAAATTGAATTTATCAGCGGACACTTTAAACACACTTGAATATTTGGCTTGCTCTTGCTCTTTTTGCTCTTGAATGTTTTAGCTGAACGGTTATAATTAGAGACAGGGCAGCATAACTATGGTCTTCTCTTGGACATCTTTTGATCTCAAATAAAGGATACACTGTAACTTAGATTTGAAATGGAACATTGGCAAGTTTTGTCTCAATGCCACGTTTTAATAAGCTGGAACACCGAAGCTGACTAACATGTGAGCACCAACTGCAGAACATGAGCATATAGATTTATCTTTTTGGACGATTTTGACATACTGAGACTACTTCAATTCACAGTGATTGAACTGAAAGGCGCACAGAGCCAGTGATGAGGATCTCCATCATACCGAGCACCTTGGTGCATTTTGTTCCTGTGCTGAGCTGAATATTTCTAAATGAGATAATTAGAATCATTTCCTTATTCAAATCTGAAATTAGTTATGACTTTCGCAAGAATATAAAGCAGGAAAAAAAGGACGTGATGAAAGGTGAAGCGATTTAAGTGATTTAATTTAAGTGCTCTTCTGTATCTGTAACGTACCTCCAGAACATCATTATCGTGTAACAAAAAAATTGGCTTGAAGGTGTTGATTATGCTCCGACTGCATTGCTGGGTGAAAAACAAAGTACAGGTTTAAAACTAAGGGTGTCAGGATGAACTTTCTGGTGAACAAAGCTTTTAAAGCTGGAGTAAAACAATGAAAACATTTTGAAGAAAGTCTTATGTCCCTGAATGGCCGATGTGGCTCAGAGACCACTACAGGCTACAATTGTAGTATCTTTTTCCTATTTGTAGTGGAGATGAGTGGTACCCAGTGGGGTCTTCTGCTGTTGTAGCCCATCCGCCTCAAGGTTGTGCGTGTTGTGGCTTCACAAATGCTTTGCTGCATACCTTGGTTGTAATGAGTGGTTATTTCAGTCAAAGTTGCTCTTCTATCAGCTTGAATCAGTCGGCCAATTCTCCTCTAACCTCTAGCATAACAAGGCATTTTCACCCACAGGACTGCCGCATACTAGATGTTTTTCCCTTTTCACTCCATTCTTTGTAAACCCTAGAAATGGTTGTGGGTGAAAATCCCAGTAACTGAGCAGATTGTGAAATACTCAGACCGGCCCGTCTGGCACCAATAACCATGCCACGCTCAAAATTGCTTAAATCACCTTTCTTTCCCATTCTGACTGACATTCAGTTTGGAGTTCAGGAGATTGTCTTGACCAGGACCACACCCCTAAATGCATTGAAGCAACTGCCATGTGATTGTTTGATTAGATAATTGCGTTAATGAGAAATTGAACAGGTGTTCCTAATAATCCTTTAGGTGAGTGTATATCAGTGATTATAGGAACGATCTTGTTTTCTTGTAACGATATCAACCAAAACATCATTATTCAATTAATAGCTATTGGAAATCAGAACAAATAATCCCCTTCAGAACATGATGCCATTGGAAATTAATGAACTTTGGATTACAATAGTGACTTTGTTATCATGAGGTCATGTCCAACTTCCTTTCAGTGATTATTTCTCTACAACAGCACATCCCAAAGTGTGTTTTTTCCCTCTGAGTTAGATGTGACATACTGTAAACAAGAAACTTGATGAATGTGTTTCGTCCACATTTTTGATATTAGTAATAACAGCTGTGCTCATTCTGCGTTATTTCAAAGTAATCAAATCCAGGCTGTGTTAGGAATGCTGTATGTGAGTAACAAGGGGGGGGAGCGCATATCTGACAAGCTACTGTATTTGCTCCTCACAAAGGAAAGGTTATTCAGGTATAAAAATGTCTTCTTCCAGGGTCTATCTTTTAAAAAGATACACAAAAAGGTTCTGTTGTAGCTGTTTGTCCTCGGTGGCTGCTCTGTTTACTGTGATATTTAATGAAAGCCAAAGCCAGATCCTGTCACTGTTAATAAAAGGGAATATTTAATGGTTTGCAACAAAGCGAGAAGCCGAAATATGATGCAGTTATTCTTGTAGTCCAAATATCATGCAATTATCCTTTTGTATATAAAAGCAACATGTCGGTACACAGCGAACCAGACTTCCAGGTGGTCCTGAGTCGGTTCCAGGATTACTGCTAGGTTATAGGTCCATGTTTGATTGGCATTTGGCAGACTAGACCATGGAATGCAAATGTGCTTTGAATTTTTTTTTAATTCTTTCTCTCCCTCTCTCTTTTTTTTTTACGAGAAAACAGGATATCGACACAGCAGGGCATGCACGCAGCATTTGACCGGAGGGTAGAGGTCAGCGATCCCTGGAGCCCATAAAGCAGCTATGCGCGTGGAGGAAATTTATCATCTCACAAAGAAAGCATGCAGCACCTTGCAGTTAGGTGCATGAACCCATTCAGACAGCCCTGTTGCTCTACCTATATTCCACCATTTTCTACTGCAATCTGAAACAGGGTCTATTCCTGTCTATTAAGTCTGTGCAAGACATCAACCATCGAAAAAGTAATTGACTCTTTTCTCACCCTTTATAAAAGAGGGCTGAATTGATTTAACAAGCTGTGTTGCGTGAACGGAATTCAGTACCCCGCACAAAAAATAAATAAATAAATACCCAGATGGAAATGATGTGCTGTTGAGAAATTAGTTTGGCGTCTTTCAAAACCTTCCTGTTGGACTGAAATTGACAACTGTCTTTACATATGGCCTTCAGAAAAGACTCGAAGCCTGGATGGGTTTAGAAAACAAACACACACACACACACACACACACACACACACACACACACACACACACACAAAAGAAAACATGCGACTTTTAGGTCAAGGCGATGTTTGTTACAAGCGCCTCATTTTCATGACTTTTTAAACGTCACTAATAATAACTGGAAAGTGGTTACTGAATCCACATTCAAATGCTAAGATGTCAACATGGTTCGTTGTTTTATGACACCTTTAATGAAGGTTAGTTTGGCGAGCGTTTTCGTGGGTGGCAAATCTATAAACACCTCTTTTTTTGTTCCGGTTTCTGCTTCTTGCATTTGCAAAACTAACACCAAGAGACCTAATCGACCCTGATGGTTCTTTCTGTACGGAAACACATCTTCTTGTTTTGGATCTCCCACTTCTCAAAGTGTAAAAGATATGCCATATTTCACATTTTAGGGCACCTTTAATGATCGGCTTGGTGGACACCACATCCTAACACCTTATATTTCTTACAATATATATTTCAACATAATGTTTATTTCTTTATGGAAACTGCTGTTTTTGATTTCATACTTTCTCTATAAACTCCATAGAACATTACATAGGTATAGTAGAACTGTATACACTGAACAGCTGTGACATCAACACCACCACCAGGTGAACTGAACTACATTGATCACCAACTACATGGGGTACCAGTCAAAAGTTTGGACACACTTTCCTGATTTGTATTTCTTTCTACGTTATAAAACAATGCTGAAGGCGTCCAAAATACGTAATGAAGCCCCTTGAACCCAATATCCACAAATGGAGAAGCGGTTGATATTGAGATGTATATCTGCTACTTCTGCTCTGTAAATCCTTCGTAACGGCTCTAATCTGAGGTGCTGGTTGTTAATTGGTGATTTCTGAGGCTGGTGACTCTAAATGAACGTCTCCTCTGCAGCAGTGGTAAGTTTTGGTTTCATCATGATTCTTCATGGGTTTCATTGTTGTTAATTAAGTACTTATTTCCATTTGTCTTAGTTCAGAGTTTTGAAATCTCCAGAAAACTGGTGACAGGATCATGGTTACCCGTCTCACCCATGCACACCAGGCTTTTCTTCTTATCCAAGAGAAAAACCAATGCAGCACTAATTAGTGAAGCCAAGATATAAATGCACTAGAACAACCCACTGTGCCACACACCGCGCCCAGCAGACAAAGAGCCCAAAGCCATTGACTGAACTGGCCTCTAAACTCTTCAGATCCCAGTCCGATTGAGCACCAGACAGTCAATTCCGAACCATAGAGGTCCCACCATGCAAACCACAGCACCCAAAGGATCCAGTACCAATGTCCTGGTGCCAGCCAACCAAGCACACACCAAGAGGTGTTGTGGAGCCATTCCCCGAGGTGCCAGAGTCAACCTGTTGGCAAAAGGGGAACCTAAAACCTAGGTGATTATAATACTAGTGGTTGTAATTAACATTACAGCGGATCGGTGTATATTTCAAAGCAAGAGTTTAATATTACAGATTTTTCTCCTGAGTGGACAAACTGTACATTCCTATCACATTTCCTATCACAGCCACAAGAGAAGTAAAAGGTATCACTATGATATAAGTTATATGGAAAAATAAAAGGAACTGCGGAAAGCTTTTAGGACTTCGCCAAAAGTAGTGAGTGAGGCATTACTTTCTTCATCCATAAAATGAGAAACAAATGATGATGACCTTGCCTAAAGACTGAAAACTGTTTTCCGAGAAAGTGGCAGTTAAACGAGCTCGTATGTGTGTGTTTAAAGATGAATAGTGAGCGGTTTGCGGTAATATTTTATAGATTCTTGGTGGGCGAAAACAAAGCGTCTGCTATGCTTTGTTGGTCATTATACCACAGAGCTGTCGAACGGTTGCTTCTGATTGGTTAGAAGGTGTGGAGTGATGTGTTAGAACAGCAGCTCTGCCTGGAAATTCAGCTCTAATATGTTGTAAGATTTTATAATTTCTATATCAGCAACATACACAGTCCACATATCTTGTATGGCAGAGGTGTTACACGGATTGCTTTTTAAAAGGTGCGTAACTGTTGTTGTTTTTCTACAATAAATTAATATTCATGGAAGGGTTGTTCCTGGCATTAATTATTAAAAATGTATATCTTTGAGGGGGAAAAAATGAGCATTGACAAGATGATTAACACACTTCAGGACATGCTTTCCTAGAGAACTAATCAACTTCTGAGTGACATGCCTTGCATCAGGCAGCATCTCACTCCACCATCCCTGATTTTTTTTTCTTTTAAAAGAACACCATCAAGGGTTTCATTCTATTTAGTCTGTCTTGTATATTGATGTTTGTCTCGAGCCATGCTTTAATCTGAAACCAAATCATTACTTCAGACCCAGAACACTTCCTGTACTAATGTTACACAGATTAGATAATTGACATTTGGTTATTTGACTAACTTCATGTCATGTATTTCATTGAAAACAGGACTTAATCTTGTTTTTTTTTTAATCTCTCACAGGGATGAACATACTTTCTGAGCTGTTCTCATGAGTCCCCATGTGTGCCTCTCATCTGTGCTCGGATGCCAAGCACAACAGCTCTGAGAAATATAAATCGGATGCATTATAACAGTGGAAGAGGAAGCCTTGTGTCTACGCAAGCAGTCCTTTAAACTCTTGTTAAGCATGTTGTATACGCATTATAGTGATGTAAATAAGTTTTTACCCCCTTGCTTTTTTATTTTTTGGCATATTTGTCACACTTAAATGATTGAGAGCATTAAACATATTTTAGTATTGCATAGAGATAATCCCAGGAGAGACAGTTTTTAAAATCATAATTTCATTTATTAAGGGAAAGAAAGCTGTTCAAACCTTCCCCGCCCTTTGTGAAAAAGTCACCCCTCCCATTCCACCACTACACCCAAACCTGATTACTGCCAGACCTGTCGAATCAAGAAATCACTTTAATAGAACCTGTCTGACGAAGTAAAACAACTCATTCAGGAGCTCATAAAAGAACCCAGAACAACAAAGACATGCAGGAGACAAAAGCTTAACCTCTTTGTGTGCATCTTGTTACAGTACATCTGGCGTAAAACTAACAACATTTCATAAAAAGAACAACAGACCAAAAGTAAAACATGGTGGTGGTAGTATGATTGTCTGGGGCTGCTTTGCAGCTTCAGGACCTGGAAGACTTGCGATAATTGATGGAACCATGTATTCTGCGATTGCTCTACTAGAAAATCCTGAAGGATTAAATAAATGTCTGGCCATCAGTTTGTGACCTCAAGCTCAAGCGTCCTTGGGTTGTGCAGCAGAACAATAATCCAAAACGCACCAGCAAGTCCACCTCTGAATGGCACAAAAAAGAAAAAAAAAGATTTTGGAGTGCCTGGACTTAAATCCGATTGAGATCATTTATGATTGAAAACCCTTCACTGTGGTTGAATTGAAACAATTTTGCACAGAGCGGGCCAAAATTCCTCCATAGCGATTGGAAAGATTCATTGCCAGTTATCACAAATCTGACACAACCAATTATTGAAATCATTATTCAAAAACTTTTGTATGTCCTGTTTCTATTCCTGGCCGGGAGTTTGCATGTTCTCCCCGTCCTTGGTGGGTTCCCTCCAAGTTCTCCAGTTTCCTCCCACAGTCCAAAGACATGAAAATTAGGCTAATTGGTATTCCCAAATTGCCCATAGTGTGTGCCCATGTGTGCCCTGTGATGGATTGGCACCCGGTCCAGGGTGCACCCCGCCCAGTGCACTAAGCCTCCTGGGATAGGCTCTAGGCCCCCCGTGAGCCTCAATACAGGATAAAGCAGTATAGATGATGAGTGAGTGAGTGAATGTGACATGGAGGTTCACAATACCCGATAGGCTGATCTGAGTATTTCTGAAATTAATAATCTACTGGGATTAATTTTTATGGACAACCATATTTATGGTTTAAACAAAATGGTATGAAAAAAAAGAAACAACCCAGTAGTAGCAAAGTTTAATGAAGTGGCCAGTGAATGTAAATAGTAATTTGCCTCATGAGCTACAATATAATGGGACTCATCCATTAATTAATCTGTTGACAGGATATTGATTTCCATGTCCTTTGGTTTTATATTCATCTACAGATCTATGATGTACTCAAACTGAGTTGTTATACATTAACTCAAAATTTGATCATCCAATCTAGATTTTTTTTCCCTCAGTACTTTTTCCACCCACAGACAGCCTGAAGCACAGCGTCATTATAAATTCAAGTATCACAGAAGTCCATTAGATGTACGGAGAAAAATAATAAAATGAATAAAATAAAATAAAAATTAAACGACAGCGTATTTCCAGAAGGTAACTTTTAGAGACTGGTATATCTAATATTTAAAACAGAATAAGTCACAGCTTTGGGGCTCTGCTGTTATACTGTAGGAAAGTAATGAATGATGTAATGGTGTTATGCGAATTTGTTACTTTTAACACCTCAAAGTGGATTATTTTCCTATTTCAGTGGTTTATTCTTTATACACTAAAGCAATTCGCCTTGAATAACAACCCTTATGAATAAAAGCTCATCATATTACATTATGTCTTATTCATTTATATTTAGTGAATAAAATTAGTTTCTTCTTGTTTTATTATAACAAGCAATTAAGAAGTTTTTTTCCATTTTTTTCTAGGGCCCTAAACAAAATCCGACACAGGGGCCCTCCTAACTGATGTATGAGCCACGGAAAGCACCTGACTCCCATTTCATCCACAACACTTCACATGCATCATTAACCTGTAAATTACACATAACAAGACAAGTATTTATTTTTTACAGCAGCATCAGACATATTAAAACTGACTCCCCTGATTTAATTTCACACATTTTTGAATGTAATATGCAACACTGAACTAAACATGATGATTATTATTTACTGAGACATGTGCATCCATATAAGCATAGATTCCCATGCTTAATTTTAACATTTTAAAGTCAATATTTAATCAATAGTTAATGTCAATCCATTCCTTTCCATCTTGTTTCAGGCCAGAGTTCAAACTAAACCATGATTGAGAGAATACAGGAACAGTTTTGTTTTAAAAGTAAGTGCCTGTATGAGTGGTGCCATCACACCCATATATTATCTGTGCTGGTTCCCACTGAGGTTGGTGCTGGAAAGCGTGAAATTCATTTCGCGCATATAAACTGTGCGACACGTTCTTTTCTGAACTGCAGTTTCTAAACATTGTGCGCTGTTTGCTGTTATAAAACATATTACTTATTGGTCCGTCCACGTACAGTACTATTCAGCATATCGGGCAACAAACACTCCCCAATCTGGACATATTTCAATTGTTTCCACGGCAACTACTAGGGGTTCGGGTTGGCAGGTTGACGCCTGATTGTCATTCACACACAACAAGCAATTCAGGAACGGCAGTTAACGTAACCTGCAAGTCTCTGGACTGTGGGAGGAAACCGGAGAGCCTCGAGGAAACCTACTGAGCACGGGGAAATCATGCAAACTCCAAGCACACAGACCCGAGGCGGGAATTGAACCTGGACGCTGTAGGGCGAGGCCACAGTGCTAACCACTAAGCCACTGGAAAACATATTAAATTATTGTATTTCACTCGCATTTTTCAGGGAATAAATGACAGCTCTAGATATAGCTGACAAGCAATCAAGACACAGACAGACCAACGATAATCAACTTCTTCCAAAAAAATGGGAAAATGAACACATCAACAGTTCTACAGTGCATGATTTCTAATGTGTTAACCCAGAGCTCCATGTGCCATACAAGTTCTGTGTATCCTGTTACTATGGAAACACTAATGCGTGCATTAATGTAAAGGGGTCGAACGCAGTACTTGCGAGGTGTAAGGAAGTAGCCAGTCAGGGTAAATAAAAGTGAGTTGCCTCGTAAGTTATAATAGGACTCATTCATTTGTCATCTGGATCTAATGGTGCTGACACTGGAGACTCCTTCAAAAAAAACAAAAAGAGAATGAACACATCAACAGTTCTATATGATTGTGATTATGTTAATACAGAGCTCAATGTGCTATCTGTGTATCTTGTTACTATGGAAACAACAATGAGTTCTTTAACAAAAATCTGTGATTAGAAGCTTAAACTTTTAAACTGTTAAAATTAATTGATTAACTAATTATTTATGAAAGATCACACATTTTACCCAAATTGTGTGAAAAAAATGTTATGCACTTTATTTAATGTTTTGTGATGATTGTATGTGTGTGTGTATACAGTATATATATATATATATATATATATATATATATATATATATATATATATATACTTACAATCATCACAAAAGCTGATGGACTTTAAAAATTCCTGCCATTGCGGAAGCGTTTTATTCTCCAGATGCTTTCAAGGCTTTTACACAGATGTGTGTGTGTGTGTTCTGCATTCCTCTTCGTAAGACGACAATAACCTTGCTTTCGCTCACGAAGTGCACCTACAGTATAATACAATAGAATCCCCTTAAAACTACATTAAAAAAAGACTGCAGTCGGCTTGTAATAAAAGTTATTCAACAGTGGTTGTAAAATACATCACATGACCGTAAGAGACATTTCCATCCTATAAACATATAGGTGCGAAAGGGGCAAAAGAAAACTGTGTTTTTTAAAATACCGCATCTGGTAAAGTCAGAGGTGCAAAGGTTAGTACGGGAGGACCGCTCATCAAGACGAAGACGGTCGACAGATGTGTGCCGTCGTCGAGATTTAGAGGATAGCTTCCCAGGTGCCGATGTCAAAGCCGTGCCGATCGATGGACGTCTGGGCCGTAAACATGAAGCATCTTTTAATCTGATGAGGAGGCCAAGAGGAAGGTCAGAAAACAAAGTCATACATAACACATAGGCGGATTTATAACCGCTCCAGGGATTAAGCAGGCATGAGGGCCGTGAGGGCCCGAGCTGGAGGTTGGCCTCATTTTACTCTATACTATATGTTCTGGATTTCTATTTAGACTTATATCTATTTATAGCATCTTTTGTGTACATTTACTGTACATTCACATTGCTTATACATTACTCATTAACCAGCAAATGTTTATGTGAAACATCATTTAGTTCCATGCTTTCAGGAAATATTCAGCCATTATATAAACCTCTAAGTGAGCAATAAAACACTCGGGACAGGAGGGAGTGATGTAACCATAGGCGCAGGTATGTGTAGTTATTCTTACCACTCTGAAGTTCATTATTTTGGTATAAAAGCATGTCCTTGTTCCTCTTATACCAAAAACAATCTCTCTAGGATTACAATCTTACTCATTTTTCAATGAGCAAAAAAAAGTTCCTGTACCTCATTCATGTCAGGGTTACCCCCTAGTGGTGCACTACTATGGGTGCACCCATTGGACTCTGTGTTTTGGGACTTTTGAGCTTCTCACTGTCTCAGTGCTTCATTGTTGCTTCACAGGTCTGTTCAGTTTGGACTGTTGATGCGCATCATTATTTAAGCTCTCGATTTTTACTGTGTCTATGGCTGTGTTCCATTCCACAGTGTCCTTTAAAGTGTGCACGGGATATCAGTTATCATATCAGAACCTCCTTTTTGTTGTCATTTTTTTTAACAACTTACTAACCTACAGTATATAATAGTATAAATTTATGTAAAAAAAAAAATCTGTTAAATGCAAACATTTTATTTATTCATTTATTTATTTATCTTTGGCCCGTCCATCCAGCACATCCCTGGAGGAAACCCACTAAACACAGCATTAGATAGTTATATTCGTTATCTCGGCTTGAATAGTTTTGTGAATTTTGTTTCACTTTGGGAAACGTCTTTGGGATGTACAGTACAGTACCCTGAGTTCTGGCTCTTGACAGGTATTAGATTTTAACCCTCCTGTTTAATATTTCCACCGGCCGTCCCTACCCAACACCTTATGTTAACACCAACACTCTTGTTTTATAAGCTGCATATTAGATTTTTTTTCCTTATGGGATCTAAACCTAGCAAGTATGTTATAAGCCGAGTTAAAAAGTGAGAGGCTGGATGTGCAGATCGCAGCTGTTTCTGAACTCCTGACATTTAAGCAATTTCCCAAAGGGCAGTCAGACAGGAGTAGAGCATATTTTATCATACATTTGCACCGAAAGGGAAAATGAAGACTTCATCAAGCTTAAGGTTAAATCCTGTTTCGATGGATACTGTACGTCCATGTGACACACACATCCGTGTGACACTTCAGCAGTAACCAGCATGAGATTCTTTTGTGTTTAATTGGACGATTTAAACTTCTACATTTTCCCTTCGCATTCTCACTAGGATCAGAGATAAAAAGAAATGGCACATGGAGCGAAGGCGTGGCCTGTTACTACACAGGAAGGCCTTGTTTAAATTGCATGTGTGTACTGTTGCGTGCATGGCCATGCTTTGCACCAGCCTTATGACCCAACCACAGGTAGCAGCCATAAAAAACAAAACCCTAAATGAGCAATTGGGGTGAAATGCAAACCACCCCCTTTATAGGATTTATGACACCTAAAAAGGTCTCTTTATTTGCAGGCTCTGTAGTGGGCTTTTGATTATGCAGGTGACTTTTTACAGGGAAATGAATGAGATCCTGCTGAGGCGGTCCAGCTCCTGTTTTTAGGGTGTTGCTTCATCACATGCTGCTGGTGTTTTACGGGCCTCGAGCTCTCACGAACTTCACCGGGTCAAAACTAACTGCTGCCACGGCAGCCTTAAAGGGAAAGATTCCTTTTTGTTTTTTAGCTAATGTGAAAGCTTTCATGTTTTTTTTTTTTTATTATTTTCTTATTGTATGCTACACTCCAAATTTATGAACAGATAAAAATGAGATTTTTTATTTTTATTTAGTTTTTGTATAACTTAACACTCATTAATGCATTGGCAATAATTCTGGAGTTATACTGTATGTGTATTAGAGAATTAGGAATAAAAAGGTTGGGTGTGCAGTTATAGGAAAATCATCAATGACTTGATGGTACAATGGTATGGCCTGATGATACAGTACTAACCCTAAGCTGATTTTTTTTTCTCTTAACCCCACACCCTAATGTGTCTCAGTCCTAATTTTATTCCAAATATATTAATGTAAAATGTTGTGCTACAAGTACCGTTATTACATACTAGTATTAGTACCCACAGATAGATAGATAGATAGATAGATAGATAGATAGATAGATAGATGTTTCCAACCTCTAGTAGTAAGGATAGTAACGTCAAAGATGACCATAATACAACAGATATTACTTAAATAAAAAAGAGTATAATATACAGTGGTGTGAAAAACTATTTGCCCCCCTGCTGATTTCTTATTCTTTTGCATGTTTGTCACACAAAATGTTTCTGATCATCAAACACATTTAACTATTAGTCAAAGATAACACAAGTAAACACAAAATGCAGTTTTTAAATGAGGGGTTTTATTATTTAGGGAGAAAAAAAAATCCAAACCAACATGGCCCTGTGTGAAAAAGTAATTGCCCCCTGAACCTAATAACTGGTTGGGCCACCCTTAGCAGCAACAACTGCAATCAAGCGTTTGCGATAACTTGCAATGAGTCTTTTACAGCGCTCTGGAGGAATTTTGGCCCACTCATCTTTGCAGAATTGTTGTAATTCAGCTTTATTTGAGGGTTTTCTAGCATGAACCGCCTTTTTAAGGTCATGCCACAACATCTCAATAGGATTCAGGTCAGGACTTTGACTAGGCCACTCCAAAGTCTTCATTTTGTTTTTCTTCAGCCATTCAGAGGTGGATTTGCTGGTGTGTTTTGCGTCATTGTCCAGCTGCAGCACCCAAGATCGCTTCAGCTTGAGTTGACGAACAGATGGCCGGACATTCTCCTTCAGGATTTTTTGGTAGACAGTAGAATTCATGGTTCCATCTATCACAGCAAGCCTTCCAGGACCTGAAGCAGCAAAACAACCCCAGACCATCACACTACCACCACCATATTTTACTGTTGGTATGATGTTCTTTTTCTGAAATGCTGTGTTACTTTTACGCCAGATGTAACGGGACACGCACCTTCCAAAAAGTTCAACTTTTGTCTCGTCGGTCCACAAGGTATTTTCCCCAAAGTCTTGGCAATCATTGAGATGTTTTTTAGCAAAATTGAGACGAGCCTTAATGTTCTTTTTGCTTAAAAGTGGTTTGCGCCTTGGAAATCTGCCATGCAGGCCGTTTTTGCCCAGTCTCTTTCTTATGGTGGAGTCGTGAACACTGAACTTAATTGAGGCAAGTGAGGCCTGCAGTTCTTTAGATGTTGTCCTGGGGTCTTTTGTGGCCTCTCGGATGAGTTGTCTCTGCGTTCTTGGGGTAATTTTGGTCGGCCGGCCACTCCTGGGAAGGTTCACCACTGTTCCATGTTTTTGCCATTTGTGGATAATGGCTCTCACTGTGGTTCGCTGGAGTCCCAAAGCTTTAGAAATGGCTTTATAACCTTTACCAGACTGTTAGATCTCAATTACTTTTGTTCTCATTTGTTCCTGAATTTCTTTGGATCTTGGCATGATGTCTAGCTTTTGAGGTGCTTTTGGTCTACTTCTCTGTCAGGTAGCTCCTATTTAAGTGATTTCTTGATTGAAACAGGTGTGGCAGTAATCAGGCCTGGGGGTGACTACAGAAATTGAACTCAGGTGTGATAAACCACAGTTAAGTTATTTTTTAACAAGTGGGGCAATCACTTTTTCACACAGGGCCATGTAGATTTGGAGGTTTTTTTTCTCCCTTAATAACGTAAACCTTCATTTAAAAACTGCATTTTGTGTTCAATTGTGTTATCTTTGACTAATAGTTAACGGTTTTTGATGAGCAGAAACATTTTGTGTGACAAACATGCAAAAGAATACGAAATCAGGAAGGGGGCAAATAGTTTTTCACACCACTGTATATGTACATTATATTAATATAATATCCATATTATTATCATATACATATATTTACAGTATATAGAATTGGCCTTGTTTATGCTAAGTTTACTTCATTCGTCACCAACCGTATACACTCACTGTTCAGCAATCGGACAGTGAATCAAAAAAGTAGATCAGACACAGTAAAGATAAAGTTTTGTTTTAAATGACTCCAGCATGGTAAAATTCACTTAAACCACTACAGCGCTGTTATTTCAGCTGTGAAAATATGAACTAATCCCAGTAAAAATATTCAGTTTAGCTTTTCCAATGAATCTTTATTGGTGCAGGTGTTTGTTTACATTGAACAAGTAGCTTATTAGGAGCTTATTAAAAGCTTTTAGTAGTAAAAGTAGATAATTAATTCTAGCACATACGTACAGTAGCTATAGCTGTTCCTAACATGGCTTTTATTCTACATTTTGATTTCACTCCATCAGGTACAGGTTAAACTTCAGGCAGATATGTGAGTGCTGCAAAAGGTTCAATAAATGTCCACCAGCAGTCGATTGAAGCACTTTAATAATTATTATCCGAGTTGTGATAGAAAAACATGCATTTTCTTTGGCTGTAAAACCACACTGCTGGAGAAGTTATTTTAGGAGTAGCAGGAGATCACAATGAGGCTGAGGGTTCCCTTTTTCTTACCACGTCACCAAATCCTCATTTAAATAATCTATAAAGAGGACTTTTTTCCTTTCTTTTTTCCATATCTCAGGAATCAGACATGAAACTTAGCTTATTGAACCAGGAATCTGAAAATATGGGTAATTCAACTTAGCCCAAATGTTTCCTAATACCTGATTTGATATGGTTCCCCCTCAAACTGTTGCCACAATATTGGAAGCACATGATCATATGCTGTCTTTGTACTGTATGCTGCAGTATAACAATTTTCATTCACTTTAACTAAAAGGCCTTTTCCAGCATGACAATGCTCATGTGCACAGTGTGGACTTCATGAAGACATGGTTTGATAAGGTTGAGGTGAAAGAACTGAGGAGAGCGTCCTGCACAGAACCCTGACTTCAACCCCGCTGAGCTAGAACTCTGCCTGAACCCGAGGCCTTCTCACCTGACATCGGCGCCTGACCTCGGTAATGCCCTTGTGGCTGAATGAACACAAATCCCCACAGCCACATTGCAATATCTATTGGAAGGCTTTCTCAACAAAAAAAAAGAAGAAGAAAAGACAAGAAAAAAAAAGAATGAAGGGATTTGATCCTGTAATAACTGTCAAGTTTCTCGCACAGAAGCGCTGAATTACAGTCCCACATCGCTATGCTATTCTATATAACAGTGAGGCATAAAGAAGCTGGTGAATTTCCAAAAGTTACAATCCCTCTGATCCTACCAGTACAGCACAGTAGAGCTCTGTTCCATAATGTTATGATGTAATAACAATATTTGAGAATCAGCCAGAAGTTTGAAAAAGATTGGACAAAATGTTCATCTGTGTTTCAGATGCTTGAGAGCTCAGTGCATGTCTGCAAAATACTTGATACTGGGGTGGAGGTTCACCTTCCAGCAGGACAACGACCCTAAACATAGAGTTAGAGCTACAGTACAACGGAATGGTTCAGAACAAAGCGTATTCACGTGTTAGAATAAAGTCCAGACCGGAATTAAATTGCGAATCTGTGACAAGACTTGAAAATCGCTGTTCACAGACACTCTCCATCCAATCTGACTGAGCTTAAGCTATTCTGCAAAGACAAATGTGCAAATACTTCTCTACGTACGGTAGATGTGCAAACCTGGTAGAGACACACCCCAGAAGACTTGCTGCTGTAATTGCAGTGAAAGCTACCGTAGTTCCACAAAGTATTGACTCAGGAGGCTGAATACAAATGCATGCTACACTTTTCGGATATTTATTTGTAAAAGATTTTCATCATTTTCCTTCCGCTTCACAATTATGTGCCACTTTGTGTTGGTCTATAACATACAATCCCAATAAAGTACATTTACATTTGCGGTTGTAATGTGATAAAATGTGGAAAAGATTAACTCGTAGGAAAGATTTAACAAGACAAATATGACAATTTTTGTTGGCAGATTTCGGTCTGAATGAGACGCTTTGGCTAATCTGCAAAAGTTCCAAAAGCAAGTGATGTTATAATCCAACTGTAAACAAAGACAGTGGTTATCATTTAAACTAGCCACTTTGATCAAAAGCCACAACAGGTTGTCACATTGTAAATTAACATCATCAGTCTTTCATCAGATGTTCATCATACGCTTACTTTTTATTTTTCCGTCCATGTTTCAAGGGCATTGCGGTCAATTTTCCATGTAAAGAATACTTTTTTTTTTTAGCTAACTTTATTTAATTAACACTACATGTGTTTTTCAGAGCAACAGAGAAGTGTGTTATTGCCAGATCAGTGAGATAGATGAACAACGAGAAATCACATTGTTTCTTTCTACAGTATATCAATTGCTTCGTTTCCAGCCAAGGCTTGATATTGGAAGAAAAGTCACGCACATTGTGAACCCGTAATAGCGGTGTGTCTCTTCCCCTGATTAGACCACAAGCGCAAGGGGGGAAAAAAGGCTGACAGTTTGTTTAAAATGGTGCATTACACCAAAACTATAAAGGGATCAGGGCCACATGCTTTAGATTGTAAACACACAGCCGTGTTTGTAACTGTTTGGCTTCGGAGTAATGACATAACGGGTGAGAAATCTTCGGCTGAGAAAGCGAGGTCTTGTGCTTTCTCTGAGCTTCTATTGTGTCTGTGCGTTGATTAGTGCAGTAGATCATCATGGAGGTCGTGCTGTAGTGACGAGCGCAGACAGTTGCTCAGAAACATCTGGAATCGCATTTAATGATCATCAAGACAGAGTTAAGAAGAGACTACAGAGTTCGGTTGTTAGATTCGTCTGAGAGCAAAAGATGTTAATACTGTATGGGACTCAATTTCTGGCACATGCCTCGTCAGAATTTATCAACAGCTCAGAAAGTGGTGATTAACCTTCTATGAATGTTCTATTAGTAGCTCTGATAGTACTGCAGTTCCAGCTTTAAAGCAAATCACAGGATTTACGTATATTTCACTAATTCTAAAAAGTATCTCATGTAGATTTGTATGAGAGATGCTTTACATGATATAAGACTAATAATAAACAGAGTTTAATATATAAACAATACAGTACTGTAAGTCTAAATATGGTAAGGTTTTTTTTTATGGAAAATGTTATTCGTTTAACGTTTGTGGAAAAAGTCTCCAGTTTTAGAATGTTACAGTATAACAGTCAGAGGTAATAAATCTTTAGAATGAAGTGATATCTGGGTCTTTAATAAACTAAAAAGGATCAATGCTGTAAAAATGACAAACATACTGTAGAAAAAAAAATAATAATAATATTAACTTCAGTTCCTATTGTCCACATTGCTTTGGGCCACACCATAACACAATGTTTTAAATGTTATTATTATATATAAACTACATGAGTGTTTTATTTCTTATTTGCTCTACATAGTCCCTTGTTGCAGGATATTCAGGTTTTTCATTTGTTCATTCATCTATACTGCTTATTCCGTGCACTGGGTAGCAGAAAGCTTTTGCAGACCCAAGGCAAGAATTGAACCCCTGACCCTGGAGGTGTGAGTGCTAACAACTACTAGATTTCCATTTGCAAATTTTTCTTTTAAAGCATTGAATAGAAATTGTATTGAATTTATGAGAATAAAAATTCCCTTTATTTCTCGATATAATCGCCTGCTATACTAATGCACTTATCCCAGTGTTTCACTAGTACTTGGACACCATCAAGGTTGAAAGTTTTCTCAGTACGCCAAAGTTATTATTGGACTGCTTGCTTCATGTTTGGAACGCTAGCCTCCCAGGAACCCCTTTAGAGGCCCAATCATGTGGAAGCAGATTGGAGCGAGGTCAATTTTTCCGTAACACCTTGGCCGCGATCGTCCTTCACGGGCGTATGTCCTTCTTTAAAATGTAGGAGCTATGGCCTTCTTCTGTCAATTGGACACCTTCATTTATGAAGTTTGACTTGAATGCCTCCCTATTATTATTATTATTATTATTAGGTTTGAAAGCATCCTTTCATTGCTGATTGCCTTTTGTATTAGTGGGGATAAAAGACTCCCCCCTAATCCTCAGACCAGTCTGTCACTTTTTTATAAGCTGCTCTTGGAAGTGGAGGCTCAACAGTTAAGGTTCTGCATTACTCATTACTGATCAGAAGGTCAGGGGTTCAATCCCCAGCACAGCCAAGCTTCCACTGTTGGGCCCTTGAGCAATCCCCTTAAACTTCTCTGTTCCAGATTTGCCATATCATCAACCTGGCTTGCTAACAAGCTGGGATATGTGAAGAAAAGAACTTATAAATAGAAGCCGGGGGGGGGACAGAATTTTCTTCATAATTTGCATCCTCTGGTAAAAAACATAACTTACTAATGTTTAACACAATATTCAAGTATTTACTGTCACAATTATGAAGCTACATAAATTTAAGTTAATAAAACAGATGTCTATAGTGGGTTCTTTTCTTCCTACTTTCTTTCAGAGATAGTCCACACAACTGTTTTTTCATTTGTCCCCATCATTTGACTTGACGTGCATGGAAAATATGCAGGTCGAGGGTTGTAGGTTAAAATCCTTCACTTCAGTCGTCAAGCAGAAAACCATTCAGAATTTTTCACGTCTGTCACTAGCATGAAGAATTTCAACCTTTGCTAAGGTGCAAAAAAGAAAAAAAAAGCCTTGGTACGGTTCATCAAAAATACCAAAGGAAATCCATGCTGAATGTTCAAGATTTCTTAAGAAAAAAATTTACTATTTTGTTATATCTGCTGTATGAGTGCCATTTTCTAAATGGATAAAACACTGGGCGTAAATACAGTAGACTTTAAAGCAGACATAAGGGAAGTTTATTCAGACAAAAGGGGCTAGACGGGTTTCGCCAACTCATACAGTATATCAGTCTTGTCTTTGAACTAGAAACCCCCAGAGACTGTGAGACTGTGATATTGAGCCTCAAAAGACGCTGTTGATGTAATGTTGATGCTCGTAAGCCTCATGCTGTTGCTTTATGATCCATATAGAGATCACGGCCACCTTTCCGGAGTGACATTCGCTTGGGCCAAGAGTAACACATGAACATTCATAGGCAGTATTGACTTTACAGTGACCCGTGTCTCTTACCCCTGCATGAACTTTAACATAGGTACAATTCTACGCTTTTTGTGGAATAAGAACACTTCTGATAGACTTTATAGTTGTCATGTTTAGCACGGAATGTGCCCCATGCTGTAGATTTGCTGAGAAGAAAATAAGAGACAAGCAATAACATAAATCATACATATATATTGTACACCCACTTGATAGTTTATTGGGTACGTCAAGCCTGCCCCAGTACCCCCTGTTCCTACCACCACCACCAACATGACCAAATCCTAGACTTTATAGCGACTCTTCCATCATGTGAATTATGTGTGTGGCATCTTAATAAGGTTTCTACTATCATTGAGTGTTTTACTGTGTACCGGGTTGAGTGATACAGTACCAGTGACATTAATGACTTGTGATATATGATACGGTAGTTGGTCCTTTGGTGCTGAGTGAGCTTCAAGGGTTAATCACCTTATCATGATTAAAAGCAGTCTTGGAAAACCTGAATAATGGAGAATAGTGTGAAAAGTGCTAGCAAACATACATGACAGTCGGGAAAGTTCAATATTTTTGTCTGATCCCCCCCCCCCCTTATTGGGCTAAAACTGTAAAAAGTCTTGACACACAAAGATTTCCACTGCAATAAATTTGGAGAATGTACAGTGGATGATGTTGGGGTGTGTACTTGTACCATTTAAAATACTGGTTATATACAGTATATGTAAGTAAGTATACAGTAAGTCAAACCGGCAACTGTGATGAAATTTTTTTTGATTGAAGGAATAAAACCAATTGACTTTTACAGATGACTTTAAGCAGAGTACAGTGATTAGACTCTTAGGCACAGTAAAACATTTCAGTGGTGCAAACATTTTAAAAAACAGAATGACGATCCCGGACAAGGTGTCTCAGGGCCAACTGCAGTTGTTCCCGTAAACGTTCAGCTGTAAATTGATAAAAATCAATGGATAATTTGCTTCCAACTTATGGAAGAGATGCGTCTATCTGTGTGAACTGTACACACAATCATTCGCCAACATCACTTGTAGATAACACGAGCTCGGCTGGGAGTTATTGCTACATCCCCCATACAGTCCTGACCTCACTCCAAGCCATTTCCACATGTTTGACTTGAACTCCTCTCATAGTTGCATTTGATCTTTCTAAAGGAAATCATTTCACGCTTGATGAGGAGCTACATAAAAAGGATCATAGTTGTTCATTTGCCATGTCAATCAAAGTAGACATTTCTTTGTCTTGTACAGTGCTGAAATGACACCAGACACTTTGGTGTAAGCTAGAACGCTGGCTTGCACACACACCCAAGCTAATGGCACGATCAGAATTTAATGCAAATAACATAATACTGTACAATTGAGGCACAACGGTGCACTGGGTATCACTGCCACCTCACAGCTTCAGGATCCCTGGGTCATTCCTGAGATTGAGTTTTGCACGTTCTGTTCATGTCCATGTTTGGTTTCTCTGTGTTTTCTGGTTTTATCTCACTTTTTAAAAACATACGAAAAATTTGAGCAGCAGTCTTTTGCAGTGGGGAATACCCTAACTGCAAACAACCAATGCACATTAAAGTGTGTCTGAATGGTAGGGTGTATCTGAACAGCATTGCCAAGTGACATATTTTCACTTTAGTTATACTTAAGTGACACTGCTAAGATATTAATGCACCATGTCACAACCATGCAGTAAAGTACTGTATTACTAAAGGATTCCAGTGATTAGCTTTTTTTATAGCCTCAGTCCCCAGATCTCAGCTTCATCAGGTATATTTGAGGAGAGGAGGAAAGGATTTGTTTCAGCAAGACCGTGCAGCAATACACTGAGTGGCACATAGGAAACGCAATAAATTCTGCATGGTCTAATATTTCAGCATGAATGCATCAGTCCACTGCAACTCAATACTAGATGTGTAATAAACTGGCAACTCAGCAGACGTGCTTTAGTTCCAGTCAGTTTTACTAATAGTGCATTCAGCTTCATACCAGTCATTGTTAAATGTTTGTTAAACAAACTGATCTGGCTTTTATACTTGTTTTAGCTGAAGGTCACTATTAAGAACACAAGTTTTATTTTTTCTATTTGTTCCTCCTTTTATTTATTCACCTGTTACAGACTGTTTTATTTAGTAACCTTTAATAAATATTAATAAAGAGGTTTCACTTAATCATACAGTATCATATCTCATTCTTTACAACCATCTCATTACAGTAAAAATTTTTTGACAAGTCTAGAAATATTGGCACCCTTTAAAATAATGGTCAAAAACTAAATATATGAAATATAAGCGGCGTTCAAATTAAACCCGGACTTGTGATGAACTTTCTTGTGAATGAAGGCATAAAACCTGATTGATCTTTACTGAAGACTTCAAGCACACTACGGCGATAAGACAATCAGCCACAGTAAAACATTTGAATAGTGCAAATATTTTTAAAGAACGGCTTACATCTGCAAAAATGATGATCCCGGGGTGGCTTGCACCCCGCTGCCACTGCCAGCTACATTTTACAGTTCTGACCTTGCATCATTTCCTAACATTTCCACAATTTTGGGACATTAAAGGAGTTCCTGGAAGGCCAGCATTTCACACATGATGCAGGCAGTCAGATCATGGCTATGTTATGGTATCCAAACATTAGTGAAATGCTGGGATAAGTCCATTAGTGTAGCGGAGAATTACTGTATGTACAGAAATAAAGGGAGTTTTTACTCTCACAACTCCATTCTGTTACTCTGCACAATTAAAAGTCCCGGTTTGACTTGAATGCCACAAAAATCCCTTTAAAAAAAAAATCTCCACTTAAAAAACTGGAGGAACATCTTGTCTTTGTTCAAATTAATATACCACTTAAAATATAAAATGTGAAAAATGTAAAAATGTGTGTGTGTGTGTGTGTGTGTGTGTGTGTGTGTGTGTGTGTGTGTGTGTGTGTGTGTGTGTGTGTGTGTGTGTGTGTGTGTGTGTTGGGGAGGGGGTGGTGGAGCTTAATTAAAATAAATGTTCACTGCATCCAGAGATTCTCCACTGTTGCTCCACCTTCATGTGAACAAGATGTTTAAAGGTGTATGATGAGATCAGAAATTGTAACTGAATACAAGGAAAAGGCCCCTAACTCATATAAAACATGTTTCTTGATTACTGATCACTCAAGGCTCGTTTGCAGTTTGTGGTCCATAATATTTTATCCATATCTGGACATTTTACCCCAAACCCTGGTTGCCTTCCAAAACTTGATTCTAGAAGGGTTATTTGACCAGATAATGACCTCAGACTCTTAATAAACCCAATACTAAAAGCTCATTAACAAAGTCTATTGTAATCACAGCTGAAGATATAAATCCTCTTTATGTTCACACCAGCACCGCTTCGTTTTTTTTTTTTTTTAAAGAAATGAATGAGCTTTTGTATTGCTGTCAGCTCATTTAATCATCTACTGTACATCTCACCATTTAACTATAATTGTAAATGGTGCAATACAAAGAGCTATTGCATAGGGAAAATGCTCCTGGTCAACTCACTTTTCTTACATTTTAATTTACTAGAGTAATCCACGTCTCTGCCTGTCTGTTTGCTACCATTACCTGAAAATGGAGTGTGCGTTCAACTCATTCCCACTCCACTTCAATGTTTCGGTGCCTCTTACTTCTACCTGTCGCATGCACTGTCTCTGTAGATGCGTCACAGTCTGATCTGGGGTTTCAGTATCTATGAGCTCGGCCTGATGTATCAATTTTTGCCGTAGACGATGAGGGAAATGGTGTCATACAATCTTCTAAAAACTCACTGATATATGAAACCGCTACAGTAAATTGCCCTTGGTGTGAAAGTGTGTTTACATGGACTGGCATCCTTGCCCGATGTTCCTGGGTTAGGCTTCGATTCCATCAAGATCCTAACCAGGATAATGAAGATGGATTAAAAGGGTTTCCACCAGTCTGGGTTTTCTCAGGAATAAGGTAAGCATATGGTGGATTTAGGGCAGGGTGGGTCAGCGGTTAAGGCTCTGGGTTACTGATCAGAAGGTCGGGGGTTCAAACTCCAGCAGTGCCGAACCCCAGCAATATTTTGTGGCTTAACCTTAACCTGCTGAGGTGCTGCATCATGGCTGACCCTGTGCTCAAAACCACTGAACCTCAACCTTCCTAACAAGCTATTTAAAGAAAAGAATTTGGCTATGCTGACATGTGACAAATAGAAGGTAGTTCTGGTAATTTTTGTAAAATTGGGTCTCTACGGGACAGTCAGTCTTTCTTGTCTTTGGGTCAGTCAGTTGTTCCATGTCACAGGTTGTTGTTGCTGTTAGTCTTTCAGCTGCTCCCGTTTGGGGGTCACCACAGCAGACCATCCAATCTGCACGCAACTTGGTACAAGTTTTTATGCCCTTACTGGCACAACTCTTCATGCAACAGGCATTGCATCCAGTGGCTGGGGTTAGGACATTGGGTGGGAATTGATCCCGGCCCGGTTGGCCTAATGGCTTAGTGATCAACACTGTTACTTTATACCTCTAGGGTATGGGTTTGATCCCTGTCTCAAGGTATGTGTGCATGGAGTTTGCATGGAGTTTGCATATTCTCCCTGTGCTTTGTTGGTTCTCCAGGTACTCCAGTTTCCTCCCAGAGTCCAAAAAGATACAGGTTAGCCTAATTGGCCTTCCCACATTGCCCTGTAGTGCATGTAATGTACATGTGTGTCCCTACTGGAAAAAAAAAAAACAGCATAGACCAGCATAGCTGGTGACCAGCGTATGTTGTGTTTTGTATACAGGGTTGCGTGGAGACTTAGGGCACTTAGAATGGGGTGCCAATCCATCACTCATGTATACTGTATGTGTGCTCTCTAATGGATTGGCACCCCATTCTAAGTGCCCTAAGTCTCCACGCAACCCTGTATACAGAATAAAATAGTATAGACAACGAGTGAGTGAGTGAGGAGAGATTGTAATATATCTGTAGAAGGATGCTGAGGTTGGAACTGCCAGGCAGGAGATCTAGCGGAAGACCAAAGAGTAGATTTATGGATGTAATGAGAGAGGACATGAAGTTAGTTGTTGTAAGAGAAGAGGATGCAGAGGATAGGGTTAGATGGAGGCAGGTGATTCGCTGTGGCGACCCCTGAAAGAGAACAGCTGAAAGACCAAGAGACAAGTGAGTGAAACGTTCCACTGACCACCAATGGTTAGATGAGGGGTCGCCACCATCAGATGTGGCACAGGTTTTTACACAGAATGACATTCCTGATCTAACCCTCCCATTTTTATACAGGCTTGGGACCAGCACTGCATCCAGTGGCTGGGATTTGGGCATTGGGTGGGATTTGAACCCAGATCTTCCGCTTGGCAGGTGAGATGCCTACCACTGAGCCTACCATGTGATAATAGAAAAAAATCATGCCATATCATTGTATGCTAGTTTTTACTTAGGTTGATGGAAGTGACTGCATGTGGGAAGGACATCTTTCTGACTCAAAACTAAATCCCCCCTCAACAGTGAGTGAAGAGCTGTGATGATTCCTGGGGTGGTGGAGACACCATGTGGAGAGTTCTGTGTGCGTTTAATTTATTTTTTAAAACATCAAATTTTATCCACATTCATATAAATAATATATAATTGTATAAAATCTGAGGAGGCAACTAGAGGATAAGCCTTAGACAGGAGAGTAATGAAGGTTTGTCACGACACGAAAACCCTCACAGATACTGACAAGGAGGGCAGCAGTAGCGGCGCCTCGCGTGACGTCACTTCCGCTTGGAGAACGCAAGCAGGATTTTGCATAAGGCAGGGAAGGAGATCGACAGATTTAAAGGAAAAGAAAAAATTAAAAGGGGAAATTATTTTGATCGACGCTTAAATAAAACCTCCAGCATATCTGATTGTATGGGAGAAGCAACAAAGCGGGTCCGATCGGAGATAAATCGATGATAAAGCTGGAACCGAGATCCAGGTAAATCATGTCAGCCTTATAACGTCTCATAGCTCAGCTTTATAACCATGCATGAGATGTAAATATTTATGATAACTATATATGAATATGATGATGAATAGTGTGTTGAGTGATACATTGTAACATTTTGTAACGTTCCGAAGGCGTGTAACTGTTAATGAACGCTTGGTGTAACATCTGGATTCACATCTGCATGCGTTTTCTGTGCTCTGCGCATGCGTCATAATATATAATAATAATAATAATAATAATAATAATAATAATAAAGTGTGATGCTGCCTGCGACGTGTCATGGCCTTTTTTTTTTTTTTTATGTCGGAGGGGCGTTAAACCTCACTTCCGGTGTTCCACCTTCCTAAATCTGTTACCATGGTAACCTAATATCCACACAGGCCTCTGTGGTTTAAAGTAATTTATAAAGGAAAACAGTGAGATCTATTTGTAAATAAATCATAATATAATATAATATAATATAATATAATATAATATAATATAATATAATATAATATAATATAATGAAAATTAAATGTGTAATATATCAATTAATAAATACAAATATTTTTTCCTTGATTACATTCACTGAATGCAATACATTACATACTGTACATATTCACCCCCCCCCCCCTGAACTTTTTTATAACCTCCACAAATTATTATTATTAGTTTTTACTTTTATTCTTCTTCTACCTATTATTATTACTTTTTACTTTTATTATTATTTACTTTTATTATTATTATCATTATTATATAGCATTTAATGTTGTTTTTGAGAAAGACTGAAAGACTTGTGATGCAACCTATGGGACTCCTGATTGGTACTGAAAGATAAACGTGTCGAGAAGAAAAAAAACGTATAAAGCAGATGGCGAGTCACAGAAGACGCAGAAGATGGCAAGATAAGATCAGAGAGGGCTGCATTAGGTGTTATAATGGAGCTGATTTGGAAATAGTCTTTAAGAGCCAGGGAAGATGAGAGCTACAGTTGGCGGTAATGTAACCTACTGGATTCCAACCACCGTTAAACAACAAAGAAGACGAAGAATGCTTTCATAATGATGAATGAATACATGCACTAATCTGCTTTTGGAAAATCATTACAAATATATACATTAACAGCCAAATGAGGCATTTAGAAACAGACATTATTATTAACAGATGTTATTACCATTGTGAAGTTAAAATACAAGGGGCGTTCAAGTCAAGCTAAGACTTATTGATTAAGCCATTAATAGGAGTTCCAGGGAGGCCAGCATTTCAGACATGAAGCAGGCAATGGGGTAAAAAAAAATAGCATTACATGTTTTAATATAAACTAATTATTAATTAGGTACAATAATGAACATGAAAAAGATGACATTTTATTCTTGGTCTGTACAAAATATAAACAGTAATGCCCCACACTCTTTTTTTTTATCTATTTGCACTATTCTACTGTTGTTATTACTATTTACTGTACTTATGTATACTGTTTTTATTTTTATTATTATCATTACTTACTGTATATTTTTATTTTTCTTGTTCCTTGGCTGCATTGAGCATGTTTGTGACAAAAGAATTTCCCTCGGGATAAATTAAGTTCCTCTTATCTTATCTTTTCAAATTTGTGCGTATGATGTATGTAATTTATTTCTTTTTTTGGTGTTCTTTAAACACCAAAATTCACGAAAAAGTTAGTTGAATGGTAAAAAACAAGTAATAATCCTTATTTTTCCAGTAGAACTTGCCACAAATTAACAGATCAAAGCAAAGACTTGTCTATAGTGTTAAACATACTGTATTGTCACCATATCAGCTTTAAACAGTTCACTGACGTGCCCTGTGCCTCTGTGAAGCTCCACCATGACGGACAACATCATGAGCAAAGCTGCCACGATGGAAATCCCCATCAACAGCAACGGAGACACGAGGACGTCTGAAGATGACAGTCTTGAGCAGGTGAGAGATTAAACTACGCTGCAGCTAGAGCTGAGTGATGTGATACGGTATGATAATCCCGATACCATGATAATAAAATGGTATGTGAAATTTCTCATAAGGTTAGAATTTAACCTCAGGGAATCTGGTGTCGTCCTAAATGTCATGTTATATCTGATTATTTTAAAAGAGTCGAGATGTTTGTAACACATCATCCAGCTTTATCTCAAACTCCAAAGTCATATATTATTACACTATTACTCTAACCTGATACCGCTCTGTGACATCTCTCAAACATAAAAGTATTTTCTTGAGGCGTAACACAAAGACCTGACATGGAGTAAATGTCCTGTCCCTGTTTTCCTTTTAAAATCCTATTGGTTCTGGTCACTTGTTTAACATACTGTACTGTATAGTTTGACATTTCATTCCTGACATCACGCTGACGTGCCGTGTTTTTGTCCTTATGTCTCGTTTTTTCTTTTTTTATTTGTACAGATTCACTGGAGCTTAGAGAGGAAGGTAGGGAGTCTTTCATTGGCTGGGATAAAGGACAAAGTGGAAGTGTGTCCTTAGATTAGCGTCTGTGTCTCAGAGTGTCTGAGAGTTTAGATGTAGGTTTGTTTAAAATGTTTGAAACGGTTAAGCTCTAGCTGTATACGTGTGAAAGATGATCACTGTGTGAGGTTTATACTGTAGTGAGGTCCTAGCTTGGCTTTTGTTTTAACGCAAGTGTTTGAGACCATTATTGGGAATTTGTGAATTTCTGCCTTAGAGCGTTCACACAAACCAAACGGCAAAATATATTTATTTAATTAATTTTTTATAAAAAAAAAAAGAAAAAGTCTTGTTTAGGTTTTATTTAGCGCCGCACAGTTAATCACAGAAAAATCAAAATCACAATACGAACCCCTGGAATTATTAAATCACAAAAGACTGCAAATACAGTATATACATGGGTGATATGAGTACAGTCAGGGACTATATATATATACTTTTATACTTAGACTTTTTTATTATACTTTTTTAAAATAAAGACTATATACTTTATTTATTTAGTTTGTCAATAACTGTCAATGTCAAATTTATTTTTAAAGCACATTTAATCCAAAGTCAAAGCTGTACAATCCTAAAATCACTGCAGGCTTAGAATCAGTCTATAAAAACAGACAATAATAAGAAAATAAAATCCAAATAAAATGTCCATTCTATATTTATTTCAAAGTGCTAAATAAACATTATAAATAGAATTGACATCCTCTTAAATGTGTCATTGTGCCATTATTAGCTATTAGCCTAAATACTAAATGGTATATTTAATAGTTAAATATTATAATGTAAATCCCAATCAAAATGTATGTGTGTCTATGTATGTGTGTTTTATTTTAATTAAATTGTGCATTTTATTTATTTATTGCTGAAAATGAAGTATGCAAATATGGTACTATAAAAAAAAAAAAAAAAAAAATATATATATATATATATATATATATATATATATATATATATATATATATATATACTGTACATTAATTAATATAATATTTAGTATACTCTGTATATCTTTTTAAACACACGCATGTACATACACACAAACTTCATTTTCCCTGAGTTCTAACTTATTAATTATGATATGATATGATATGATATGATATGATATGATAAGTGGGGATACAAAAGCAACATTTCCCTATTGGTTTATAATGGTTTTTAAGCAAATCTCTCTCTCTCTCTCTCTCTCTCTGAAAACATTTTTATGGTTTGTTGCTGGAGCCATGTCTTTTCTGTATTGTTTCACACTAATGTCATGTAAAAGTCTGATATTAATGAACATCTAGTTCTGAACATCCAGTTACACTAGAGGGCTCTAGGTGGTGCTAACACCTCACAGAAGTGTGTGTGTGTGTGTGTGTGTGTGTGTGTGTGTGTGTGTGTGTGTGTGTGTGTGTGTGTGTGTGTAGAATATAATTGGTTTACTGAAGACACTCCAATTACTCCACTCCCTCTTCACCAAACTGTTACTAGAAAGTTGGAAACGTACAATTGCTGTCTTGTTTTTTATTTGATGTTAAAGTGATTTTGAATTTGCTGTCATGATTTATTTTTTTGTATTTCTTATTTGCTGTCATGTTTTAAATTTGCTGTCACACTTTTTTTCAAATTAGCTCTCATGTTTTTGAAGTTGTTGCCTTTTCATATTTGGTGTAATTTTTCTCCAAAGTTGCTGTTGTGCTTTAAAGTTTTTTATTTTTATTTCATTTATTTCTATGTTTGTTTTTTAATTTGCCATTGTGATTTTTTTATTTTATTTTATTGTGTTTTTGTTGTTGTGTTTTCAGATTAGCTGTGTTTTGATTATATATTTGATCTAAAAATGTATTTTCTTTAAACATAACATATTCACATTTTAAATTTCAATAACCAATATTTTTCCTTAGCTGTACCATTTTCATGTTTATCCAAATTTGTATACATCCCTCCAGTAACAGGTGTGACTGGTAGTTTATATTTATTTCATACATTTTAGAACAATAATGGATCAAAAGGTAATTAAGTAACAACACAAACAGTAAATCATTATTTTAAGACATGATGGTCAGCTGTTCGAGCTCCATGATGAAACTGACTCTCATGAAAACCTTCCCAGTAAAAGCAGACTAAAACGTTACCTCTGCTACAGAGGAGAAGTTCATTTAGAGTCACCAGCCTCAGAAATCATCAATTAACAACCAGCACCTCAGATTAGAGCCATTATGAAGGATTTATAGAACATAAGTAGCAGATATACATCTCAATATCAGCTGTTCCTAAGAGATAATTGTGTATTTTTAGAAGGTGTGTCCAAACTTCTGACTGGCAGTATATATTTTACAGTGCTGAAACATTTTATGAGTCATAAAAAGACAGTATAAAGAAAAAAAGAAAACCGATTGTGCTGATGGTGTTGATCTTCAGGACCTGCAGCAGGTGATGGTGTCTGGGCCGAACCTGAACGAGACGAGCATCGTGTCGGGGGGGTACGGAGGATCAGCCGAGGGCATGATCCCCACCGGCTCCGTCAAAGGTACGAGTCCTTTAACTTAGGAGATCTTCAGATGGCTTTCAGTTTCACTTCAAACGTCTAGAGACTTTTTTTTTACTTTTTCCATTTATTTATTTATTTTTTTTTGCTGAAATGCTTTTAGGCCCAGCTATACTTTTCAACGTGGAATATTTGGAAAGGATATTCGGAAACACCCCCAAGCCAGGTGTCTTTAAGCACCTTGTATATGAACTTATTTTCAAATCTTTCCTGTTCCAGCTTTTTCTTTGCCTTTCTACCAGCGACGTGCACGTGGCAGAAGATCTGTAACATTTTTATTAACTTAACCTAGAAATTTATTGCTTCTCATCTACAGGCTTAGGACACAAGAAAACCATCTGCATGCGATGTTATGATTGAAAGACTAACCTCAGTATATTTTATTTGTATCTATTTGTATGTTTCTGAGAACGGTAAGGTCCAAAAGTTGTGCACAATATTACTATTACAATACTACTTACTTTTCGTTTTTTTTTTATCTCATTATACATCTGAGCAGTTGATGGTTAAGGGCCTTGCTTATGGCAACTTTGGTGGTTGTGGGGTTTGAACCTGGGACCTCATGAACCGTAGTCCAATGCCTCAACCACTGACACCTGACCCCTGGTATAGGCTCCAGGCCTTTTTATACAGTAGATAATAGATGATGATGTAACAATGTAAATTCTAAACAATATTGCTCCACTGAGTCAGATACATTTTTTTTTATAATAAATAATAAAAAAAAGAAAAGAAAACCAGTAGTTCACTCCGAAGATTTTTAGCCGCCTAGGACCTATGTCTGATTTTAGAATTTTGTGGTCGCAGACTTTTGGACTTTACTTTTGGTTTAATACTTTGTGCAACAACACAGCACTGTCAAGAGAATTTGTTTCTTTTCAGTGAGCTGGACTTTGAACCAATTCTTGATTTTTTCTCTCTCTCTGCCCTTTCACCCCTGATTGTTCTCATCGACTTGCCGACTTCTTGAACTCAACCTGCCGCTTGCTTGTTCATTTGCACTGGTCATATTCATCACGTCATTGTCTTGCCATGTATTCTGTTCGAGTTAATTTTTCTAAACCTCATTGCCACTGATCTCACTGCATGTGTTGCATCTAATCCCTCTATCTGATGAAATAAATGATGAGAACATCTTCAATCTCTCAATTCTCCATTCATGTGCAGACCTTCGCTCCAAGCCTAGGGACTTTCCACCTATTCATTCAGCTGCTGGTCGGGTATCACACCAGCCTGATCATTACCCAGGTATCTCAGCAGTCCTCCTGTCATTCACGTCATTTCACATCTTTGAATCAATCATCAGCACTGTCTTAGTGAAAGTTAATGCTTTGGAATGTTTCGGTCAAATCAGATCACGAGGTTAATGATCTCCTCTTTCATGCAGTAAATTTCTTCTCACTTCCTCTAGCTCCCAGCATGCACCACAGTAACAGCAATCCGAGCATGATGGCGGAGGAGGCCACACGTGGTATTGCAGTGGAGAAATTTGACAGTATGAAGAAATGGAGCATCAATACTTATAAGGTAGATGCCCTTATATGGTCATTATTTCTCGTAGTTTATTAGTGTATGAGGCTGAGATAAGTATTAGATGGGAACACCAACTGACCAAAATCTTTTTGTCTGCTATAAGAACTTTTGTTTTTCAATACTGACAAGACTTTGTTCCTGCAGAGAGCATGTTGTGTAAGGGTTCCATTGAACAACTGTGGTGTTAAAACTAGGACTGCTTACATGATTTGAAACCTGAAGAAATCGGTTTAAATGCTGTGAAATTTTTTATATAAATTTAAATGTAAATATACGCAGAAGAGAAAAGAGAGAGATGTTTTGGAAAGATAACTTTAAAAAATGACTAGTATAAAACTGGTGCATCTGTACATCTTTGTACTGTACAGTAATTGAAACTAGCAGTGAGGAAGAGTAATTAACTGATTTATTAACACATCAGATTTTTAAATATATTTCATTTTGATTTAGATAAAATTTGAATTTGAGATGTTGGTTTTGATGGAAATTGTGTTGGTTTTCATTTCTGTAAAAGCTAACATTGATTAACCTCTAATAAATGAAAAGAAACCTTTGACAATGGTCTTAAAGTGGACCTTAAAGTGATTATTTTTTTTTTACTATTTTTAGTCATACAAACAAAAAATGTCGGCTAAACACAGTATTGTTGATTTTATATATATTTTTATTTCATGCATATAATACAGAAAATATGTATGCCAAAGAAGCTACTTTTAAAGTTTATACAACATGGAAGAAATTAATCTTGCTTCCCTAAAAAATTCAAGATGCCGTTTTGGAGAGATGATTTTAAATGTGCCCCCGAAATGGCAGTTTTTCTGCGTTACACTGTCTCGCTTTAAACAATAATAATTTAAAATGCAAATTATTATTTATATTTCTTTAGGAATATTGATCTAAAGTGGTGTAAGCTTCTGGAAGTATATGACCTGTAAAAATTGTTGCTAAAATAGTTTTTTCATAAAAGCTTAAAAAGCAAATTAAAAAAATTGTCTCTGGTTACTTTGCTGTAACCCTGTTCCCTGAAAAAGCGGGAACGAGATGCTGTGTGAAAATGCTATGGGAACATCTTTCTGTGTTGCCGGTTGTGAAGCATGTGTGTGTCAAACATGCCAAATTTTGGCATACATAACCTTTGTCAGGTGACGTCATCTGATGAAGCGCACCTGCAGGTTATAAATAGGAGTTAACCGGAAACATTCCTCAGATCAATTTTGTCTGAAAGGACGTCCAGTCACGCAAGCAGTGCGGCATTGGAGCGCAGCATCTCATTCCCGCTTTTTCAGGGAACAGGGTTACAGCAAAGTAACCCGAGACGTTCCCTTTCAAAAGCTACACTCGATGCTGCGTGAAAACGCTATGGGAATGAGAATACCAATGCCACCGCACTGCAAGTGTCTGGACCCCCAAGGTTGTGTAGCGTGTGCGCACAAAGGCCAGGGAGGTCTCAGAGCTAGCTCTGGGAGGCTGACTGGAGGACCAGTGAGTCCGGAGTAGCATGAACATCCAGACTTATAGAATCTCACAAATGTGTGCGGAGAGGACCAACCTGTCGCATCACACACTTGCTGCAGGGGGATACCCCTTGCCAGCGCAATAGATGAGGCTATTGGTTGAATGAGCCAGAACATGAGAAGCCGAAATAGCGGCTACATACAGTACATACTGAGGGTACTAGGGCATACTGTAAGCCCGAGGACAACTTTCTTGCAGAACTCCAGCACTGAAACAATTCGGCAGTGGACTGGGTCTACATGTTTCGCCATGCACCACTTTCAAATACCCTCTCCTTGAGGGCATAAGTTCTTCAAGTGTGTGAAGGTTCCAGGGCTCCCAACTTCATATGCCCTGGAATGTAAATCGCCTTGAGGGACAGGAACTCTTCCTGTGCCCAAAGCAGAACCTGGTGCGCTAGCTTATTCAAGCGGCGCGAGCACAGCCCGCTATAGCGATTATGTACAGTACAAGACTACCGTAATGTTGTCCACCTGCACTAGGGCATGGTAGCCTCAACTGCTGGAGGAGGTGTTTCGGGCCAAATAAAGTCTAAGATCGCACCCCATGGAAGCTACTGCTACTGGGGGGTTCGACATCCTGGACTACGGATGGATATAACTGAAAAACTAACCTCATTTTGGGACCGGTGTTGCCCGAAACACCAGTGGTGGCGGAGCATGAACACCGACCTCGTGAGGGTCCCAGGGAGGGCACTTTGTTCTTAATGAAGAAGACAGTACCCCAGTCTTACGAGGGTGTGCGCGGCTGCTAACACTCTCTTTTCTGCGCCTCTCGCCTGGCGAGAGTCGAAACCAGGTCGAGACTGGGTAGTCCTGACTTTTGAGCACAGCGGGGAATTTCCCGAAGGCTTGTTCATATAACTTCGCCTCACGAACCTACTGACGACAGAGTTAACAGCGTCGCCAAACAGGCCGGACGGCGAGATGGGGACATCAAGGAGGAATGCACGATCCTTATCCTTGATGCCCATGAGATTCAGCCACAAGTGCCTCTCCGCGGAAACCATCGCAGCCATAAAACAGCCGATAGCACAAGCCATCTGCTTTGTTGCATGAAGAGACAAGTCTGTGGCCCGTTCGTAATTCCAGAACGCCCTATCTTCAAGAGCCCCGCCAATGCTCAAGTCTCTCAGAAGGTCAGCCTGATAGGCCTGCAAAACCGTCATGATGCCTGAAAAGCTTTTCCCTCCAGGGAAGATGAATGTCTACACAGCTTGGAAGGAAGTGTTAGCTTTTCAGGGAGGATAATGTCCCAGAAGACATATAGCCTGCAAGCGTCTCTTCTACAGTATCTGGGTGTCATCATATAACCCCGCGCTTCCACATCAACTATATTTAAATAAATAAATAAGTCGATGGCACGAAAAAACGGGATGAATAAAGCTTACTCCATGAAAGGGTTAACTCATCATGGAGGTTGCTAAGGAAAGGGAGAGAGCATCATTGAGGCTCCGCCTCTGGCCACCCAACAGAAACCTGTCGTTTAATTTCGAGTGCTTGGAGGCTATTTCCATCTCTGCGGAAGCGAGAGAAAATGTCTATCCTGCTTATTCCACAAGAATGGGATGAAACTCAGCCATACCGGTGAGTTAAATACTTTCTTATTTTGCTGGTTTACATACACACACGCGAACACAAAACATACTGAAGACAAAAAGATCTGAGGAATGTTTCCGGTTCACTCCTATTTACGTATAACCTGCAGGTGCGCTTCATCAGATGACGTCACCTGACCGAGGTTATATAAGCCAAAATTTGGCGTGCTGCACAACCTGGACCACACACATTTTCACACAGCATCGAGTGTAGCTTTTGAAAGGGAACTGTAGTGTCCGTAACCATGTCAAATTCATGTTGCAACATCTTAATAATTTTGTATTTTAGAATAATAAACTTTTTCAGGTTTATGTCCGCTCATCTGAAATTTATATTGTTTCATCTGAATAACCGTTACGATCATTGAAAGATGATCACTACATACTGTAAAAGGGAATGAAATTGTATTTAGCAAATGTGTTTCTTTTTATTTGGCAAAAATATACAGTAAATGTGTAGCATATTTACAAAAAAAACAAGCATTTATTTACAAGATAAGAAGCATTAAGTATTATGAAAAATTTATTTTTGAAAACTTATACCATGTTTTTATTTTTTATATTTTTCCTGTGGCCATTGGCCTGAGTTTAATCAAGGCAGTTGTCGCCCCTAATGTGACCTCATATAAGAAGAGCCCCTCCCTCTGCCTATTTCTGAGCTCTGCTGTTCTTTAAGGGGCGTGACTCAGTAGCTCATTTACTTATACACTGAAACAGCACTTTTGGAGGAGGAGGAGTAAATCAGCGTGAGTTTAAACTACGGAATTTAAAACAAATAATAATCCGAGGAGTATTTCAGCTGGAACATTAACAGCGAGTCTGAGACCTTTGTTAATTTGTTTGAAGAAATAGTAAAATATGGGACCTTTAGGATATTTATAAAAGACCTTGAACAGAAACGAAAGCTCCATCGAGGGAGGGAGGGGAAGCATATGTACGAGTGATGCAAATAATATGTAAAGCTGCTGCACGATCCACTGGATATCTCAAAGTGTTCCGGCATTTCCTTGTCTCTCTCTTTCGGGTCCCTCTCTCCTCCAGTGCACGAAGCAGATGTTCTCGGAGAGGTTTGGTCGCGGCTCGCGGACCGTGGACCTGGAGCTGGAGGCTCAGATCGACGTGCTGCGTGAAACCAAGCAGAAATACGAGCAGATCCTGAGACTGGCACAGGCGCTCACCACGGACTTCTACAACGTAGTGCAGACGCAGCAGGCGCTGGGAGACACATTCTCGGATCTGAGCCAGAAATCTCCAGAACTGCAGGTAACCGTAACACAGTGAGTTGCCGTCTAGTAGGAGATATGATCATGGAGACACTGTTCTGGATTGTACTGATGAAGATGAGCGAGAAAGCCTCATCCAATATGTTATAAATGCCACGAAGATTTAAACATAATTTAAATTATTGGTTAAGTCTTGCATATATACAGATTCACTTATTATAATTTCTAATTTAACAATTTTGTTGGATGATTCACTTAAATATGGAATCATGTTAGCGTTTTTAAAACATTTGCCAGTTAAGCTCTGGTTATTCAGTTACAGTATGCAGGGTTTTACTGAATACACTGAATAAGCTGGAGAGAAACGCAGGTGTAATTAAACACATTGCAACGTTCCCCAGGACGAGTTCGGCTACAACGCAGAGACACAAAAGCTATTGTGTAAAAACGGAGAGACGCTATTGGGTGCAATCAACTTCTTCGTGTCGAGCATCAACACGCTGGTGAACAAAACCATGGAGGACACGCTCATGACCATCAAGATGTACGAGAACGCAAGGTGAAGCGAAATTCTCTGGAAGACACAAAACAACAAGCATGTCTTTAAGTTTATGAAAAGTTCACAGATATTTGTTTTTAACCTTGTGTATGTGGATGGAATTCATTGTTACTAAAATGTGATTATATTGTATTGTATTTATTATATATCCTATTGTTATTATTGCTCTTACTACAAATGTGATAATTTTAATATAGTAATAATAAATTATTACAAAAGTATCATTTATTATACTGTACTATAATATATATCACATACACATATTCTGTAGAACAGAATTTCGTTTACATAATTATAGAATGTTTTCAATGCCTATAAACAGCACCCCTCCGGAGACTCCAATTATTTATTTCTTTAACTTCCGGACAGAATTATCCTTGCCATCCAAGGTTTAACTGATAGATAAACAGTATATAATTTACAGAAGCGTGCTTGTAATCCAGAGCACTCGTATATCATGATGAATTTCCCCATAAGAAATAATGGATTACCCACAATCCCACAGCGCATGAGAGAGAGAGGAATCATTGGCTCAGTTGGGATCATGTGACATCATCAGACAAAGCGCATGCCTACTACTCGTATTTAAAAACTTTGCTCATTTATTGGGTTACCAAGGTTCAAATACTTGGCCTAGAGATCTACTGTATTGCTTGCAAAAAAGTCTCACTCTGGGCGCAAGCTATGAAGAATCAGTTATTGGGTGGAGTTGGCTCAAGACTTTTGCATAGTCCTGAATGTAATTTCTATTACAAGAAATCTTTGTGATTCTAGAGTTCTGATTCAGAAAAGGAATTAAAATCTAGTTTATTTATATATACTGGTTTAAATTGAATCCAGATCCTGTGCTAATGAAAATGTTTAAAGCATTTTGTATGTGTGTGTGTGTGTGTGTGTGTGTGTGTGTGTGTGTGTGTGTATATGTGTATGTGTGTGCACGTGCTTAGGTTGGAGTATGATGCCTATAGAACAGACCTGGAGGAGCTGAGTGCTGGCCCACGTGATGCCGCTGCGATGGTGCGTATCGAATTCGCCCAGCAGGAGTACCAGATCCACAGAGACAAGTACGAGAGGCTACGCAGTGACGTCACCATCAAGCTGAAATTCCTGGAAGAGAATAAGGTACATTTGCTTTGAGCAATGCTGTAAGTCAAGAAAGACATTAATGCAGGGGGATCCAAAAAGGCAAACAAGCAACTGTCATAAAATTGTGTGAAGCATGGTGTCTGGCTAATGAATGAATTAATTCTGTTAGATCTTATTCTTTAATAGACCTCTGACCGTATATATCATATACAGTGGTGTGAAAAACTATTTGCCCCCCTCCTGATTTCTTATTCTTTTGCATGTTTGTCACACAAAATGTTTCTGATCATCAAACACATTTAACTATTAGTCAAAGATAACACAAGTAAACACAAAATGCAGTTTTTAAATGAGGGGTTTTATTATTTAGGGAGAAAAAAATCCAAACCTACATGGCCCTGTGTGAAAAAGTAATTGCCCCCTGAACCTAATAACTGATTGGGCCACCCTTAGCAGCAATAACTGCAATCAAGCGTTTGTGATAACTTGCAACGAGTCTTTTACAGCGCTCTGGAGGAATTTTGGCCCACTCATCTTTGCAGAATTGTTGTAATTCAGCTTTATTTGAGGGTTTTCTAGCATGAACCGCCTTTTTAAGGTCATGCCACAACATCTCAATAGGATTCAGGTCAGGACTTTGACTAGGCCACTCCAAAATCTTCATTTTGTTTTTCTTCAGCCATTCAGAGGTGGATTTGCTGCTGTGTTTTGGGTCATTGTCCTGCTGCAGCACCCAAGATCGCTTCAGCTTGAGTTGACGAACAGATGGCCGGATATTCTCCTTCAGGATTTTTTGCTAGACAGTAGAATTCATGGTTCCATCTATCACAGCAAGCCTTCCAGGTCCTGAAGCAGCAAAACAACCCCAGACCATCACACTACCACCACCATATTTTACTGTTGGTATGATGTTCTTTTTCTGAAATGCTATGTTACTTTTACGCCAGATGTAACGGGACACGCACCTTCCAAAAAGTTCAACTTATGTCTCATCGGTCCACAAGGTATTTTCCCAAAAGTCTTGGCAATCATTGAGATGTTTTTTAGTAAAATTGAGACGAGCCTTAATGTTCTTTTTGCTTAAAAGTGGTTTGCGCATTGGAAATCTGCCATGCAGGCCGTTTTTGCCCGGTCTCTTTCTTATGGTGGAGTCGTGAACACTGTGAGGCCTGCAGTTCTTTAGATGTTGTCCTGGGGTCTTTTGTGGCCTCTCGGATGAGTTGTCTCTGCGCTCTTGGGGTAATTTTGGTCGGCCGGCCACTCCTGGGAAGGTTCACCACTGTTCCATGTTTTTGCCATTTGTGGATAATGGCTCTCACTGTTGTTCGCTGGAGTCCCAAAGCTTTAGAAATGGCTTTATAACCTTTACCAGACTGATAGATCTCAATTACTTTTATTCTCATTTGTTCCTGAATTTCTTTGGATCTTGGCATGATGTCTAGCTTTTGAGGTGCTTTTGGTCTACTTCTCTGTGTCAGGTAGCTCCTATTTAAGTGATTTCTTGATTGAAACAGGTGTGGCAGTAATCAGGCCTGGGGGTGACTACAGAAATTGAACTCAGGTGTGATAAACCAGGATTAAGTTATTTTTTAACAAGGGGGGCAATCACTTATTCACACAGGGCCATGTAGATTTGGAGGTTTTTTTTCTCCCTTAATAACGTAAACCTTCATTTAAAAACTGCATTTTGTGCTCAATTGTGTTATCTTTGACTAATAGTTAACGGTTTTTGATGAGCAGAAACATTTTGTGTGACAAACATGCAAAAGAATAAGAAATCAGGAAGGGGGCAAATAGTTTTTCACACCACTGTAAATAATAGTGCCTATGAATCCAGACTTTTTGGGCCAGCCATATGAGGAACCTCAGGATTAAACCAGTCCTATTTTTTTCTTCTTCTTCTTCTTCTTCTTGTACTATTTGTATCCAAAAGATAAAAGGTACATTAGTAAAAGTTCTTACTAGTTAAAAAAAAAATAATAATAATTTTTACAAAAAGTACATAGCTGAACATAAGGTATAAAAAAAAACCTATGGATTGTGCAGTTATAGGAAAATAATTAACAATACAATCTAGAGTTAGTGTCTCCCACCCAAACGCCCAGCAACATGTCCCAAAGTCTTACATTCTCTTAAACCAAAGCAATTTGGCAACAGTTTCAATGTTGTAATTCAATTTATTAAAATATGTGTGTTGTATATTTTATCCATTTATATTTACACGTTAACATCTTTTTAAACAAATAACAAACTTATAACAGCTTCCAGTCTTTTGTCCACATGATTTTGGAGTGTTTCTGTGGAAATTCATGTCCATTCATTCTGTAGAGCATTTATAGGTCAGACACTGATTTTGGATGAGAAGGCCTGGCTCACAATCTCCAGCCCAGTTCATCCCAAAGGTGCTCAGTGGGGTTGAGGTCAGGGTTCGGTGTTAGAGCCAGTTAAGTTCTTCCACACCAAACTCTTCAAGCCATGTTTTTATAGTCCTTGCTTTGTGCACTGGGGCAGAGTCATGTTGGAATAGAAAAGGGTCTTCCCCAAACTGTCACAAAGTTGGATGCATAGCATTGTCCAAGATATCTTGGTATGCTGAAGCATTAAAATTGCCCTTCACTGGGGATACAGGGCTGATTGAAAAACCTGAATTCAATAATTAACAAGTTTGGCCAAATACTTTTATCTATATAGTGTATATAATATTACTAGCTAAAAATATGTACAGTAGATAGATAGATAGATAGTTTATAAATCTCCAAAATAATAATAATAATAATAAAATACCAGTGAGATGTTTATTATTTGCAGTAGCCATGTTGTTGTTTTTTCCCCACCCTGTGCGCTGCAGGTAAAGGTGATGCACAAGCAGCTCCTCCTCTTCCACAACGCCATCTCGGCCTACTTCGCTGGCAACCAGCAGCAGCTTGAACAGACTCTCAGGCAATTCAACGTAAAGTTGAAGCGTCCCGGCTCAGACAGACCGTCATGGCTGGAGGAGCAGTAACGAACCGGAAGACAGTTAATCTCAGCCCCCAGAGACTCAGACAGGCTGGAGGATGGAGTGGTGTATGGATTGTGTTGGCAGATGTCATGGGTTTGAATTGAAAAAGGGATTTAATGTTATCATGGTGTAAAAGATGTAGTTTTTTACATGTAAGGCAGGTTTTATCATGAGGAATGAGAAAGGACAGATGCCTCCCATGCCTTTTGTCTTTGTATTGAGTTTATTTTGTCATCCAAAGTAAAGTGGAACATAATCGCATTTTTGTCTATATACATACTGTACGACAAACCTAAATTTTATTGTAGAGTGGGCCGTATTCCGAGTTGTATCCTTAGTAATGAGGATTTAATACTGATATTGGTAAAAGCCCACTTGAATGATATTAGTTCAAGCGGGAAACAGTATTTAGTCTGGCTTGACTGTCTGAGATTATGAAATATGAATAATACATCATACTAAAATTAATGGGCTCTAATTATGAAAAAGAAGGGTAAAGGTTACCCAAGGTCAATTTTTTGAAATAGTTTTAAATAAATATAACACTATTAATCAATTGAGCATATTATCTCTTTAAAGTCATTTAACTGTCAGAACAGGATATACTGTATATTATATATATAAAAAAATACATACATATATATATATATATACATATATATATATATATATATATATATATATATATATATATATATATATATATATATGTATATATATATATATATAAATAAAAATACCAGGATGTGCCAGATCAAGTGCAATTTTATAGGTTTCTTAACAATGATGGTGAAAAACATCAAATTAAATTAAACCAACATTTGCAGTAATGTAGTAATTGCATCTATAAGGGATGTTCAAGTCAAATCGGAACTTTTAATTGCGCAGAATAAGAGAACACAGTTATGGGAGTAAAATCTGGCTTTATTTCTCTATATAGTCCCTTGCAAAACTAATGCACTCATCTGAGGGTTTCACCTCAGCTGGGATCGTCATTCACGGACATACAGCCTTCTTTAAAACATTTTGGACCATTCAAATGTTTTACTGCGGCTAAGAGTCTCATCACCAGATTGAAATCGTCTGTAAATTCAATCGGTTTCACGCCTTCATTCATGAGAAATGCCATCACAAGTCCCGCTTTAACTTGAACGCCCCTTTAGCATCATCATATTAGTCTTAGATGTTTATTTTTAGATTTTTAAGACACTTTTTCAAACACGTTATTAGTCATCAAATTAGTGTTTTTTTTTATCATAGTTTATTGTCACTTCCTTTAATGTTGCCAAGTGCTTGCATTTAAAAGCAGTCTTCTAGGCCCATATATCCAAGAACAGTCTACAAACCTTGGAATTTGTGAATTACACATACGTGGTCTTGAAAAAATCTGAATGGAAAGCCCAGAAAATCAACTTAAGTGCCTGCATGGTCACATTCTGCACACATGTAGATCGCCCTTCATAAACATTAATGTAACTTTTAGACTTTTAGACTCACCAACTCTGTATACGGCCCAGTGACGGAAAGCGTGTGTATGTGCACAGGAATATTCTCTGGTACGGTGCTTTTGAATTGAGGCATGCCATGGATAACTGTTTACAGTACATGTTCTAAAAGGTTTATTCATGTATATTCTTGTGTAAATTACAGTGTAAAGTCCCACATATCAAATTAAACACAGTTTAAAAAAGACAGGCTCATGCCACACGTATCCTGATTTGTTTATTCTTTGCATTTCATTCTTATGGCTTAAGAATTAAGTGCAAAAGTTTGCATCCCCCTTGGCATTATACTGTATGTGAAGTGTGAGTGTATCCTTCATCAAGACATTCGTCCTAAACAAAGAGCAAAAATCAACTAACACTGACACACATTATAATTAGATTATCTTATTTAGTTTTTACTGATTCTAAAAGATGCAGATTGTCCCTGATTAACTCTTTCATCACTAATAGACTGTCAGCACTGTAAATAGCATGCTCTCTTATCCCTTTCCTTAAGCCATAACAGGTCAAAGGTCAATTTTCTCTAATTAGCCCATTGACCCTTTGACGGGCTAAACAGCGAATAAATTTGGGGGATGTTTAGATAGACAAAATGACGAGGAGGACTCTTTACTGTATGTACGTAACATAACTAAATGGTAGCTTACGTGTTAGATAAAGGTTGTATTAAGATTCAGTTAGGTTAGAGTCAGCATGTAGGTTAAAGAAGAGTGAAATTATTTTTTCTCATATCCCAGTTAGGAAGCTGAGGTCTGAGTGCAGGGTCAAAAACAGATAGGAGTCAAGGGACCATTGCTGTGACCCTGAGGGTTGGGGGTGGGGGGGTGGGGAGGAGTTACCCCAGGATGTAACCCCACGGTGACACCCTCCTGCACCGTCCACTGTTTTCTGAACCATCTACGCTTGTATCCTAAAGTTCCGGTTGGGGTTCAAACCATCAACGTCTCACCTCATGAGGGAGGGAGGGGGGTGTTCACCCACATGAACATGAACTACGGGATCAAGTAGGAAGATTCAAAAACCAAAAAAACATTTTTGTTGCATATTTAATTACTTACAGCCTGTGGTAGAACCTTTACATGTTATGTATGACCCCGAAAATAATGGACATTACTGTCATTGGGAAATTGCCAAAGTACACAGCAAGGTTAAGGTTTAAACTTAGTGTTGCCATCAAAGTCATGCCATTTTTCACCATTATACAGTAAATGAACATCATTATTTCCCCATAGCTTGGACATGGCAGCTGGTTAACGTCTGATAATCATCCTAAATTGAAACCATTTAATTACAATGAGCATTTTGTATGGACTTTGTATGGACATGTACTTTTGTCCTCAGCTATTGTTTTTTGTCGTGATCGTCATAAAGGCTATAAACAATGTTAGCTACTGTAAGTGTATACACACTATAAACACTTGTTGGAATGCTGAATCCTTCCTCACCTACTCTCTGTACTCTCTATAGTGCACTGCATAGCTTGGGCTTAAATGAAAGGCATCTGAGACACGATAAACAGGGATCTGTTTAGATCTGTCTAGGATTGCGTCTTTGCCTCTGATCCATGTTCATATGTGGTGTAAAGCTGACACATGGTTGTAACATAGTTATTTTCTCGACTTTTCCACACTAATTTATTTTCTCCCAGCCATGTGTCCTTAGAATAGGGTGGAACTGGGTGTGAGATGTTCAGCGTAAGGCATTGCAACACACTCACACACACACACACACACGCACACACCTCAGTCAAACTGAGGGTAAACATTTCAGCAGTTCAGCTCGTCTCTCATAAAGGTCTGCTTTTCATATTTCAGAGGAAATACTTGTAGGATTAAATCCTGACATCCTCCTTAAACTGCCTACGTTTAAACTGGTGAGTTATTTAACTTTTTGTTTTCATAGTTAAGCTAAACTTTACAATGATAATTTCAGAGCTGTTTTAACCTCTACATGGGAACAATCAACTGATCAAGAGTTTTACAAGGTTTGTAAGCATTGTATATCACTTACATTATTTGAATCAACCTAATTTAATTTAGGTTTATCGATGAATTAAGTTTATAATTGCTGATTTTAATATTGAATTTAGTTATTAATTGAGTGCATTTACATCTACAGGGTGTTTAGTTACTTTGTTAGTTCATCAAGTGTTGGTAATATTTACTGCTCTGGATTACAGCATGACATCAGTGCAATAAGTACTTAATTACCTTTAACTATTCTTATTCTGACTTATACACCCACTGTACTTCTTATAGTTTTCAATGAACTGGTCTAGTAATGAAATTTAAAGCTTACAGTGTTGAACTAACACCTTCATTAATAAGTTAAAATTAAAGCATAATTGAGAGTCTTTTTGTCTTAAATTAAGTTAAATTAACCTATAAGAAATGTATTATAAAACATTTGAAAATGTAAAGCCCTTTAACAAAATAGATTCTTTTTACGTAATGTTCTAAGTAGACAACCTGAATATTTTAATGAACCATTTTCTCCATTACAAAAATACAACAGACTCAATCTAAAATCTAAAATGTTCTTGGTTTGTTCCTTGGGAGGAACCCTTAGTTTCTGTGCTATTGTATGTAGAACCTATTAGAACCACCTAGAACCCTTAATCACCCAAAGAACCCTTGAGGAACCGATGCTAGTTGCTCACTTTATGGATAACTGATTTAGTTTTCCATGGACCCTCATGTTGTATGTTTTATTGTAGACTCAGAGAGAGAGAGAAAAAAGCATTCCTAAACCGTACCTTTTCCTGATTTTCATGTTTTCTTTTGAATCTTGTACCTTTCAATATGGTTAACAGAAGATAAATGACCTACCAGCAGCTTCTGTTTTTCTTTAGATAAAGCTCTCCTGTTCTCTCAACAGCATGTGAGTGCCCTGTTAGTCTCCATTAATCACTGGGAGCTTTGTTCCTTCCAAAGGACATGAATCTCCATCTATAACATCCACAGTGCCATAAGCAATGGCTGAACCACCCCCAGCACCACCACCTCCCCCACCTCCACCTCCACCACCTCCTCCGCCTCCACCACCACCTCTACCTCCTCCTCCACCACCACCACCACCTCCCCCAGGACTGCCTGGCGGGGCAAGGCCGATCTCCCGTGCATCCAGAGCCGGTTCCAAGATGAGGAACTTCAACTGGGAGGCCATACCCCAGGACACGGTGCTGGGCAAACACAACATCTGGACAGCAGAGAAGAAGAAGGAGTATGAGCTGGATACGCAGCACATGGAGGAACTGTTCAGCCGCAATGACCAGGCCGATGGACAGGTTCAGGCATCCAAACGAAAAAGTGTTAGAGGAAAGCCGAGCAACACCCAAGGACCTGAAATGGTCAGTGATTTTATTTAATTTTTTTCTGGTTTATCTAATGCAGTAGCTAACCCTCATTGGGATACGGTCTAGGAGGAGTCTGGAAGATAATTTCATAATTGTGTGGAATTTTGAGGAACTTTCTAGCTACTGTAGCATTATTACTGTTCCTGGATTGAGTACTTGTATTAAGTAGTCTTAAGTTATAATTGGTCACACAATTATATGATTTTAAAAGGTAGACTAATAGGTTGTTATCTTATACCATGATTACAAAGGTACACAGTCATGATAAGAATCCTACTGTTAGCACAACATAGCCTGTTCTGCTTCACCAAAAAGTGGGGGAAATTTGACGTGATTTGACATGGCTTAAAAGATGTTAGGCCTTTTAAAACCGCACCTCAGGGAATATCGCATCATGGTCATATTATCTATGTATGTTGTTTTTGTTCAAAGTTTCTAGGCAGAATCTTTAACTAGCTATAGTTTTAGTCATATTCTGTAATTTATGTCTAATGTCTGGCGATGTGTGTGGTTTTGAATTCATATGTAGAAAGTTACCAAATCCATGCACACAAACTGACTTGCTGATCCGACCTCCTAAATGCACCGTTCTGCCTGTGTTTACAAGCCTAATTCAATATCTCACAACCAACAAGGGTTGAACTGCATCAGACAAGAGTTTATTCAACACATGAGGTATAAATTCAACATTGTAAAAGTCAACATGAGGGTGTGCTTCACCTAGATGTTATTCATAATATCAGTTTGTGTACCTTATTTTCATCCCAAGCTAGTGAATCTGTCAGTCTTGACAGTTGCATAAACTATTTCCTTTATCGGTGGTTAACATTTATGTAGGAAGCAGACAGCAGTCTTTGGTTAAATATTAGCTCACCTAATCTACAAGATTTCGAAGATAATATTGTAATTGTATGCTTGGTAATTTGGACACCAATAATCATTTTTAGTTCAAGTTAGTGGTTAGCACTGTCACCTTGCACCTTCGGGGTCTGGGTTTGATTCCCCACCTTGGGTCTGTGTGCAGGGAGTTTGCATGTTCTCGCTGTGCTTGGTTGGTTCACTCTGGGTACTCCGGTGTTCTCACAAGTCCAAAAACATGCAGATTGCACTAACTGGCTTTCCCAAGCTTTCCAGGTGTGTGAATGTGTGTATAAGTGTGTATGTGTGTGTGTACCCTGTGATCAATTGGCACCCCATCCAGGGTGTACCCCGTCTCATCTACTAAGTCTCCTGGGATAGGCTCCAGGCCACCTGTACAAGATAAAGTGATATAGACGATGACGAGAACAATTGAAATGGACAAAGCATTGGTAGCTCAGTGGTAGGGTTCTTGCCACGCAGAAGGACTCCACGCCACTGGATACAGGGCATCCTTATCCCCGATATTCCCAAAGCCATATAGAATGGGAGGGTTGCGCCTGGAAGATCATGCAATGTAAAACCTGTGCCAAGTCGTTCAGTGTGTGAATCGGATAATCTGCTATGGTGACTGCCTGAAGGAAGACAGCAAAACTATAATTAAAACTTCTTCTAATTTCATTCATCCTCTTGTGCAGATTGCTTTCTGCTTGGATTTCCCTGGCCTGTTCTGTCATACAGTATGGTGTTGTAATCACTTTGTTGCCATGCTACACTAACTGGTTTGTTTGTTTCGTCCCAAACACAATGAATGCTACAGTACATGTGCTCTTGATTATTATTATTTTTTGGTCTGTTTGTTGGTGAAGGGATGTCCCTTGTTTGTACAAGGTGGAATATTGCTTTTAAGTGTATAGCAATACGATCATGTGTAATGTTAAGCCTATTGTATTATCTGCTGATGAGAATGGTGTGAGGTATGCGGTTCCTGAATACACTGTATAGAAGGTAATAAAGACATGGGTGTGTTACAGAAAATCCAGTGTCTTCTATTGGAACTGTTATGGAATAATTAGAAATTTATACTTTAAATATATGTGTCAATGTGTATAAAAATCCATTAGTGTTATAGTGACGGGTCAGTGATCAGTAGCGTTGATGACATTCTGTTTGTTTGTGCGTTCTCCTTCCAGGTGTCTATTATTGGCTCCAAAAAGAACATGAACATCAGCATTTTCCTCAAGCAGTTCAAACGGTAAGTTCCCCTGGAAACACCAATTCTGTTTCCTGTATGAAATCACAGACACGCACAGTATGCAATTCTGTTAAGAGTTCACACCCCTGAAGCTCGGCATGTCTCCGCACGCCAGGCATTTAGCAACCGCCTCGCTGTTTCACTGAAAGCAGCTCGTTTCCTTTGCAGCATGACAGTGGAGATAACATGAGTCAGGTCATCGCTATCAGCTTTCTCCTCCCTCATAGATTACATCGGAGCAGGACAATCTGAAATACACTGTCATGTAGACATCAACAGGTCAATGTGTCGATTCCATTTTTTCCCTCCTGACCTTTGGATCGGCAGTCCTGGAATTTGAGGGGGGAAAGAAATGCACAGGCAATAGAATCAGAGTTGGAATTCAGCACAATCTGAAGCAAGGACAGGAATGTGTCACCCCTTTACAGTACATTCGTAGATTTTGCGAGACACCCTTAGCCAGAGCAATTTAGCTTTTAATTTTATTATCTTTTTATTTCATTATACATCTGAGCAGTTGACAGTTAAGGGCCTTCCTCAAGTGCCCATCAGTGGTGGGACCTGGGACCTTCCGACCATAGTCCAATGTCTTACTGTAAATGTTGAGCTACCCCCGCAGCCAGGAGTAAACGTCATTAATAGATTTGATTCTTGTGAAAGGAATAATACATCTTAAGTTTGCTGTTAATCAAGAATACATGATTAATAACAAGGTGTGGTATTGTGAAGTTGAGTTACTTTCTCTATTCTGAGGTTCGTTATTTTCTAATAACAGCACATCACACAATTCCTCCATTAAATTACAATAATTACAGATTTTGTACATTTCATCCATGCATAGTCAGATCAACACTAGCAAGATACAGTAGAGCATGTCTAGAGTTGATCATTCTCTACTTTGCCCTAGGTTTGGTGATGCAGAATGTTTTAAACATTGAGAGCAAAAATCCATGCTGACTCCTTAACCGCTTAAACAACTAAGACCCATAATTTGCTTTGTACAGTAGGTTAAATTATTTCCATCAAGAATCACTGAACTGAGGTTAATTATACAAGTATCCAGGATAATTCCCTGTTCTATGACCCTGATCACATCCCTGTAGTCCTAACGATGCACAAGAACTACAGGCGTTTCTTGTTTCTCATCAAGATTGTTTAAAGACATTATGTGCCACAGTATTGCAGCACCGAGGCAGGTATGTGCTTGTGCATATTGCTGAGAGCGGACTTCTTGCCCTCCTTACCTGAGCAACGTCATGGTACATAACAGTCAGCTTAAAGCTTTTCGTCATGCTGACGTAGACTTTTGCTTTGGAAATGATTTATTACAAAATACGGCGGGTGATTTTCGGCTTTAAAAATGTTAGTCAGAAAAAAGGGTATTATATTTACATTACAAAGCAGTGAGACAGCTTGTGTAAGTGATATGCAATATACAGTAGCAAACAAGGTGAGACATACTGTATAGACTTTCACAATACTGTACGTGGTGTACTGTATCATTAAATATTTACCGCCACGTTTAGAATCTACGCTTTTGGGGCTTTTTTTTTTTTTTAAACATGAACTGTTTGACAGCAAAATGAGATAACTCCATTTTTTTAATGAAGCAAGAACTGATAGAGAATATTTTAATAATGTGTTGTTGTTTTTTTCCCCTTTGAGTCACAAGGGAGTTAAAATATTTTGTTCAAATTGTCTTGGTTGTATTTGTGTGAAGTTTGTGCAATTTTTAATTTTCTATAGCTATAACGCCACCTTTCACAGTTTTGTCACAATGGATAAATCAGCCTGTGTTTGTGGTTATTTAAGTATGCAGTTTTGTTTCAATAATTTGTTTGTTGAGTTTTCATAAAAATATAGCAAACTCATGCTTAATGAAGATCATGAAAAAAGTAATAAGTTTTAAACTTTAAACAGTTTACAGCATCATCAGCCTCCTCCTCTACCAGTTTTAGTTTCACGTCATTACATCATCAGAGCACCTGATCATTATACAGGTTCGCACCATTTAACCGACAGCTTCAAATACAATACGTGCATCTAATATGGCTGCACACAAAAGACTATTTTTAGTTTTACATCGTTATTGTCTGCTTCACCACAGTGTTCACACTGCAGAATCCCACATACTGTAGCTTTGTTAAGAATATAACAACATCTACTGTATGGATTGCATAATGTTTAATTTGCATAATAAGATGCATAAGTGTAATTTATTATTTCTGGAGTGTAAACGTCCTTTTCCTGGCTTCAACATTCTCCAAAAAACCCTTGAACACATTTAAACCACTCACTGCTATTAAAAAAAAAAAGAAAAAAAAGGGATTCTTTTGGCTTGACGGACTTTGCTCGAAAATCAGATGGCTGTGTGTCAAAACATGGAAGTTTAAAGATTGTAAAATAAGATTATACAGTGATCAAATTTCAATTTCAAACTTGTCTGTCAGAGAATATTAATTTGCCAGAATTGTAAAAGTAAAAGTCCGAAAATGGTGTTTGTGGTGTTTGCTATCAAACAGTTCACATAAAAAAGTGCAGAAATTAACCATTTGTTATAAACTTTCTAACATTAAACCCTGTTTGCTTAAGAAGACCTTCTAGAAATTTTTTTTTTTTTTAGATTTTAGTATGGCAGGATATATTCTGATAAAAAGATGAGAGGTTTTGGACAAAATTGGGGGGGGGGGGGGTATATTATTAATAGATTTCAATAGAATGTCATGGAAATATTTCATGACAAAAGTTCATATAAAAGAAATACCTTTGCTCAAAGTTTTGCTGAGCTCTTATCTGAAGTTAGTATATTGAGCATTTTTTTTATTAAGTTGTTGTTTTGAATTATCCATCCATCCATCCATCCATCCATCCATCCATCCATCCATCCATCCATCCATCCATCCATCCATCCATCTATCTATCTACAGGTCAGTAAAGGAGCTCATTGAGGACATCCACAGTGGCAAGAGTGAAAGATTTGGTTCTGGGAAGCTGCAGGAGCTTTTGAAACTACTACCTGAGACTGGAGAGGTACGTGTCTGTCTAAGAAAACTCCAAATAAAACAAAAAATAATTACCACATGTTTTAGGTGATATGTTAATTATTATACAACAGATTGAGTAATCTGATTGTATGAGAAGCATTCAATTAATAGATATAATGGATGGAAAAAGCACTAGGACGTTTAACTCTATGTACTGTATCACTCCATGACCCAGGTGTTTCATGACTGTTAATTACACTAACTGTCTGAAGAGAGTGGCTGTCTTTAAATACCCACATCCAAAACCAGTCACAAACGCATTTTAGCAAGAAAACACATCTGATAATGTTATGTCATTTTAAACAACACGTTGTCTACTTAATAATTGCTTCTAAGTCCACTAATCAAGGCACTACTTAGAGTGTTGAGCAAGTGATTGTACACGCTAGTGCACTAGCTTTTCATTTAACGCTATTTGCGAATGTTAAGGTTAATGAAGCTGATATTTTAAAGTGGAATAAGTGGAAATATAAAGTAAATCTCATTAGTCTTTAAATCTCAAGTTTATTAGGATGGTACACCACCTCCATGGTTTATCCTCCTGACCTTTTGGCTACGTAGTACATGTAAGAGTATAAAACTACTTTCACACTGGTTAATTACACCAACTGTTGCTTGCTAACTGTCGATCGCCAGCTCGGCCAGTTGCAGTTACTGTAATTAGTTCCGCAAGTCTCAGAAGAATGTGCTGGCGAGCAAAATAACAACAAATCATAATATATTCATAAATTGTGCTTGTGGAACTGTTGTATGAAATCAATATCACACTTAAGGCCATCCCGTTGTGCTGTTTATTAGTGATGGGTCATTTATGAACAATTCGTTTTCCACTGGGCGCACATGCACAAAGCATCGCAAAATCTCTGTACTGTAGGTTATGTACAGGAAACAGAAATGAGTAGTTACCTTTGAGTCTTTGGTCTGAATCGTTCAGTTCTTTTGTCACGTGACTCCCATAAACGGTATCCCCAAGACACAGAAGTGATTGGTTGTTCTTAATTAGTTTTTTACTCCTAGTCTTTCGTACCTTTGTCATGTGACTCCCATAGACGCTATGCAGTGGAATAGATTCAAAAGAACGAACGATTCGGACCAGAAGATATGAGAGATGAGCTGCTCATTCTGTTTACTATAATATGTCCTTAGCTGCATTGTATTATTTTCATTACTGGAACTATAGGCAAAATTTGTGTATGTAGACGTGTTGGGGGTCTGTCTATTGAAAATGTAACATTTTATTTTATTTCTGATCAAAACAATGAAATTAACTAAATGACTCAAAAAAAGATTTGCTCATTTTAATGAACGAGATTCAAAAAAACGAGTCACTAAAATGATTCTTACTAAAATGAAACTTCAAATTACTACTGGTTATCGGCACGGCTATGATATCTGTACTCGGCTATGCTCTTGCTGTGCTGTTAACCAGCATAACAGCACTCCCTCACCTGTGATAATATTATAACGACTATAATAATATGAACCAATAATAATAAAACCAGTGTTAGGATTTAAAAAAATTTCATGAAAGTAAACAAGCAGTTTAAATTTTAATCAATCAAATAGAGGTGGTGACTGTAGGGCTGAAATGTTAGACACAGTGTGCTATATTCAGGGCTATTAGCTGTTTGTTTCAGACACTTTTCAGAAGCACCTTTGCTTATTCTTTGCTGTAGAATAAACTTTACCAGTACGCTAGTGATGCGCGGGTCGGGTATTTTTACCATTAACATTAGATTTAGCAGCCTGACCTTTTTTTCTTTTAATGATGTAAATTCCCGACCTCTGTTTGTCCCGCACCTCGTCTTCCATCTTCACTTTTATTTCTTTATTTTTGTTGTGACTGGCGGCGGTAGCTGCTTGGCGCTTTCGTGACTTGTCACGTGACGTAACCTTATCAAAGAACTTAATAAAATATGAAAATATATATTCCCAAATATTTAATATAGGCTATAGGGAATTGCACGCAACATACATGGATTTCTTATTTAATTTTGTTTTTAATGACCCGCCTCAACCCGCCCCGCAAATAAAGTGACAATTTCTTAACCCGCCCCAACCCGACCCGCGGGTTACCAGATGACACGGGCATCACTACAGTACACTACATACTGTAATAGACTATATAAGCTGATGGTAATTTTCGAGAGCGATACAAGCAGACAAAATTTTACCCATGCAAAAATAATACACATGGCTGTTAACTGTATCAGACCTGTCAGGCCTAAATAGATGGCAGGGTGGTGGTATGGAAAAATCTTGTTGTTCTTTTGGCTGCTCTCATTAGGTTGTGCCACAGCAGGTGATTGAATTAAAAAATTTGATTTGGCACATGTTTTAAGCATGATGGAAACTTGACATTTTTAGCCATACAACTAGTTCTGGTTACCCATATGGCTAGTTCAAGTTAGCAATATGGGTAGTTCTGGTTATCCATATGGGCCCGGTTTCTCGAAAGCTTCTTATCGCTAAGTAGTTCTTAAGTTGTACCTTAACCTCTCTCTTAATGTTATGGCGCATTTCCCGAAATGTTCGTACGCTAAGTATCTCTTAGCTAAGTCACACGTTCGTATGGATGGTCTGGGCCAACCTTAACTCATTCATAGCGTAGTTTCAGCTCTAGACGCTAGTCGCCGCCACTGAGCAGCAGTCTTTATAAACCAGCGGTGTTTGCAAACACATTATGGCACGTTATGAAAGTCGTATTAATGATGGAATATACTGTAGACCTGTTTAAGAATGTTATTTTATTTGATATCAGAACTAATAGAGTGACTTTTAATTAGCCTATTTCATAATGTGACTAATGAATTAAAATTGGCAAAGGTGGCAAACAATTTGGGAGCGATACAGCGTGTGGTTGTGTTAAACTGAAGACGGCGCGGTCCGTGGAGCCGTGTGAGTCATGTACATTATTCCTTTAGACAAAACTTCAGCCCTTTTCATATTTTCCCCGTGGTCGTTATTAAAAAAAAAAAAAGTTTTGCCTTCCAAAGCAACAGATTATGGAGCTTCTTGAGCTGCTCAGACCTGCGCGTGCCAGGACAACGCGTCATACTAACTGTACTTACTGTACGCTCTACGTCCCGATGTCCAGCTGCTCGCTGCTTTTTGTTTAAAATATGTTTCATTGATCATTAGCCATTATCCATAACTTTATGGGTTTTCCTTTTGACACGTTTTATTTTTTATGAAATTTGATTTAGGTAAATGAAAAAATAACCTTGGGAGATTCAAACCCCGCATCCATTCATTTTTCTGAGTGATTGTAATGTTTAATACCCCTATTCACTTATGCGGTTTGACTCGCTGTGAGATGCGGTGTTATACCCCTATCTCACCTGGCCGTAAGTAGGGTTCATCATGACTCACCCCGAGTTTTTGCGCTGTGATTCCGTTTCCATCTTTCCGCATGAAAAATTTAAACGTTTAATTTTTTTGCTGGTCCTCGCGGAAGCTTGCAGACCTTGCAGAACTTCGCGGAATGTTAAAGGAACGTCGCGGGCAATCGCGGCGGCTCACGGAGATGAGTCAGGCCACACAGGTGAGAGAGGGGTATTAGGCACCGTGACCCGCCTCGAGTGACCGCCCAATGGTCCAAAAAGATCTGCAAGGTCCGCAAGCTTCCACATGTTAAACATGTTTAATTTTTTTGCGTGGTAAAATGGAAACAATGGATGTCCAGCTGCTCGATGCTTTTTGTTTAAAATATGTTTCATTGATCATTAGCCATTATCCATAACTTTATGGGCTTTTCTTTTGACACGTTTTATTTTTTACACCTGGGTAATTAATTAAGAAAGTATTAAATTAAATTAATTAAATGTCAAAGTGGCATAGTATAGTTATGAGCAACTATTTACATAGAAAAAGTGAAACCATGTTATTTAAACACTGTTTTATCCTTTGTTTAATTCAGTTGCATGTGTTGACCAGGGTTGTGGTTAAAGGTATTCTTGAATGCCATTCATGAGTTCATGAGAATGGCTGATCTACACAACTATTTATCATCTACTCTTTTGAATCGGGAAACAAGGAAGGATTTTTTAGAACATGCATCAGAGTAGAATTGATAAAATGCAGATAAAATAATAAAAACAGTGTGTGATCTGCATGATCTTTTCTTCCACTTTTTTTTTAGGTGAAGCAGCTTCTAGCATTTAAAGGAGACATTTCAGCTCTTTCTGAGGCTGATCAGTTCATGATGCAGCTTGTAAAGCTTCCAGGGTGAGTCGCATTGTGAGTGCATTATTTATCCTCAGAACATATTACTCATTCACTCGCATCACTACTTTTACTATGTTCTATGTTCTATGTACTTTACTATGGTGCACTATGTTCTACGTTCCTCTTCATTTAACCTGCTGTTGTAACATGGTAACATTTGCTAATCGAGCAGATATTCTGCTTGAGAGCGTTCTGTTTAGACCCGGCATGTACAGTAATAAGTCGAATGTCTTCATTTGTGCCGACAGCTATGAAGAGAGGCTGAAATGTTTAGTCCTTAAAGAAGAACTTCCCCTTTTTATGGATGAGGTGAATCATTCCATCACCACCATGACCACTGCTGGGAAAGGTAACGACACGCCCTGATTTCTCTCCTCTGTAAACAGACTGCAGCCGTCGTTCTGTTGCCTCTTGCCTTTGTGGTTAAAACAAAAATGTTCAATATGCTAACTGCAAATAAAAGCTACTACTACTGTACTGTAGGTAATATGCAAATGTAACATTGTTAGCTACATTATAACAAATAACAAACCAGAAGAAGCCGCTTGAATGAGTAGTGAAACGTTTCGACTTAACAAGAAAAGAAGTCCAGTGGCCATGCCTGAGTTTCCACATGACCTCACCTTGATGACTAAGAATTCTTTACAGAGAAGATTATTAGCAAAGCTATTTCTTTATACCACGTCATATTGTAATTACGTTATAGTTTTTAATCCATCAGCACAAACCTTAACATGATTCACTGGGGCGTGTTCAGTGTATGTATTTTATGATGTCATGCTTTTTCATCCCAACCCTCATGGAAGACTTCTGTTGCTTGAGGCTTTTATTTCTAGACCTCTTTTACTTTATTTAAACAAGTGATCTAGCTCGAATAGCAGATTATATTTGACTAATTTGAATAAAATTCAGAAATAAAATGACATGCAGAAATAGCATCCCTGGAGTGCATTTCTGTACATTAGTGATGCAAACCTCTGGCTCTTTCCTGTGAGTCAGATCATTTGGCTAATCACACCAATGAGTCGGCACTTTTGACTCTTTTGACTGACTCGCTGCCATTTTATGCTTAAACTGGACAACATTTTCAATAACTCTTCTTCTTGCTGAAATAAATAAAATAATAAATTTTAACTGAGATTTATACTTTAAAATAGTATGAGTGGCATTCAAGTCAAACCGGGATTTGTTAAGAGTGAAAACTAGCTTTACAGTCACAGTCCCCTGCTACACTAATGTACTTATCCCAGTGTTTCACTAGTGCTTCGATAACATCAAGGAAGAAAGTTCTCAAGTGCTCAAGGCGCCATGTTCGGACTGCATGCCTTACTGTACATCTAAAACCCTGGTCTCCCAAGAAACATGTGGAAATGGCTTAGAGTGTGGTCAGGACTGTATGGGGGATGTGACAATAATTCCCAGCCGAGTTCCTGTAATGTACAAGTGGTGTTGGTGAATGATTGTGTGTACAGTTCCCAAAGACCGATGTGTCTCTTCTGCAAGTTTTCCGACAAGTTGTCCATCGATTTCCCAAGGATCAGATGCTGAATGTTTACAAGAACGACTACAGTGTCTCCAAGCCACCTTGGCCAGGATCGTTCAGATGTTTTAATGTAAATGTAAATCATTTTTTTTGCCTTCAACCACAAGAAATCTTATCACACGTATCGTTTTGACTTGAACGGCCCTTTAATTATTAAATCAGAAAGGCTACAAATTGATAAAAAATACAGTAAGCCCTGCACTTTATTGTACTTGCTTTGTCTAAGAATCAAAGTCACTTAAACACACAAAATAGGACTAAGCAGATTACAAAAACAAGCAAGATGAAGTTTGGGAATTTGGGGTCTTGATCCTCTAGCTAACCTTGCTGTATCATATAAGAGGTACCAAATGGAGAAGGAGGGAAAAACGTATCCTTCCCCTGAAACATCTGAACAGATGTTTAATATCTGCATAAAAAAGCCTTTTAATTAAATAAACATGTAAAATATATTTAGTCTTTATTCGAACACTTTCTTTTAGAGCTGTTGGAGTGTGGTGACCTTCATTCCGTCATCCGCCTCGTGCTGAAGACTGGGAACTACATGAACGCTGTGAGAACTCACCATCTTGTAGTATTTTTTGTAAAAGGAAATCAGATTAGATCAGTGAAACGATTCACTTTTAACTCAGATATGAAGGTCGTATTAATACATGATGATTAATCAGCATTTGTCTTGTTTCACAGGGTGGCTACGCCGGCAGCGCTGTGGGCTTCCGCATGACCTCGCTGCTGAAACTCGCCGACACCAAAGCCAACAAACCAGGAATGAACCTCATGCACTATGTCGTGATGGTAAAACAAACTTTTTATCTCCTTTTTCTTTCCTTTTTTTAAAACAATGTTAGCTGATATTACATTTTGTTATATATAATATACTATATTATATGTTATATATATTATTATATATAATAAAACACCTTTACGCTTCACTCACAGCAAGCTCAGAAGAGTGACGCTTCTCTGCTGAATTTTCCAGAACAACTCTCACACATCGGAGACGCCGCAAGGTACAAAATTCACCAAATGTGATCTTAACTTTAAAAAATGTAGAAATATCAATATCAAATTTTTTTTGTAAATGATGATTAAACAATACAATGTGTGGGGAATTCTGATAATACAAGAGAAAATATGCATTCATTGTGCAAAAAATTAAACCCTAATTCAATCTGCACCAGAGTTTTTTTTTTTTTTTTTTTTTTTCGGATCAGATATCTAAACCAGGGGCGTAGATTTAGGGTGGACGGAGGGGATGTGTCCCCACCAATACCCTCCGATCATTGAAATGTCCCCACCAATAATTTAATCCACTTAAAAAAAAAATCGTGCTGTCAACATTAACCTAGACACGCAGAAAGGGATAAATCACGTTCTCTTCTTGAGTCCTCCCGCCACCAAAACACATGAACATTTTGATTGGCTGTTCCTTTCCCTGCTATCATGTGATAGGCTATTGGCTAAGTCACTTCAAGTTCGCTAGTGAATCCATCAAAGTCCATCAAAGTAACAACAACAGTTAACGTTAATGCTAGTGTTTTTTTTTTGTTTTTTTTACCCCTTTGACGCACATTCATTACAGCAGGGCAGGTTATAGTCTGTGAATACGGCCTTAAAACTAACAGCAGATTAAACAGCTAAATGTAAAAGTATAAATATGATCGCTGTCAGTTCTCCTAATCTAATGATGACTGTTTGTCAGAAATGAGTCTTGTGAAAGAAATTGATATACTACATACAGTACAGTACTAATATTGCCATGCCATTTAGTTACAGTTCACCAATAGACAATCCACTTCACACAAATAGTTTTTAAAATGCATTCACTGACTGCATCAACAATGACACAAATGAGATTGAACAATGCTGCTGTATGCCATGTCCACCAGAACAGTCTGGACAATATTGATGTCAAACAAATATGTCAGCAGTTTATTTCTGTTAACGAGAGTCGAAGGCATGTTTTTGGCTCCTTCATATAGGAGCAATAGGCATTGAGCTGTTGTGTGGTACCTAACAGTATTCATGCTTAGATGTAATCTACTTTTATATATACTGATGCTTGAGATGTTTCATTTGCACTATGGCTCAATAAAGAATAGTCTTTAGACTAGAGACTCTTTTTGTCAGTTATTAAACATTCCTTTAAGATTCAAGATTCAAAGAACTTTATTAATCCCAGAGGGAAATTGCTCTTATGCAGTTGCTCAGATTAATTTACCGGGAAGCAAGGAAAAGTTAGATTATGAAAAAATAGATATTAGACAGGAAAATTAAATTAAAGAAATAAAAATGTAAAAATTTAAGGAAAAATAACAATAAATAGAAGTAAACTAGAATAGAATAGAATTAGCTCTGGCACATACAGTAATTTAGTTACATATTGCACTAGAACTTTAGTGTAAGTGAAAAGAAGTATTGCACAAGTGTATTATAATCAGATATTGCACTTAGAACATTTGGTTGTGTGAACAGAAGTGTCATAAAATGTTATTAACCAGGAACCACTAACATTACACTATTCCTTAATTTAACTTAATGAATTGCATTTCGAGTGGATTAATATCAATCGAAGCATTAATGTAAAGTGATTTTGCAGCATATTAAAAAAACATGCATTCCGTGGATGGAGTTGGGGTGGGGGTGTTGGTGGGTGGGGCAGGGGATGGGGGGGTGGAGTCATAGGTCCCCACCAATGTCCAGACCAAAACAACGCCCTTGATCTAAACCATGCTAGAAACCTAAGGGAGCATGAAAGTGATTGGGTGTTGTTTTAATGGACATTAATTGCCATAAATACTTTAAATAAAAGATAAAATTTCGTTATTTTGACGTTGTATTTGCAACGTTGTGTTTGTATCATTAGTCCAACGTTATCTCAAAATAATTTTCATCGAAGTGTAAAAACTTTCCAAAACAACACTATCACAACATTGAACATCATCGCAATGTCATTACAACCGAAATGCAATCGTCATGCAAGTCAGGGTTCCTACTAAGAAAGGTTTGCTTTTTTTGTGTAATGTATGTGAAAATTCTGTCCTATGTGAACTTTACTGTACTTTGATAACAAAGAAGGGAGTACTCCACTATACATCCTTTCTTTGTCACATGTGTGAATAAGTCTTTCAAAAATTTGCGTATTAAAATTTTTGTAAGAAATTAAAGTAAAAAAAGAGAGATTTTACATGCCATACAAAATATTTTTATTTCACCGTCATTTAAACATTCAGCCTTTAAAATGATCATACATGTATCATACATGATTTCAAGGTAGCACAGAAACCTATTTAATATATCATAACTACTTTATTTTAATATGAATAATGTTAAATAATTTTATGTACTGTAGTATTTCACAGTAAAACATCATACTGTATATTTATTTATATTATCCTATATAAGTATAGGAACAAACTTTAAATTTGAATTTTATATCTAACTAGATCTAACTACATGCTGATAAACATTTAACAGGATTAAAATCTGTTTCATTCCCACTGCATTAATAATTTATTGCTTATTTATTACATGTTAAGGACTTTATTTGCGTTTACAAAGCTATTTTAAGAATTTTAATTATATAAATTTAAAGTAAGCTTGTAATGTAGTAACCACACTAACCTAAAATCTATCATCCTATAATTTGGCTATCTGGCCAAAACTTGCTATCATTTAAAACTGTTTCTTACTCAAACACAGCTTTATAAAACTAAAATAATAAAACTTTTTTCCCACCAAGAAATCTATGCACTTAGTTGAAACCTGTGTTGTTGCCTCTTCTCTTGTTCACCTTCTCGACTGTATTGATTTATTGAGGGTTTCAACTGTTTTGCTGACCCAGACCCAATCTTTACCAGGACTTTAAAGGACAAATGTGCTTCTCATGCATAATATGGTCTTCCATCATGGAGTGTTTTATCTGTAAGAGATATTTTTTAAAATCCCACTGTAGAATCCACAAACAAGAAACTGAATCAGAATTCCAAAGGAAAGTGAGCGAAGTCCAGCAGGCGAAAAAGGCCACTGATAAACAAGCTGACCTGGCTGAACAGATGAAAGACTTTTTCTCGGTGAGTCTGCACCGTGCTGCACTGTTTATTTTCACTGGCAAACTGCAATTTAAGCTAATGAATTTTAAGGTAACTTAAGTAAAATATATGATATAGAATAACATAATTAGCATAATATTAATAATATTTACAATGCTGCTTACATTATATTATTACTGTTTATGCTCAATATTTAAAGACATACAGTAATAGCGCAGTGGCTAGAACTGTTGCCTCACACCTCAAGGATCCAGGTTTGATTCCCGCCTTGGGTCTGTATGCATGGAGTTTGCATATTTTCCCCATGCTTAGTTGGTTTTCTCCAGGTACTCTGGTTTCCTCCCACAGTGGGCGGAGAGTGAGCATGTGAATGTGTTTGTGGCCTGCAATGACTTGGTACCCCATGCGGGGTGTACCCCATTTCCTGCCCTAAGTCCCCTCAGATAAATTCCAGGCCCCCATGAAACTGTAGACAGGATAAAGCGGTATAGAGGATGAGTGAGTGAATGTGACCACCTGGCCTGATCTCATGAGAAAGCTGAACAATTTTTTTTTTTCGATTAAAACTTTGCTTGAAATTTGGTAGAAAATATCTTTAAATTAAATGAACCCCCATGTCATTCTCAGCACGCTGAGTCCAGGATCACTGAAACCCAGGCCTCCTTCCAGACACTGAACCAAGTCACCGAGTCTGTGGCGGAATATTTTTGTGAGGAGCCGAGTGAGTTTAAACTGGACGAGTGCTGTTCCATCTTCAGTTCCTTCTGTGAAAAATTCACCCGAGCCCTTCAGGTACTGTAAATCCTTCTAATAAAAATCTGTATAGCTGTCCAGACTTAGGCTAATAGTCTAAAGTCTAAATAGGCTAAAGCGTCTTTTTATTAAAAACATTTAAAATTGGATCCAATTTCTTTTCCTTAGGAGAACATGGAACATGAAATGGCCGAGGTTAAACGGAAACAGAAGGAGCGACTGCAATCGGCTGCCAAGCGGCGCTCCACAGCCACCTGCTCATCACGAGACAGAGACATAGAGAGTGTAGCACTGGAGTCGGTTCTCAATCGGTTCCTAAAGGCACCCGAGTCTCGCAGGAGATCAAGAACCCCCTCGCCTTGTAGTGTCAAAATCCCTGAGAACTCATTACAAAAGAACCGTCCAGACAAAACTTGCAAAAAGCAGAGCTGGACTCTGAACATGTCCCAGTCTTCCCTCAATAAAGAGAACGCGGATGATAAAAAGACAGAGAAAAAAAGTTTACAGCAGAGAAAATCTGGTGAGAATTCCTTTGTTGCAAGTGAGACTGTAGAAGTTCTGTCTGAGAAAGAGGTGCAGAATTTGAGGGACGTGTCCAAAAAGGTGCTGCGCTACCAGTCTAGTCGGGGGAGCATGTCTTCTGGGGAACATGTTTCCCCACTCACTTCTCCACATCGACGCACGTTTCAGGAGGACGGAGAAAAACGGATGTCTGTTACAAACAGTGAGGATGTAAAAAAACTGCTAAAAAGCCCTTTACTTTTAATTCCGAAAAGCCCTGGTGGTATCGAGCGTCGACACACAATCGCTTTCCCATCACCAGATCTGAGCAGGACTGAGGCTGACGAGGATAAGTTTGTTCCCGGGGAGGCAGAAAATGGAACCCCTGTACATCAGATTCCGTCTCTTGGGAATATAGGTCGCTTCAAATCAGTGGACAGCTCCCTGCCACTTACAAACTGTTCCATAGGTTTTAAAGTGCTATCCACAACTCCAACGGTTAAAGAGGAGAAAGTGGATCAAGAACAAGAAGTACGTAAAGAGACTGAAGAGAACTTATCCAATTCTCAGCAAAATCCATCAGTCAATGGACAGAACAACCTCGCCAAAAAGACTTTTCCTTTTTTTTCCTTTTTTAAACGTTTTAGTGAAAAGAGCAAAACAAACAATAGAGAACCCAAGTCCAGTAATGTGGACCACTGAGACACATCTAACAGATAATGGGATTATGGGCTGGATGTGGGCTCCTGATCTCTGGTACACCTTAAAATTGATCAAAGTTTGAAATGTATGAAAACTACGGTTTTCAGTTCAAGGTGTCAAGTAAAATGGGTAGAGCTGTCCAACGTTATTGGAATCATTGTGACTTTTAGCTAGATGAAACATCTTAGCATTTGCCGAATGGTAACCTGGAGGTAAGTGCTGTTCAGCATGGTTTAAAAGTTGATAATGGGACCAGTTGTTCAGAACAACCAAGCGATGTACACATCCATTTTGCATACCACTTATCCAATGTAGGGTAGTTGGGGGACAGGGATTCGTCCATGGGTGGAGTGCCAACCCATTGCAGGGCAAAAGCATACACACGCCCAGACAAACAATCGCCAATCCAGTTTGGAAACCAATCAGCCTCCACTGCATGTCTTTGGACTGTGGGAAGAAAACCATCAAGTACTGTACATGTAGAACAGGCAAACTCAAAGTTACATTGCAAACCACTAAGCCACCATGCCACTCCTTATAGTCTTCCATTTTGACAAAACAGTGACGGATCAATTTGCTCAACAAATCAATCCCATTGGTGCCTACTGTAATCTGCATGTCTTTGGACTTTGAGAGGAAACTGGAGTACCCAGAGCAAACCCACGAAGCACAGGGAGAACATGCAAACTCCATGCACACAAACTCTGAGGTGGGAAACAAGCCACAAGGTTTGATCCAGAATACATGGCACAGGTTTTACACTTTTTGCAATCCTCCCATTTCCCAGTCAGGCTTGGGACTGGCACAGCATGCTGTCGTTGGTTTGTATAGGTTTAAGGGTTTTGCCCAAAACCCACCTGTGGCAACCCACACCTTCAACCGCCTGAGCCTCATTATCAGGTATTGATTCTGAAACTGAAAGCTCACAGCACACAGAAGCTTGTGTCTATCAACATAGCTTTACTGTACATGATGTATATACAGTACAGACATGTGTACAGTAAAAGTCAGTGTCCCCTCTTTTATTTCAGTATCTTTTGTGTAAAAACATCATAAAAATTATTCGGTCATAATGGGTCTCAGTTTTAAACAAATACTGTACAACCTCAGACGAACAACAATATATAACCTTTTCCACCTTGTCATTTAGCTAACAAAATGAAACAAACAAAAAAAAGACTGGGCAATACCATGTACCCCCTGATTCAATAGCTTGTAGATCCACCTTTAGCAGTAATAACTTGTAGTAATCATATCCTGTTTGAGGTTTTTGTGCATTCACTTATGTTGTGCAGTATGCTCTGTTAAGGTCCTATCATTGAGGTCCGAACTGATACAGTATCAGCATATGCGATGTAGGTCTACTGATGTGCTTCAGATCATTGTTCTCTTGCATGACCAAAATTTGACAAAGTTTTAGTTGACAGACAGATGGCCTCACCATGGCATGCATGAAGTACTCAATGACTGCAAGGTGCCCAGTTCCTGTGTCTGCAGAAACAAGCTTGGACATCCATTCCTGGGAAGATTCCTGGGCAACTCTCTTAAATACTTTCTACAATAATATTTCTCACTGTCTGAATTATTTGAAAATTATTTTTTAACCCTTTCTAGCTTGATGTACATGAACAGTTGCTTCTCTAAGAGAGTTTACAGTCATCTAATTTCTTTATACCAGCAAACTGCCAAAACTTCTGCTTTGTATAGAGGTCTCCACACCTACTGATGATCAATTAACCAAAGGGCTGATGAGTAGAAGCACCTGGCTGCAATTTACCCGTAGCACAAGTTGTATTTGTCTAATGCTGAGACCCGTTACGATCAGATGATTTACACAAGTGAAAACATTAATATAAGTTGAGATAAGGCTGAAGATTCGCCCCTAACACAATGCTGCAAAAATGACTTCAATCAATATTCCAATGTCCTGAGGACACAGACTCTGTTACTGTTAACAGAGTAACAGTACTGTTATCGAAGCTCATTTCGATAAAATGCATTTGCATAATAATAAACACCATATTACAGTAGAGTAATTTGGCAGATAAGCTGCACCTGATGGTAATATTTATGCAAGAAAATAAGACATACTGTAGAGGCAACATTAAGAGATTAAGAGTTGTGTCCGTCCCAAACTCTGATCGGAATTCTAAACTCTGTTAGAAACTTACAGGAGCTTTATGAATTTGGGGTTATGAGCTTGTACAGTATCAGCAAAATTTGAGTCATTCATTAAACAGTACCCCAATGTCATTTTATTAAATTTATTTGCAATGTCATTAAAAGAAAAGTACAACATTACGGTTTCTGCTGGTCTAATCCTATTGCAATCAAGGAGCATTCTCAAAACAGTCTCTAGTGAGCACCTCTATAAAACATACTGTAGAGCTGCAGTGCAACTGATGTTCCTTTAGGATGCACTGTTTGCCCTCAGATTTGTATCACAAACACTGCAGTCCATGATTATAATGCATAATGTAGTAAAATGCTCAAAAAAGTGAAAGATATTCAGTACTTGGCTTTTTTATATGAAACTTGAACAATCATTTTTTATATTACATGATACTCCAGTGCAGCAAGGTGGCTCTGTGGTTAGCACTGTTGCATTGCACCTCCAGGGTCCGGGTTTCGACTCTTGCCTCTGTGCCTGTGTGCATGTTCTCCCTGTGCTTGGTGAGTTTCCTCTGGGTACTTCGGGTTTCCTCCCACAGTTCAAAGACATGGTGATTAGGTTAATTGGTGTTCCAAATTTCTTGTAAAGTGTGAATGAGCGTGTGTGTGTGTGTGTGTGTGTGTGTGTGTGTGTGTGTGTGTGTGTGTGTGTGTGTGTACAACCCGTCCAGGCTGTACACTGGATAAAGTGATAAAGATGATGAGATGAGGTCATACTCCAGGTCACATTAAAATGGAACATCATCATCTCATCGTCTACAGCGCTTTATTCTTTATACAGTGTTGCGTGGCTAACCCATCACAGGGCACATGCAAAAATAAAAACTCACACCCAAGCATACACAATGGACAATATGACTAATCACCCAGTCAGAATGGCTTTGGACTATGGGAGGAAACCAGAGTATGTAGAGGAAACCCATAAATCATGCTGCACACAAACATACAGACTCCTTATGTCACCTTAAGGGTTAAATGTTTTAAATACGTTATATAACATACAGGGGCTGGACAATGAAACTGAAACACTGGCCAATTTAGTGTTGTAGGTTTCATGGCTAAATTTGACCAGCCATTTGGCCGATCTTCATTGATTGCACATTCCACCAGTAAGAGTAGAGTGTGAAGGTTTAATTGGCTGAGTTACTGTATAGCACAGTTTTGCTTAAAATATTGCAATGCACACAACATTATGGGTGACATATCAGAGTTCAGAAGAGGACAAATTGTTGGTGCGCATCTCTCACTGGCGCATCTTTGACCAAGACAGCAAGTCTTTGTGATGTATCAAGAGCCGCAGTCTCCAGGGTAACGTCAGCTTACCACCAAGAAGCACAAACCACATCCAACAGGAATATCTGTGGACGCAAGACGAAGCTGCATGAAAGGGATGTCCGGGAGCTAACCGGATTGTATCCAAAACATAAAACCACAGCTGCCCAACTCACTGCAGAATTAAATGTGGGTGTACAGTACCGCCCAGAGTGAAGCATGGGGTGGATCAGTGATGGTTTGGGCTACAATATCATGGCATTCCCTAGGTCTAATACTTGTGCTAGATGGGCGCGTCACTGCCAAGGACTACCGAACCATTCTGGAGGACCATGTGCACGCAATGGTTCAAACATTGTATCCTGAAGGCGGTGCCGTGTATCAGGAAGATAATGCACACAGCAAGACTGGTGACGAACATGAAAGTGAAGTTGAACATCTCCCATGGCCTGCACAGTCACCAGATCTAAATATTATTGAGCCACTTTGAGGGTGTTTTGGAGGAGAGAGTCAGGAAACGTTTTCCTCCACCAGCATCACATAGTGACCTGGCCACTATTCTGCAAGAAGAATGGCTCAAAATCTCTCTGCCACTATGCAGGACTCGTATCTGTCATTCCCAAGACGAACTGATGCTGTATTGGCCACAAAAGGATCCCTTCACCATACTAATAAATAATTGTGCTCTAAAACCAGGCATTTCAGTTTCAATAGCCCAACCCCTGTACATATTTATAGGATGTTGTGGATTGTATTTGTAATATGTAATACTGAAGGCAGTTTTATTTTCTTTAACTGTATGATATTGATGTGTCTCCCTCAGTTTTTGTTTGACTACCTTGTTAATGTTGCACCATATTCCTATGTTCTTGTGTTTTACCGTAGTTTTGTATTTCAGATATTTATCATGTGCATGTCATTGTATTCATACAAATGTACATAAATTGGAAATCAGGACTACATCCACCTGGATATGCATTGTGAATATTTATTTCTACAGATTTAAAGTTTTCTAGACCAAGCATTAAAACAACAAACCTAGAGATGTTTGTGGTATCCCTTCTGTTTCTATTATAATTATACATGTATTGAAATCATTACCATACATTTCCATTGAACCCAGATTTGAAGTTAATGTTTGCTACAAAAGGGTGATTGTGTGATTTTACATAATATTTTGAAATAATGATATATTTATATACAGTACAGTATATATACAGTACTGTACTGTATATATACAGTACTATATATATATATATATATATATATATATATATATATATATATATATATATATATATATACTGTATATACTGTATATACAGTATATATAAATATTATTTACTATGTTGATTATATATATTTTGGACCGTACATATGATGTAATTAATGCATTTATCTTACAGCTGTGCTCATAAGTTTACATCTCCTGACAGAATTTGTGAAATACTGTGAAAACATACCCTTGATAGTCATTTAAACATCAAACATCAACATACACATAACGAGTTGTCAGCAGGCCACATTCTTAAATTGACTGGACTATCTGTGTACATGAGCACATACCCAGTCTGTGGAAGCCAGAATTATTGTTAGTTAGGGGATCAAATACTTATAGTACACCCCTATCTCAGTTTCACGCAGCAGCCGTAAGTACGGTTCAATGCAATTCACCATGAGTTTTGGCGTAGTGACTACTCTGTCTATACATGGTAAACTATTGCATTGATTGGCTTTGTTGAATGATGTGTATAGCCGCACCCACCTCAAGGGAAAAACGCACAAGATTACTGGTATATTGATTACAGTTTTGCTCCTAGAGCTCGTTCATAAGTTAAATTTGTTTGTTAGTCCAACAAAAGTTGTCTAAACTGTTCCATGATGTTCCATGATCTTAGAAATACCATCTTCATCGCTGCTGCTTTTACACTTGCTTCCAGACATCCTATACAGTAGAATACACTACACCACAGCCACTTGCAGAGGATGCACGCTGCACGCATGTGACAATGTACCCTGAATATGTAATCTAACTTCTGCAATTGAATATTCACAAATCTACATGTTCATATCTTTGAAAGTCTAACTCAAATGTTCATTTGTTGGGGGATTCTCATTTATCAGAAAAGCACAGGGTCTGGATAGAGCTGCCAATCAGTCCAGATCTGAACCGCAGTCCACACTATACTATGTGTACTATACAGTAGTGTCCTGGTCTGTAGTGTAACCTTACAGTTACAAGTGTTTACAGAATGCATAGAACAATCCAAATTGATGTGTTGTGCCTTCCAGTATTTACTGATTCAGTCATTTGTAAGGAAATGGATAGACATGATAATGTCATGTTCTGTTTTGCATAATGTGCCTGAACGAAAGTAATTCATTATGGCTTAATTGAAAGTATATAGTTTTCAGTTAACATCTTGAAGAAATGTTTTCTTGTGGAATGTTTTAATGCTTTCTGAATGTAAATATAAAAAGATATGTTGTATAATGTTACTGATGCGGGTCTTTTTTTTTTCTTTTCTTCTTTTCTTTTTTTTTAGAAAAAACTAAACACAGAGACTGGTATCTCATCCGCAAGAGGACGAGAAACATTTAGTTGGAAGCCCTAATTCTGAGAACGCATTGTTACGACAGTCTCAAATTAAATTTTGTGCTATTATTGCCCTCCGTTATAGTAAAATGATTTTACTTATCATAATGATTTACAGGATTACAGCTCACACAATTATGTGAGAATAATTTTTTTTTCTCTGAATAAAAGCCAAGATTTTATAACTTCTGTAGACTTATGAGCACAACTGGATGCTAAACTTAAGGATATACTGTACAATATAAAAGCTATTTGAGGGGGAAATTATTATTCATTCATTCATCTTCTATACCGCTTTATCCTGTATTTAGGGTCGCGGGGACCTGGAGCCTATCCCAGGAGACTCAGGGCACGAGGCAGGGTACACCCTGGACAGCGTGCCAATCCAACACACACACTCATTCACACACTATGGTCAATTTGGGAACGCCAATTAGCCTAATCTGCATGTCTTTGGACTGTGGGAGGAAACCGGAGTACCCGGAGGAAACCCACCAAGCACGGGGAGAACATGCAAACTCCATGCACACAGAGACGGGAATCGAGCCTGGCCGGGGAATCGAACCCAGACCCTGGAGGTGCAAGGTGCCAGTGCTAACCACTACACATCCTACACTAAACTACACGTGCCGCTTGGAAATTATTATTATTATTGCTGTTGTTGTTTGGGTTTGTTTGTTTGTTTAAAGTGGTATAACCGTCATGTGACGGTGAACTGGCTCACACTGATAACCGCATTGTTATTCCAGTCATTAATTTATTCATCTTCATTATCTTCATTTTGCAGCACAAATGCACACACACACACACACACACACACACACACACACACACACACACAGTACACTTATTCACACATTCATCGATACCCATGGACAATTTAGTCTCCCTATTTTCACATGCTGTATTCTGACATGGAAGGGTCTTACAAGGACTGAGTGGAAATAAAATAAACACCATGATTTCATTAAAATGAATTTTAATGGGAATCACATGAAATATTAATAATAAAAAATTCCTTCTAGAACTCTTTCCTTATAGAAAATGGGTTTGGTAATAATTAAAGATTAAAATCATCAGGGAACACCTGATACAATATTCTCACCATTATTGATATTATCACATATTATCGACTAATTCCTGATTCAATTTGTTGTGCGATTATGTTAGCATCATGATTTTATAAATATCTTGATTCAATATTAATATTATTTAGATTTCATTACAACTCTAAACAATCGTAGCAAATAATTAGCTTTTACCACCCACCCTGCCAATGCGTGAATACTTTAGAGTGTGCCACCTGCAGGATTATTGAGGAGCTTGCCATTTTCAACATAGAAAATTAAAAAATAGTTTTATATATATATATTGTATTTTATATTATTGTATTCTGTAATGAATTGTCACACAAAAGAATCTGATCACTGAATAGAAAAAAATAAATCCCCATTTCTAGTAACAGTTATTCCTGGACAGACCAGCTATACAGTGGTGTGAAAAACTATTTGCCCCCCTCCTGATTTCTTATTCTTTTGCATGTTTGTCACACAAAATGTTTCTGATCATCAAACACATTTAACTATTAGTCAAAGATAACACAAGTAAACACAAAATGCAGTTTTTAAATGAGGGGTTTTATTATTTAGGGAGAAAAAAAATCCAAACCTACATGGCCCTGTGTGAAAAAGTAATTGCCCCCTGAACCTAATACCTGGTTGGGCCACCCTTAGCAGCAATAACTGCAATCAAGTGTTTGCGATAACTTGCAACGAGTCTTTTACAGTGCTCTGGAGGAATTTTGGCCCACTCATCTTTGCAGAATTGTTGTAATTCAGCTTTATTTGAGGGTTTTCTAGCATGAACCGCCTTTTTAAGGTCATGCCACAACATCTCAATAGGATTCAGGTCAGGACTTTGACTAGGCCACTCCAAAGTCTTCATTTTGTTTTTCTTCAGCCATTCAGAGGTGGATTTGCTGGTGTGTTTTGGGTCATTGTCCTGCTGCAGCACCCAAGATCACTTCAGCTTGAGTTGACGAACAGATGGCCGGACATTCTCCTTCAGGATTTTTTGCTAGACAGTAGAATTCATGGTTCCATCTATCACAGCAAGCCTTCCAGGTCCTGAAGCAGCCAAAACAACCCCAGACCATCACACTACCATCACCATATTTTACTGTTGGTATGATGTTCTTTTTCTGAAATGCTGTGTTACTTTTACGCCAGATGTAACGGGACACGCACCTTCCAAAAAGTTCAACTTATGTCACGTCGGTCCACAAGGTATTTTCCCAAAAGTCTTGGCAATCATTGAGATGTTTTTTAGTAAAATTGAGACGAGCCTTAATGTTCTTTTTGCTTAAAAGTGGTTTGCGCATTGGAAATCTGTCATGCACGCCGTTTTTGCCCAGTCTCTTTCTTATGGTGGAGTCGTGAACACTGACCTTAATTGAGGCAAGTGAGGCCTGCAGTTCTTTAGATGTTGTCCTGGGGTCTTTTGTGGCCTCTCGGATGAGTTGTCTCTGCGCTCTTGGGGTAATTTTGGTCGGCCGGCCACTCCTGGGAAGGTTCACCACTGTTCCATGTTTTTGCCATTTGTGGATAATGGCTCTCACTGTGGTTCGCTGGAGTCCCAAAGCTTTAGAAATGGCTTTATAACCTTTACCAGACTGATAGATCTCAATTACTTTTGTTCTCATTTGTTCCTGAATTTCTTTGGATCTTGGCATGATGTCTAGCTTTTGAGGTGCTTTTGGTCTACTTCTCTGTGTCAGGTACAGTAGCTCCTATTTAAGTGATTTCTTGATTGAAACAGGTGTGGCAGTAATCAGGCCTGGGGGTGACTACAGAAATTGAATTCAGGTGTGATAAACCAGGATTAAGTTATTTTTTAACAAGGGGGGCAATCACTTATTCACACAGGGCCATGTAGATTTGGAGGTTTTTTTTCTCCCTTAATAACGTAAACCTTCATTTAAAAACTGCATTTTGTGCTCAATTGTGTTATCTTTGACTAATAGTTAACGGTTTTTGATGAGCAGAAACATTTTGTGTGACAAACATGCAAAAGAATAAGAAATCAGGAAGGGGGCAAATAGTTTTTCACACCACTGTATGTTGACATGATTTTTTTCATTAATTCATTCATTTTCTATACCACTTAATCCTGTGTTCAGGGTCGCGGGGGACCTGGAGCCTATCCCAGGAGACTTCGGGCACTAGGCGGGGTACACCCTGGACAGGGTGCCAATCCATCGCAGGGCAACATGATTTTTTTGTTAATAATAAATATTCATTCATTCATTTTCTATACCGCTTAACCCTGTGTTCAGGGTCGCGGAATAATAAATATTATTATTTTTAAATAATACAATCCATTTTATGTAAAGACATTCTCATATGTATTGCAATCACCCAGACGTCTATAGATTAAATTATGTTTCCTGCATTTTAGATACAGTACATCATCATACCATACCCTGTTTTTTTAAATCCAGTTAGACAGTCTAGACAGTCTAGACATAGATATTTTTTTCATTATTGGTGCATGCATCTTCAGCCTTAGATCACAGATATGCATTAATGATCAGTCTGTGTCACAGTGCAGTCTGCTGACGTGGTGAAGTAAGACGGCTGGCTCTTACCATCTGTCTGGATGCGGTCTCCATAGCAACCACCACCTCCTCCTCAAAAGCCTGAGATGACTGTCTTCACCTCCCCCAACTCCCCCAACTCCCCCAAGCCATCCCTGTAGGCTAGACACAGGCCTACGTCTCACCATGCGCCTGTTACTTACCAGCTCGTTGCAGTGACTCCCACCCTCCTGACCTCAGCGGGTGTGTGTCAGATGATAAGCATTACAGTCGAACATTGGATTTAAATTGATTTTTTTTCCATTAAAGAGTGGACACAGAGATATGTCAGGTTTACGTTTACATTCATGGCATTTGGCAGATTCTGTTATCCGGAGAATGATTTAAAGAAATACTTGAAGATGGGGGTTTGAGATCGAAAATATTCCTGCCCATGGAACAGGGGTATATTTTCCTTATTGACCTATTACACTTTTACCACAGCTACATCGATTCTTTTGATTTTTTTTATTTTATCATGTTCTTTACAGACATACAAGAAGTAAATAGACTTTCATAGGATTATGATAAACTCTATGCACCAAATGTACTGTATTAGATTTTTTTGATCAACTAATGTTTAGATATTAATACTATATTATACATAATAGTAATGTTAACTTTTTTTAGCGAGGTTAAGGGCGACAGCTCTACACGTAGAATGAGAGCAGATCTTCGAAGAGATCCAGGTTGTTAACTGAACTATATTTCTAACAGTAATAAAGGGCGATTTCAAGATTCCTTGCTATCTGTCTTTGGGATCATCCATCCTCAGATTAACCAACAGTCCAGCCTCTTTTAAAAATCTGAATTTTTCAGGTATGTTTAAAACTATACTGTACATACACAGAAGGGCCCAAAAATGAATGCACACTTCAACAGTTATCTACGCCCTTTTTTAAAACTTTTATTAACTTATGGCAGCAACATGTAATATTATGTTTCCTCTAAAGGTATCAGTAGTTGCCTCATCACTGATGCTATCATGTGACCATCAGAAGAGAGGCATAAATTCATTATGTTGAAGTGTGCATACATTTTTTGAGCCCCTCTGTATTTCAATCTGAAAGATTGTACAACCATATGGTTTTAAAAAATTGGGAAATTTATACAACACTGCAAATTGAAGAATTGCAAAATCACAGACAAATCGAATTGTTGCCTAGGTAACGTGATACCATTAACATTGTACCGGGCGATCCCTTGTGATTCCAATACTTAATGAACATATCAGATACACCTTTGTATTCATTTATGTGTACATTGTTTGGGCCCCGCTGTATTCCAATGTAAGAGACACAAAAAATGTTGATGTCATCCAGTGCCTGAAGTGCTGAAGCAGTAAGCTTTCCCTTCATTAGGGATAAAGGGCCTGATTGAAGGCCTGAGTTCGATTCCTAGCCACTTCAGCCATTGGATGCAGTGCCGGTCCCAAGCCCTGATAAACTGGGAGAGTTGTGTCAGGAGGGGCATCTTTTTGTAAAACCTGTGCAAAGTTGTTGCGTGGATCAGTTGGTGCGCTTTGGTGGCCGAAAGACTATTGTGAGTCCCATACCTAATCAACATACTGTATCAGATAGACCGATGTACTGTATTCATGTGTATGTGTCCTTTTTCTTTGGGCCCAAACTGAAAGATGGAAATAAACAGTGGGCATAATCATAGTAACACATTAATGTGCATTCATTTGGTTATGAATATATGGATGTTCAGTTTACTTCTTGCACATACTATATGCTCGAGGCTTTTGTAGAAATCCGGAATAAATTTAGTGTGTTGCAGGTTTATGGAAATTACCCACAGTGCCAAAGCTAGCCCTGTGGATGCAGTAGAGGGTAATAGCTATTGAGGATGAGTGCTGTGGCTTCGAGCAGGCCTGGGTGTTGGACTCCGGCCATATGCCTCTGCAGTATAGATGACAGAAAACGCACTGACTCGTATTTATTGGTCGGTCCAACCTCTCCTAGTGCCGCGTTACCCAATCACATCACAGCAAGCCCTTTAGCCACGCCCACATATTTCCCTTTGTCCCACCCCCTCTGCTTCAATCTCGGTCTGGTTTCCTCCCAGTGCTGGAAACACTGGCGTCTGTAAACGCGGCTTTGTCGACTCGTATGGCGGATTCGCAGCAAACAGACAGGCGGTGTTGAGGGAATGTTAACTCTGCTTTAACTCGGACACAATTCCAGGTGAGGTCAGGTTTATTCGCGGTTTTCCTCTGCATCGTTTATTATTATATTTATAAAAAGAGAAAAAACAACAACAACCACAGCTCCTCATCCTGGAGCATGAATTATTCATCATGTGTCGGCTGACATCAAAGGACCAGCGTTGCTACTTAGTTGTATCGAGATGTATCGTTTAAGATATCACATCAAGGTCTCGCGCTTTAAAAACACAAGTGTCATGATATTGTTGCTATTTATCGCTCTAATTCATTTAAATAACGTAATCGTTATTGTATACGCGCACGTCGCTTCCTTTAGCCAGGGTTGCCAGGTATGCGAGAAAAAAAAATCACAAATCAATGTTTGTAATAGTGTCAAATCTGAACATGATCTATTTATATTATTTATTCACGTTATAGTAATCTAAAACTATAATGATCAGTTTATTTACATAGAGCAATGCTAAAAAGATTTTTATACCCTATATATAAGAAGAATATATTTATATCATATATATATATATATATATATATATATATATATATATATATAAAATAATAGGATATAATAAATAGTATTACATAGGATACAAATATATTATACAATATATATATATATATATATATATATATATATATATATATGTAATACTATTTATTATATCCTATTATTTTATATTATAGAATCAGGTATAGAGGTTTACCCGATACAATATTATCACGATACCTTGGTGCCCATTCGATTAGCGTTACCATTCTGCAAGTATCGTGATTTTATAAATATTCTGATTCAGGTTTTTTTTTTTTTTTTTTTGCAGGTTTATAGAGGAACTGCAGCATATTGTGAAAACATCTCAGAATCAATTATATATACAAACATAGAGTCAGCCAAAAAGATGTAGATACACTTCAGGAACATAGAAACTTCATGCTATACATTTTTATATCTAATATTATGATACAGATGATAATGATGATGATGATAATAGTAATGATATGATTGAGATGATATATATAAAAAATAATCCATATCCACTGCCTCCAATATATATACTTTTTATGAATGTTTAATTTGTAGATGTTTGCATTTGAGGTTTTAAAATATTACAGTTCCTCTGTAATCCTGCAGGTGGTGCTCACTAAACTACAGCGGAACCTCAGCATACAAATTTAATTCGCTCTGGTGGCAACTTCTTAAAGTAAAAATTCATATTGCGATACACATTTTCCCATAAGAAATTAATTAATGTAAATGCGATCTTTCTAATTTTCCAACATTGCATGCAAAAACAATCAAAACATTTATAAAAGATATGATGAAATTTGAAATAAATAGACATCTCTCACTTAACCTTAATTCATGATTCCTCTTGGCACCGTCTGCTTTTTTTAGTGAAACTGAAAGCAGCTCAGTTTTCTTCATGCTACCATCCTTGCTAACTTTTTCAGGACCTAGGGTGCTATGTCGTCACTAACTCTTCCACAAAATGGAAAAAGAAAAGAAGTTAAATATGGCTTTTCACTGACGCAAACAAGTTTTTAACGGCTCCCAGTCGAACACACAACTTCTGCATTTGGTTTATTTGTTCATGTCGAGGCAAAATTTTATGTTCTTAGGGTGAACATTTTTAAGGGAGGGCATTCATATGCCAAGGTTTCTCTGTATTCACAAAGTACAGCGTTCTATATGGAAGGACCAAGTAATTTGTTCCCCTCATCAGACTACTAATGGCAAGATCTTCAGGGTCAAACTGATCGACCATTGTCCCAAATTCTTAAATTCAACCCTAAGATCTTCCTTTACCATTGACTTCACTTTCTTTGAAGTTCCAGCGGTTTCCACGTCCGGCCGCCATGTCGAGTGCTAAACTTCAGCCAAGATGATTCATTCTGTTGGTTGACATTTGGTTAGATAATCATCTCATCAAACTACACGTGGTAAGAACTGTATCAGACCAGGCAAATATGGGCGTCGTCACCAAGCAGGCGAGTTCATAGAACCCAAGATGGAGATTTCTGGTTTGGAGTCCAGACAGGAAAAAAAGCAACAACAAAAAAAAAATACATGTAAATGGGGTCACATCAGCTCTGGAGTCTATCCTGTAATTTTCAGGACAAGGCTGAAATCCACCCTCGCTGAGACACCAATCCATACTATGACAGCAGACAAACACAGAGGATTCGCTCACCACTGTTTATGCAATATCCTGTGCAAACCCTTGTGGTCACAGCGAGAACATGTAAGACTCATCACGCGTGCAGTCACCTTCATTCTCAGACCTGGACTGTGAATAGGAACAAGAGGCACGAGTGCCGCAGGCTCGCTATATTTAGAGATTTCTGCATTATAGGATTGCCGTGTAGAGGCTAACCCTAGGTTGTACAATACCCATGGGAATATACAATGGGAACAGGTTTTACTATATTGTTGTAATCAATTTGCAGATAAATCCGCCCCGGAGATAAAAACAAGAGGAAATTTTGATGGAAAACCTATAAACCTGGCAACCCTGTTCTGTTTAAATTCCTCTAACATTCCTCTCTTCAGGATGGGGACAATTCTAATTATTAATCATGCTTTCTTTTTTTTTTCCTTCAAAAATCTTCATCTTTGTACTTTTCATTATTTCTTTAAACAATAGACTCTTCACAGTAAGTGTGGCCTGAATACAGGGTACGTCAAGGGAACTGGGAACATTTGCTGTAAATCTGTATGTAGAAATGGTCTATATAAATGTGTATTAGAGCTGGGGGAACAATCAATTCGGTTATGTATAGCTATTCTGTTGTGTGGCGATCCATAGTCACTACTCTGAAATCGATCTTTACAATATATATTTTTGATTTATATACAATATGATTGCATTTGAGGGGGTAAAATGTCATCCTGTGTGATAGGACGAAATCATTCGCTAAGTTTGTTTAATATTGGAACAAAATCTAACAAATAATGGTAAATCAGGATATTTATACAATACAAATGAGTATCATGAGAATATCGTATCTGGAGGTGACTGGTGATCCCCGTCCCTGATGAACATACAGGAGATAGACCTACATGCTGTATTTCTACAATTCTCTTAAATCTACAGTAACTGTTTTGGGGCTTTAAAAAATCTTTTAAAGGTCATATCCTTCCTTTGAAATCCGTCACCACTGTAGCATAAAAAGAAAAAAAAAAAAAACATTCTTCTGATGCAGGTTTTGAAAAGAAAAAACAACACTTCCATACATCCATTGTTTTGCTGATCTCTTTGAAAATAATATTCTTTTGCGCGTTGCAGAGGTCAGTGTATCGTGGAGGTGTACTGTGAATACACCCGTTTAACCTCGCATGGATGAAAGATTATTTATCTTCTCCTGTGTACAGACTACCTCATGTCTCTGATTCTAGTTCACCACCTGTAAAAACTCTAACACCCCTGTGCTAGTAGCTACAGAGCCGGAGAGCAGCAGTGGGTCACATCTGATGAGTCAGAGGGGTGGAAAATGGAAAAATAAATAAAAGAATAAATAAAATAACTGTGCATTGTATAACTCTTACCCCCCCCCCCCCCCTCCCCAGAATTGTCACATATTCATTGCTGCACAATGAAAATCTTTATTTGCACATCTTTGCTTGTTAGGGAGCTGAAGTCGGAGCCCCTGATATGGCTGGTTAAGGATGTTGCTCAAGCCTGTTCCTGACGCCTCAGCTTCAATTCTGTTTTCTTTGGCTCATCAGTTTTGCGCCTGAAAGCTGTGCACTAATGCCAATTTTCCATTAATTATACAGTATAATTATAGCACAAGTGGGCTGGTAATGGCGTCGCTGGAAAATAATTTCATGAGGTTCGGAAACTATAGTCAGTCAAATCCCGCATGAAGCACTGGGTTGATACCGAATAGCTGTAGTGGCATGGATTAGTTATTAAAGGATCAGCCATGTTAATAACTTTTGCCATAATATCACTTTAAGGTAGTTTTAGTCAAAATTATTAGAGCTGCTTTTACACTAGGGATGTGCACGAGTACTCGATTAAATGATTACTCGAACCCATCAGCGAGGGTTTAAATGGCTCTAAAAATGCATTTTTTTTTCAATTGAACTGCTTTCATTCTTTCTTATTGGTTATGCTGGTATTTGGGCGGTAGTCTGATATTTGATTGATTACGGTTGTGAGCAGTTCTGGTCAGTCAGTTCCAGCCGGACCAACGCAACGACGCCCCCGCTAGGCTGGGGGAACTACTGCGAGCCGAATCCTCGCTCATCCCGTCCCCTTCTCCCGCCCCCTCCATCCCGCGGTCCGAAGACTGCCCCGAGAGCCGCGCGCAGAAAAAGAGTGGTGGCACAGAGTCGTCCCTCGGAGCCGCGTCCCTGTTCCGGAAGCTCCGCAGCGCGAACGAGGGGGATCCCTTCAGTTGCCATTGTTTTAAAGTAACGGGAGAAGCGCATCCACTACTTTGATTGGCACGTAGTTCAAGCTCACATGCATTTTGTGTAGATAAATACAATTTGTAATATAACATTTACATATTTATGTATCTAGGCTATGTGATTAATTTCATATACAATGCGTCATGTAGAAAAAGCACTTCAGTTTCAGCTCATGCTGTTATTTCCTTTAAATGTTTACTGTATACTGTCACGCAAACGCCCCGCCCTTTGCTTAAACTCCACCCATGATTAAATCGAGTACTTGTTTCTCAAACCTGTGGATTACTCGAAATGAAATATGAACAAAAATGCCCATCCCAATTTTACACCGTATAAAAAATTGCTTCATATCATATCCGGGTATGATCGTTGCGCCCTACATGCTAGCCAGCCAATATTTCACATCAGAAATGTAGTTTTGTACCCGAGTACACTTGCATATTTAGACTCTCCAATACAGCAGGTGGCAGTATGCATCTCGTTTGTTTGATTTACGCTCTACCTGAGTGCACTGTACCATGCCCCGAGAGGATCTATTGAAGTTGATTTGAGTGTTTGCTAGAGATTAAGGGAGAAAAATAGTTTCGGTTACGTATTGCAGTTTTTTTGTGTGACACAAGAATCCTAAATCGATTAAAAAAAAACAAATGTTTAATTGAAATTTTTGCGTTTGAGGTGGTGACGATCTTCTATAATCCTGCAGGTGGCGCACTTTAAACTATTCACACATTGGCAGGAAGTTTAGCGTCCTGTGTGGTAGGAGAGAATACTTTTCCTAGGTTGTTTAGAATTATCAGAGAAAAATGTAATGATAAATCAGCAAATTATAAAATCATCATTCTTATAGGAATCAGAATTGTCAATTAGTTATCATGATATCATATTGGTTGGCCCTTGGAGATTCCTATCCCTAGTGTACACATTATGCAAATGTACCAAACCCGGCGTTCAAACGGACTGGAATCTGTGCCCGAGGCGGTATTAGGAAAGCACCCTAAGATGTTTGCAATAGGACGAAACGCGGACCGACCTCTTTATCACACAAAGCCCGATTTATTCTTCCTTTTGTTCTCCTGCACGAAACGTCTTTGTGTGTCACCCATTGAGCTCAGGAGTGGATCTAGCTGCGTAGTAGCTTTCACACAGGAAAACCGACTGATTCTGACTGGTTAATCCTGTTTCCCACTGTCGAGGCTTTGTCAATAAATGAATAGGGCATTGCATTCTTTAGACACTTTATTGCACGAGTTATGCTCTTAAGTAGCGTAGTGTACTCGCTTCAGGACCTCAGGACTCTTCAGCTGCGGTAGAGAAGAATTTGGAAAAGGGATCACCACTGAAATCACATTCCTCCATCTTCATTCTGCAGTTAACTGGCAGACAGGCAGAAAGACAGATGGAGAGACAGACGGACGAATGCAGGACGTTGCTAATAATAACATTGTGTTTTGTCTACGCTCCCACACTGCATGGAAGTGCATGCGGATTGTAGGTTGGATTCAGGCTATTGGAAAGTACAGGAAAACTTTTTTTTTTTTTTTTTCTAGTCAGAAGTTCATTGCATTTCCCTGCAGTTTATGCTTCAACACTATTCATCATGGCTGGCGTTTAGCAGATTCAAGTCAAATCGAAACGTTCACTATATTAAAACATATCTGCCAAAGTAACGTGCGTGACAGTTTATTGTTGAGCAAAATTTCACAACTGGGATGGCCAGAGCTCCGTTTCTCCCGTAAACCAAAACGTAACCACGTTAGCAAGGCACAGTCGCTATCTAACGAGGCTGAAGTGGGTCAGAAGTGGGCGTTAACAAGACATTTTCTTGCTGCCTGATTGGCTGATGCTGACCAACATGGAGAGCCTAATATAAATAAATTACACGCATGTTTGTACGAGGTATTTATTTTATAATTTTATTTTGGATTAGTTTTTTTCGCCGTGTCCTGCGTTTTCTAATATCGGGACGCATTAGTGTATATTTTCTGACTGATCAGCAATGTGGACAATTGTTTTGACAGGAATTAGAGGCGAGTTGACCTTCTTAGAGGTGAGGTGGATGAGCGGACAGTGTGAGGGATCATCAAGAAGCCGAATGGATCTCTGGTTTGAGCTCTGCAGCACGCAAGCATTTCAGAGCAGCACACACTGGGTGGAAAGCTAAATTATTGGTTCAGAGGTAATGAGGAGTGCCACTCTGTCTTTCTTTTGTCTCTTGTATGAAGAAAAAAAAAAGGCAAGGCTTAAGGGGGATTTTTTTTTTTTTTTTGTTGCTTACATTAATTTATGATGCAATAAAATTGTCAGCTATTTTTTTTTTTTTTTTTTTTTTTTTTTACAGCTAGAAATAAAATGACATTTAGTCGTAGCCTAAATTTTTTCCCACCCATCATTAGTGCACTCCACTTCAGGGGAGGGGGCAGAAGACTATCGCTTGTTTTGTCTGAGCCACAATCTGTAATAGTTAATGTTTAAAGTAGGAAATGGTTAAATTGATCAGTTTCTTAAAAATATATTTCAGCACAAATCTGATAAATTGCTTCTGTCTTGCTGAGATCCTCGTATTTTATGAGATTATCAATTCTTCCTTGAGGGTTGTTGCTATATTGCCACCTACTTGACTGGAGTGTGTAGCTGAAGATCTGATTTTTTTTTAGTTTTTTGTATGAAACATTTACACAATTTACATAACATTGAAATGGAATGATGGAACCGTGTTTGCTTTATCGTCTAGATATCGAGAGTTTGTATCCCGTCATCTGTAGCTGTGAGCTCTCGGGATGGGGTTATCACTCATGTCAATCATAGGGACGCTAGCCAATCATGTGCGTTCCCACCCCCCTAACAATCTGTGTGTGTAGCAGACCAAGAAGCTCATGTCTCAGAGGAAGCACATGATGACCTTGACCCTCTTCATTACATTTTCATTTGGATTTTATTTGGGCAGGAAAGCTCTGAGCAGTAACCTTGAGGAAAAGTAGACATAATGTAGATTTTTTTATTTTTTGTAAACGTTCCAAAATTTTATGTACGCTGTCAGTTATCGTTCTTTGGAGGGAAAAAAATTTTTAATCAGCCAAAGAGAATTGTATTTCTAATAGCTGTTTGTGAAAAATTCGGACTGGAAACCTTAGTGCTGTTGAAACTGTTACCCTACAGTAAAGCCCACCGCCACCCCCTCCTCGCCCCAGTGCGATAGCATTGCATGTGTAGCGTGACAGCTGATGCAGCAGGGCTTTGAATCTGTTGACCTTGAGGTAACCTTTTTGTATGTGGGTCATGTGACGTAAACACAAATGTTTGCTCTAACGTGCCACACACACACACACACACAAATCCAGGTGTCATTATTAGATTAGACACCGACTCTTCATCCTTTGTCTCTCTCGGTCGAGGCAGGTTCACGCTGTTTTACTGTTTTATCTATTTCTTTGAAATATGGAGAAATGAGCAACGTTTCCACCAAACTGCTCGATGAACCTCGTGAGATGCCTGCAGGACATGTCCGGATATCCAGCTGCACATTCTTTATTTTTAAAGCTTTGACTGTGAATTGAATGTATGCAAATGATTTAATCTGCATAATCTGCGGTCCTGAGAGAAAAGCAGGGTGTGTGTGTGTGTGTGTGTGTGTGTGTGTGTGTGTGTGTGTGTGTGATTAGTCTCAGGCTTTTTTATTTTCAATTTTAAAGCCAGTATGGAAAAGCACCCGTGGCAAATCTACTTTTATTAGCCGGGAAGAACGACAAACAGCTTCGCTATTTATCTAGTTATGTGTACAACTATATTGTATTCATAAAAGAGCATTCCATTCCATGTGAAAAAGAAATGGGTACCTGGAAAGTTTTTATTAGTGCCTTACTATTCAGTATTTAGCTTTTTGTCTTTCTGCTGAAGTAAAAACGACGATGTACTTGAGAAACCTAACTGCCGAGGTCTGTCGAACTCAAATACTTTATAACGGAGTGTACTACAGCGCTGTGGAGTTCTTAAATCTGATTGGTCAGAAAGTAGTGTTTAATTTCTTTTACTTTCAGCTCGGACAATATTTCTGCCAGATATTTCAGTCATTATAATCATAATCATTGTAATATTCGTCACACTACAGCATGTACAATTGTTGTAGTCTGACGGCTATTCGATAGGGATGGGAATCACCAGTCACCTCTCGATACGATATCATCATGATACCCAGGTGCCTATTTGATTAAAGGGGACAATCGCTCAAAATGGAGAGATAATGAGAGATGACAAAATGGCATCTGGGATTCTCCTCCGAGATTCATTTCCTTGGGTGTGATTATGGTTTTTGTCCATAAAGTGGATTATTTTGCTTTACACTGTATATTCGCATCAAAGGCATACAAGACTTTGTCAGACTTAAGAACAAATCAGACTTACAAACAAGTTCCATTCCGGAAACAAGTTCATAAGTTGGGGACTACCTGTACCCCATTTCGATATAAAAATTTTTTCTCTCCAGATTTTGCTACAAATTTAAACCTTTAAAAAAAGTTTAATGATTTATTAAATGTAGCCCGTTCCTTAGAACGGTGGGGATGGTTCCACTTTTCCACGTTCTCTGTGACTTCAGTCGCTCGATAGTTCAGGACTAGAGTTTCCTACAGTCTACCTGAGCCTCCTGTTATACTGAACTTCCAGTCTCAGACAACATGATGCAGATCAATCCCAGCTATCCGTTATCACCCAGATGAGGATGGGTTCCCTGTTGAGTCTGGTTCCTCTCAAGGTTTCTTCCTATTACCATCTCAGGGAGTTTTTCCTTGCCACTGTCACCCTCGACTTACCAGGGACAGTCTTATCATTTTGATTCATACACGTTCACATTTCATACAAACTTAAATGATTCTTATGAGCGTGTAAAGCTGCTTTGCGACAATGTCCGTTGTTAAGAGCGCTATACAAATAAAATTGAATACAATTGAATCTCATTATTTTTCGCGCTTAAAAACCAAGCACAGCATTTAAACCATACCAACTAACTCCAAATACAAGAGATTAACATTTAACTGAGCAGCATATATCTCTGTCATCCACCTTAATTATTATTTCTAAACAAATTTAGCAAATATTTCACTCTTATCGCATGGCATAAGAGTATGTAAATAGTTCAGTGTGTACCACCTGTAGGCTTATAAACATACACTGATGTTTTACCGCCTCAAATGCCTCACTTGACCGTGAGCGTGCGTATCGAGTAGCTGCGAGTAATTCAACTAATTAGCGCATGTGATGTTTTGAGACTGTTAAGTGTGTGTAAGTAGTAGGTTTGAGACAATTTCGCTCAGAGTTTGAAGAAAAGGGCGTGATTTACTATTGTGCTGTATTCCTCTACCCGAAGCTTCTGTACTCAGTACAGAATCATAAACTTTAACATAGTTTTTAAAAAAATCTATTCTTAAGTGAGTGTGGAAATGTGCGAATCGCCACACTGAATCGATTTATTTATTTATTCCCCCCATCTCTACTATTCAACATGCAAAACGCGAGCATACTCGAACTTTAATTTTATCATTGAAAAACAAGAGGGTGATGAGACGACAATCATTTCAAGCTGGATGTAGGGTTACGATTTTTGCTGCACTTTTAAAGAATTAATAATCACGTAAATGTTAATCATAACTTCATGATGGTAAAATCCAGTGTTTAGTGATGGACTGATGTGCTTTGATATGATTCGATATGATTTAAAAGTTTAATGACAATAGTGTATGGCTATAGGATACTTGCACTTTATTAATCTTTTCCTTTTTTGGGGCAAACTGATGACATAATGAGACAACAGTACATATCAGTATCGATATTGGTACAATAACATACATTATACCTCATGTCATTTTTGTATTGCAAGCCAACTAAAGTACAGTATGTTCTTTACCAGACCAAACCAAGCACTGGACGTGGGGGTAAATGTGTGTTAATGTTCAGTTGGTGCTGTATCTGTGCTGTAGTGAGGATGCTGGAGATGCAGGTGCTACAGAATGGTTTGATCCGCCACCCACTCAGTCAGCAGCCATGTACATAAGGAATACTGCGAACGCAGCACGTCTCTGCATCTGCACATCTCTGCATCTGCACGTCTCTGCATCTGCACGTCTCTGCTGCAGCACAGAGATCAGACGTTTCTTTCTCTCGTCCGCTCATGAGTCATTAATGATTACGTAGTACAATGCAAATATTTGCACAACCCCCCCCCCCCTCCTCCTCCCCTCAAGAGGAGAAGAATCTCAACACGAAACCGAACATCAAAATTCCTGATCAGGATTTGTCTATAAACAAATACAAAATCTGTGTCCTTGTTGGCATGCGTAGTTAAATATACTCCATTAAGAGACTGAAACCTCTAAACACGTGCTCGCTTTGTTAAATCTGACTCGAGGCATGGAAATCAATCAGGCTCAGACTGTCAAGGGTCTCTCACATGACTGAGAAGAAAAGAAAAAAGAAAAAAAAAACTCTGAACTTTTCCGGAGCAGGGGAGAGAATTGATTGTAGTGTTTAGGGAGAACATCACCGATAAAAAAACATACTGTAATACTGTACGCAAATACTGTATGTAGACGTAGGCAAAGAAATAAAAAAAACCCCCAAGAAATTAGAAAATGATTTTAATAAATGTCCATGTTTATTAATATCTTTATAATATACGCTATATTTTCAACAAAACGTTTTTAAAACGTAAACCTAAAATGTTTCTTTTGGAATAAGGGTTATACAAACCTATTTCCTGTTTCAGTTTATTGGCCACATACGATGTCAGTTCCTAAAATTATTTGCACCCTCAGTAAAATAACAAAATGTAAATACATTTTCAAAGATTAAAATTTTTAGTGCTGAACCATCACAAAAGAACTGTGGTGAACATTTACTGACCAGCAGAATTGAAAGCTATGTTTAATAATGAAAGTAAAAGGATTTCCACACACACCATGTGATGAGAACGACCCACAGGACTGGGACTAAACAGCTGTGTAGTCAGAAGAAAATCACTTAGTTAGTGAGACCCATCAGAAAGAACAAGCATCAGTTAGTTAAAGAGACTTTATAGCAATGAAAAAACATAATGTGTATGTAATGTCTAAAGAGTCCAGATTGAGCCTAATCCAGAGTGATGGGCATAGTGTCTACTGTACAAGCCTCTGGAACTGTTTCAGTTGCTCAGGTCTAGACTCAGCAACGTTATGTGGCAATAAAATGAAGTCAGCTGACGACCTGAATGTACTGAATCACCAGGTTATCACGTCAATGGAGTGCCCCCCCCCCCCATGGACAGGGTATAATTTGTAGTGAATGAACATATCAGGAGATAAACACATGCAAATGGATTCTATTTGGAATTTACTTTTCATGTTTATTGCACTTTTTGTTACTGTTTCCTATTTCCCTAAATAAGAAAGTACATGAGACTGCAGTGCCTTTTGGGTATTATTAAGCTCAAGAGCACTGTGTAGAGGATATAATATTGACCAGGTGCTTCAGAGACCGCACTTTAATACACACATTAATTCCATACAGAAAGTTTATAACATAACATATGTGGTAAGAAATGGTTGTTGTGACTGATGTGGATTCCTGAGGTCAGTTTGAACTGTATGACCCAGACAGTTACGTCTGATCTTTTTCTCTGATCTGTGCCTAAAGAACGGAGTAGTTTTCAGAGTTAATTTAAGACGGACAGACAGATGGATAGATGGATACAGTGCTGTAAAAAAATATATATATATATATTGTTTTCATTTTCATTTTTAATATGCCACAACAATATAAAATGCAGTTATAAATACAAAATGATGATTTAATTTATTAAGGGGGGAAAAGCTTTCCAGAACCACCATGTGGAAAGGGAACTGTACCCAGGAATTCTGGGCTCTGCCAGAAAATCCTGAAGGAGAATGTCCAGTCCAGTTTATGGCCTCGAGCTCAAGCACACTTGGATTATGCAGCAGGACCATAATGCGAAACACACCGGGGGGGCTGGTTGGGGGGATAAAGTTTTAGAGTGGTCTAGTCAAAGTCTTAACTTAAATCTGATTGAGATCCTTAAACAGGCCGATCATGTTTGAAAACCTTCCAAAAGGGCTGAATTAAAACATTTCTACATAGAAGAATGGGGCAAAATTCCTCCATAGCGATTTGAAGACCTACTGCCAGTCATCACAAACACTTTATATTTCAGTTGTTGTCCCCAAGGGTGGCATTACTGGTTATTATGTTTGGGGGTGGGGGGGGGCAAATACTTTTTCACATAAAAACTAGGACGGTCATTATTTGAAAAACTGCATTTTGTGTTTACTCGGATTATCATTGTGTAACATTAAAATTTGTTTGATTCGAATCATGTGAGAAATAAATATGTAAAAATATATATATTTTTTAGTCTGGAAGGGAGCAAATACTTTTTCACAGCACTATAGGTAAATAGAATACTTTATTATTTCCACATGTGTAAAACCAAAAGACTGAAGCTCTGTCACTGGGACTACACTAATGGAGCGAATGCCGATGTGGGCGTGGTTATCCTGAGAGACCACGCCCATTAGGGGAGGGGCATTTCATCATAGGATACATCTGATCAAAGTCTGAAGGACTTTGGGTTGCTCTGATTGTTTTATCTTAGGGGACAGATGGATCTAAAGCATGGCGGTAAAATAAATAAGTACCCCCAACTCCTTAGTATAATAACTGAGTCTGCAAATGTATTAATCTTGTTTGTATATATGCAGTGGATAATGTAGGGCATTTTCGCACACTGCCTGAGCTAATTGTTGCAAAGCGTTTTCCCTTTTGATCCGGATCAATCACAGCGTATTAGAAATAATAAATCATTGTGCGTTGTAAAAATCTCTGCAGATATCATTAAAGTGCTGTTTTGTGGTTGTTTCCAGGTTCCTTTTATCTTTAATTCTGGCTGGTGGATTCACCCACATTGCAGACTCCTGTACAGTACTGCAGTTCAGATAAGGGTTAAATAAGGATGCCATGTTGTGAGTGTTCAGCTGCTCGCATTCAGCAGATGTGTGTGAGGAACAGGAGGAGGAGCACAGGCAGGACTGGGAGGCCTGAATGCTCGTAGACGTAGTTCATGTGGCAGGGAGAGCAGACAATAAGGCCAATAGAAAATCCACAACACGGTCTAACGCCGGGCGCTGGCGTCTGGGTAAGCTTCTGTGTGTGTGTGATTGCATGAGTGTGAGAGGGAGAGAGCTGGTCGCATTGTTCTTCTTCTGTGATTTGGATAACAAAACCAAGGAGAAATGTTTGTATACCTCTCGCTTTCTCTGCAAAGGACAGCTGGCTTGAAATCAAGCTCTTGCTTTATCATACTGTATGAGTAGCGAACACACACACGCAGACACAGACAGTTGCTCTCTCTCTCTCTCTCATTGTCAAACACACAGCTCCCTCCTCACCAGCAGGAAGGAACTGAGAGGGATTTTGGGAAGTGCCATTTTAAGCTTTCCTCCTATTTCCCCATTTCTTTTTTTTTCTAGTCTTGCTAACAACAGCCAGTGCGCTGTCTGATCGCTGGTATTAGTAGCATTCGCAGACAGACGAGAAATTAAGATAGAGAGCGCGAGGGAGCGAGAAACGGCTGCCGTGCCGCGGTGAAGGCGTGAACCCTTTCCTTTGCCTTGTAGAAAATAATTCATCACGTTTTCTCGTGCTGTACCAGAGGACACAGCCGCGCCTGTTAGCCAGGAGGAACTACTGTAGGACTGAGTCATGCTTAGACCACAAGGGGTGAGTCTGTATGTGGGTTTTTTTTTCTTTTCATCACTGCCTTGCCATTGCTGTCCACTCTGGATTAAACCCAAGCCGTGCTCACACACTCTTATTAATCCTGCCTGCGTTTTATCCCCCCGTCTGCACCCGTTTCCTCCCCATAGACTGTTTGGTTTTACGTTTCAGATTTACGGCAGTGTTTACAGAGTCATTGTGTTCATTCGTATTAGTTCTCTGTTAAAAGCCGCAGCTGTTGTTTTTCAGGGATTGTGGAAGAGAAATGCGAGTCTTGCTCAGGGTTTAAAGTCATCTGAGGGTTAGTGTGGTTTAGAATGCATGCACCGTTTGTGTAGGATATGTACAGTATATCAACAATGTTGATTGATTAATATTTGTGGAATATCTCTGGATTATCTACACACTATATTGTATATTGTTAATATTTAGTTTGACTTGCTTTAACTTTAATTCCTGCACACAATGTGGTGTCCAGTCAATGTGTCGAAATGAATCCTCATGCTTCCAGAACCACTCTCGCACAATCCTCGTCCTGCAATACGCCCGTGACATCAGGGATGATAAAACTCCATAGATGTGATAACATTCAGTACATCCAGGTCGTCAGCTGACTTCATTTTATTGCCACATACTGAATTTAGACCTGACCGACTAAAACAACCCCAGATCATAACACTGTCTCCAGATGCTTGTACAGGCCGCTATGCATGATGGGTGCATCGATTGTGCTTCCCTTCTTACCCTGTCACGGCCATCGCTCCGATATAGGACGAATCCATTATGTATGGAATATGGATAGGAAAATATAAATAATTCCTGAGCACAATATTAGGGATTTATATGATGTGTGTGTTAGTGTGTATGTGGTCTATAGATATGTGTAAGAAATATTTAGGATTCTGATTCCTGGCTTTTATACAGTAACTGAAACGAGACATTGCGGTTGCAGTGGTTAAGATGTTTATAAGGCGTGTAGCACGCCTCAGTTTTAGATGCGAATCCCACGGACACCAAGATAACGCCTTTCTGCCATTCAGTTAATGCGGATCCACAGGCGTTACTGCTATTCAAAAAGAAATCTGCAGAGTCTAGCACGGAGAAAGCTGATCCTTTCCACCGCTGCCCACAGATGACTACATTTAAGAACAGACATGGAAGTCAGTTAAAGCCCACGCACTCAGTATTCGTTAGTCATACTGCAAGCACAGGAGCTGTGGAATATAGTGTTTATGACCCCTATGAAGACATGAGCTCAATTAAAGTAATGTCTGCTAAAATGTTGGGGGGGAGAGAGAGGGACAGAGAGGTGAGAGAGGGAGACGAGGGGAGACGGAGAGGGAGACGAGGAGAAGTGGAAATATAAAATATATGAAGTAGATGTAAAGTCGGGGATGGGGGTGGGCGTCGAGGAGTCTGAGATGGGAGGAGTCGCAGAGGGGGTGTGTATTTGGACTTTGGTCATGGAGTCGGAGAAACCGAGAGAGACCTCCTTAGATAGATTTAGTCCCTTACACACAGCCACTTTTCTATTAATTTACCCATAATGCAAATTGTGCATTTGCCATGTCTTCAAAAGACATGCTAAAATTACGTCTAATGACTGAGATTTGATGCAAATGATTTAAATGATTTATTATTATTTTTTTACCATGACTTTGTTTATAAAATGGTTGTTACTTGAGATCATACACAGCTAATGCTGTATCGTCTCACTGAGGGGTGAATGTTTCATTATTACAGTAGGTTTTCTGTTTAGGCGCAAGACATTTTATGAACTTTAAGAACATGACAGCGTTTATATAACTTGTTGTCGACTCTGTTGTAGATGTTAAACGTTTGTGTGGGTGAGAGATTTTTTTCTTTTTTTTATTTATTTATTCGCTTCTTCCTTGAGATCTAACCGGGGTCAGCCCAAAGGTTCTGGATTTTTTTAAACTCTCAATCCAGTGCAGAGCAACGTAGCACCATGTTCATCTCCACAGCCTGACGCAGGTTCCGTGTGATCTAACATTGCTTAATGTTTACGGTCCCGTCTGGAAGACTGATATGCGTGCTCGCCGATAAAATGGTCAAAGGTTATCAGCAGCAGATCAATCTATGATGATGATGTCTCTCTTTATCTTGCTAAATGCCCTCTGAGTGCTATTTATATCCATGCGAGTGTGTGAAGTTCTGGGAAAATTCTGTGTGATGCAAAGCCAGAACAGCAGCATTTTACCCCCTCGAAAAGAAACGTATAAATAAAAAATAATTAACAAATCCAAGGAATTAGAAATGATGTGCGGAAAACATCTGGATCATGTGAGGATGAGGCATTTCTGTTATACAAGTGTGAAGGAAGCGTGAATGATTAATGGAATGTTTTGGATATCTCTGGGTCATGTGAGGATGATGCATCCGATTGTGTGGAACATTTTATGGAATATATGTTGGATACTGTATAGAATGTTTGTGGAATGCGGTTCGATTCTGTAAAAATGTGTAAAAAAAAAAATCCAGGACGTTCGCTACAACTGACGCATTCCTTGTGTCAACCCACTCTTAAACTAGGGACAATGTCAGAGGCGTCTTACCTGGGTTAAGGACACAAAGGACTGGACTGTTGCTCAGTGGGTCAAAGTCCTTTTTTCATATGAAATTAAAATTCACATTTGTAAATCAAGGTCCCAGAGTCTGCAGGAAGAGATAAGAGGCATAGAATCCAAGTTTGCACAACTGCAAAGTTTACACAGTCGCTGGTGGTTTGGGGAGCTGGTGGTGTCGTCTGCTGGTGTTGGTCCACTGTGTTTTATCAGCCATCTACAAGGAGGTTTTAGAGAACCAGCTTTATGAAGATGCTGATTTCATTTCCCAGCAGGTCCTTGGCTCCTGCCCACACTGTCTGGTTTAAGGACCCTGTACTTGATTGGCCAGATAATTCGCCCGACCGGTGATTACTGTTTAAATTGTGATGAGGAAGATGCGTAAGACACACAACCCAAAAACAATGAAGAGCTGAAGACCGCTGTCGGAGCAACCTGGACTTCTGTAACTGATCACCTCCATGCCACGTCGCATTGCTGCAGAAATTCATGCAAAAGGGCCCCAGCCAAGTATAGAGCGCTGTACATGTTCATACTGTTTAGTAATCCAACATTTCTGTTAAAAATATTTTTCTTTTTTTTTATTATTATTTAAAAGATTTTACTGAATTTTTGTGTTTTTATTAGCTGTAAGCCATAATCATTAAAATGTAAAGAAATGAACACTGGAAATATATTAGTATGTGTGTAATTAATCTATATAATTCAACATTAACTTTTTGGATTTAATGACCAAAAAGTAATAATAATTACGCACACCCCACTTTGCAGTTATTTATTTGTAAAAAATGTTTGGAATCATGTATGATTTACGTTCCACTTCTCACGTGTACACCACTTTGTATCGGTCTTTCATGTGGAATTCCAATAAAATTGATTCATGTTTGTGGCTGTAATGTGACAAAATGTGGAAAAGTTCAAGGGGGCCGAATACTTTTGCAAGCCACTGTAGATCAAAGTCTTGATGATGATAATATTCTAATTTATTGAGATGCACCTAAATCAGATTGGAGAATTCTCCAGCACTGTCTTAGAATGATTTCAGTACTGCATCCAGAACTCATTAGCGTCACCTAGTGTCAAACATCGGCACACAATTTCCAGCAAATTCATCAGTTGCCCTGTATCTGTACTCCGTCTCCACGTGTATTTGAAACATTTTACAGATGTGTCTATTTTAACCATTTTTTTTCCCATTTTTCTTTCTTTTTCTTAAATTTTTCTTTCCTTCCTTCCTTCTTTCTTTAATTTTTTCATTTTTCTTTTTCTTTCTTTCTTTCTTTTTTCTTTCTTTCTTTCTTTCTTTCTTTCTTTCTTCCTTCTCGCTCCGTCTCAGTAGGCTGAGAGGTGCGTGTACCTCGTACTCCAGTTCCCGTGAATGCCTCTCACCATGGCTAAGAGGGAGACGGGCAGCACCAGCCCTGTGGTGCGACAGATAGACAAGCAGTTCCTGGTCTGCAGTATTTGTCTGGAGCACTATCACAACCCGAAGGTCCTGCCCTGTCTGCACACTTTCTGCGAGAGGTACAGTGTCATCACACAGAGGAATCATGGGAGTAACCCGTATCCCGAATGTCTAATTTGGGAAAGCAGAACTGGAGAAGGGAGTGAGGTTTGACCCAGATGAAGGATTTAATCAGTTGATTAATTATGAGATACTTTTCAAAACCACCGACTGCTAGAGCTATATTCTCTCTAGGTTTTTTTTTCTCCCCCTCTTTTTAAGAACTGAGTTTTTATAATGGATTTCCCCCCCATAGCTTTTGAATAAATCCTCTGTTAATCACCAGGGAAGAGCTTAAGAGGCATTAGATATGAGCTCACATCAAGTCAGCAAAATCATGTTCAACCATTGAGCTTTTCTCAGATTATGGCATTATCATTAGCTATCTACAGAACAAATAACATGCTAATCTGTTGAGCTAGCTAGCTTAGCTGAACAAACTCAGGTTGCATGAGCCTCATTAGAGTTACTTTCAATTATCATACTCATTTGAAAAAAAAAAAAATTCTGTTAGAAATGTAAACTAGTTTGGTAAAAGTTTATTTAAGGCACAAGCGGATGGAGATGTTTCCACCTCGCATGTTTATAGAAAGATTTATCAATTCTGTCATTTTTAAAAATGAGTATATAGGGCTAAGATATTTCTAAGTTATTAATTATTATATTATTAATAACGGATAATCTGTTCTTTCTCTCCGCAGATGTCTCCAGAACTACATCCCGCCGCAGTCGCTCACGCTGTCGTGCCCAGTGTGCCGGCAGACATCCATCCTGCCTGAGAAAGGTGTAGCGGCTCTGCAGAATAACTTCTTCATCACTAACCTGATGGAGGTGCTACAGAGAGAGGCGGAGTGCTCGCAGCCCGAGGAGCGCAGCGTTCTGGAGTCAGCCAGCGCCGCCAACTCGGCCCAGCCGCTGTCGTGTCCCAACCATGAGGGCAAGGTGGGGCATCGGGCTGAATAACAAGCAAACGTTTACAAATGGAACGAGTCAAGATTATTGTCTTTATTATTTAGCTAGAAGGGTTGCGAACTTTGCACATTTTTTTTTCTTAACAGATGTTTAAACACTCTAACAATCAATAATGGATTAATCATTAATAATTAATGAAAACAAAATAGACTTTTTTTCACCTTTTTTCTCTTTTTTTTTTTTTTTAGTCTTTTATATTAACAGTTCTAGCAGCACAACACCGGCAAATTAGTTGTTAGACAATGAAACAAACATTCTTTAAACAAAGTAAAGTTTTTTTTATTCTTAAGTGCGCCCTCTTGTGGGACTCAAGTTAATTGGTATGTGAGCTATGGAGACATACAACACAAAAGTGTAGACGTAAATTTTTTTTATTAGTTAAATTGTCAAGAATTAATAGATTAATGATTAAGGATCACCATCTGTATTAGCAAAGCTGCACATAAGTGATGCCCTTGACCAGGTGCGTGGTTAAAATCAAGAATGTGCTGAAGCACTTCTTTAGCATGATATCCGCCAAGTGTACCTGATTAACATCATCTTGGATGGTCATGTGTACCATTTATGTGCACCACAGCCTATTAGTCGTCGTCGTTTGTGCCATGATTCTCCCCGTGTGCCATCTGCAGGTGATGGAGTTTTACTGCGAGTCATGTGAGACAGCGATGTGTCTGGAGTGCACAGAGGGAGAACATCGCGAGCATGTGACCGTTCCTCTGCGAGACGTCCTCGAGCAACACAAAGCAGCGCTCAAGGACCAGCTGGACGCCATTCGCAACAGGTTTGCGCAGCACCACGCAGTTCGGTTACAGTTAGTACCCTTACAATTCAGGAACCACTTTATTATATGTTCTCAAGGGACAATACTATAGAAATGAGAATTAGATTTATTTTAGAGTCGTCAATGTTTTACAGCTTTTACTGTATAGCAGTACAGATTTACTGTCGTCTAACAATAACTCAATATACAGACTTTATTGTCTAATTAACTGGCACGAAAATGAGTACACCTTAAGTGAACATGTCAAAACTGTGTCCAAAGTGTCAAACTGTGTCCAAAGCACGACCTTAATCCTCCTGGGCCTGGACTTCACCAGAGCTGCACATGTTGTTGCTGGGATCCTCTTCCATAATGATATCACGGAGCTTCTGGATGTTAGACACATGACGCTTCACCACCTTCCGCTTGAGGACGTCCCACAGGTGCTCAATAGGGTTCGGGTCTGGAGACGTACTCGGCCACTGACTAACCAAGTCACATGACCTATTCATCATGTTCATGTGTTTAAGATGTACAGCTTAAAGGTTAAAGATGTACAGCTGTTATCACTCAGGGTGTAGGTGGGTGTAGTTATTGCCAGCTGTTTTGATAAATAAAGGCTGTATGTTGAGTTATTTTCAGAGGACACAGTAATTTGACTGTAAAGTGCATATACTTTTGACCTGCCCATGTTTTAAAGCCATTGGAAAATGATTTCTACCAGAGCAAGCTTTTGCAAGATGAAACCAGAAAAAACATTAAAATTTCTAGCAAAAGTGCATCTAAAGAAGTATAAATCTAGTTCTTCTGGTCAAGACTATATATTATTATATTATTGACCTAATATTTATTTATCTATTTTTTTTTTTTTTTTTACTTTACTACCTTTTAAATCCCTTACATTATAGGTATAACTTAATATTATATTGGTTTGTATAAATTAGTTGAATTTTTAATATGTATCTGCCATGAAATAGCCTGTGTAGCAGTTATGGCAATAAACTCTAATGCAAACAAATAAACAATTTTCAGAGGACATGAAATCTATATTTATACAAGCTACACACTGATTACTCTAAAATATATCATATTTTAAAATATTCATATATAATATATAAAATATATGTTTCATTTCTAGAAGAAGATAAACTAAAATGCTTGCTGAAATTAGAGGGGTGTACTTACTTTTGTGAGTAGTGTGTATATATAGTTAAAAGCATGTACATTAATATTTCAGCATCAGTATGAAGGACGGTTGTCGACTTATTCTGTACAAATTGTTTATTACAATATTATAATCGTGTAACATTCAGGACACTGATTATTATTTCGATAATAATAATACATAATACACAATACATACTTTTACACCAAATGATTATTCGTTTATGGCAGATGCGATACAGTGCGTAATCCAAGCTTAAATAAGTTTATTGAAAAAAAAAAAAAAAAAAGTCATAAATTGTTGATATGGTGAAAGTTTGTGTAGGGAGACAATTATGTAACACTTGAGGAGGCTGATGAGTTTTTGTTCCATATGGCCGTTGGTGAGTCAGCAGTGATAACGAATCATAAGCCATTGGACCATAGAAGCCTGACTTATGAAACTCAGTCGAGATAACTCTCGACTGCCGTGTTTTATAGACAATTAAAATAAAATTTGCAATTACAAGGCTAATTATCTACTCATCATTATCTCCCAGTCTTCCGCCTCACATTACTGCAGAGAAAGTAATTAGTCTTCACCGCGCACGAACTGGTCTTGCTAACAGATCTCCGCTGTGCTCCGACTGCCTCGAGAATGTATTCAGTGTTCAAAGGTTCGGCACGAGACGTTTAACTCTTCCTCCTCCTCCAGACTTCCGCAGCTGACGGTGGCCATCGACGTCGTTAACGGGATCTCCAGGCAGCTCTCTGAGAGGAAGAGCGAGGCCATAACTGAGATCAGCAACACGTTCGAGGAGCTGGAGAAAGCCTTGCATCAACGCAAGAACACCCTCATTACCGACCTGGAGAACATCTGCAGCACCAAGCAGAAGGTACCGGAGCTGATGTGTGAATGTCTCAGGAGGAAATGCGGACTTTTTCAAATATGTGCTTATGTAGAGGAGCTGCAGCTGTGTGATAGCTGTGTGTGTTGTGATCCGGGTGCAGGTGCTCCAGGGCCAGCTGGCTGCTCTCCTGCAGGGGAAGGAGAATATCGAGAGCAGCTGCAGCTTTACAGAGCAGGCTCTGAGCCATGGCAGCGCCACCGAGGTGCTCCTGGTTCAGAAGCAGATGGGCGAGAGAGTGGCAGCGCTGGCGCGCCATGCTTTCCCCGAGCAACCGCACGAGAACGGCCACCTGGACTGCCAAGTGGAGACCGAGGGCCTCCGTCGCTCCATCCAGAACCTGGGAGTTCTGATCACCACCAGTGCTGTGGGTCATACCAGCGTGGCTACCGGAGAGGGACTACGGCACGCCGTGGTGGGACAACACACCACCGTTACTGTTACCTCCAAGGTGAGTCAGAATGCTCCTGCTGCGCTGGATTAAACCTGAAGCTCAGGGCTTTTAGACTTTAATTTGTGGTTGGCCAAGGACAGATCCTAATAACTTCAAAAGAAAAAAACTTTTCCCAAAATATATATAAAAAATTCCTACACACAGTAAAGCTGCTGTTAATGTATCAACTTAAGCGGGCTGCGTGATCACTATGGTTATAATAAAAAAAAAAAAAAATCATTCACAGTTATTTGTATTTGCAAGTTAGGAGTTTTCATCTATTCATGACTACATGTATTTTTTATTTTTTTTAATTAATTTTTTTTTATCCAGGAGACAACAATATATGCTCTATATACACTACCGTTCAAAAGTTTTAGATCACTTGCAAATTTCTTTGTTTTTGTTTAGTGATTTATTTTCTACATTCTACAACAATACTGGGGATTTCAAAACTATAAAATAACACATATGGAATTAGGTAATTACGTAACAACAAGAAAAACAACAGTTAGTTGTTATTTTAAGACACAGAGGTCGGCCTTTCTGTACTAGTTCTTGCAAGAACAGTATTGTCAAGTGCATTTGCAAAATCCGTCAAGCACCATAATGAAACTGGCTCTCATGAAGGCCATCCCAGGAGGACGAGACCAAAATCTACCTCTGCTGCAGACGAGAAGTTCATTTAGAGTCATCAGCCTGAAAAATGACCAATTAACAGCAAAGGAGATTAATGCATTTTTTTGGACACCTTCAGCATTCCTTTACAATGTAGAAAGAAATAAAAATCAGGAACCATCATGGAGTTAGAAAGTGAACTAAAACTTTTGAACGTGTGTGTGTGTGTGTGTGTGTGTGTGTGTATATATATATATATATATATATGTATATATATATATATATATATATATATATATATATATATATATATATATATATATTAGTGTTTGTTTGTTTTTTTTTTTTTTTTGGTGGCTTTTCCCCCAGATTTTCTCCCTAATTTAGTCGTGTCCAATTCCTCCCCGTCACTAGGAGGCTCCCAATTAACACTACTACTACCACGCAGTCGTGTTTCCTCCGAACCATGTGACGGCAGCCAACCGCATCTTTTCGATCTGCTCACTCGCGCACCGTTGGGGGGCGTTGTAACACACTCGGAGGACAGCGCTATCTGCGCCTTCCACTTGCATGAGATCACAGACGCCCTTGATTGGCTGTAGAGCCGGGATAAATGAGAGGTACTTGGTGCTCCCACATTAATCATAGACCTCTGGCTGCGAGAGGTTACAGCATCACCCAGGAATCGAACTCGCGATCTTGGATATTTTTCAAACTCTAGATATACAGTAGTGCAAAAATCTGGACAAATGTTTTGCTGTGACAGGTTCTAAAATGCCTAAAGATACAATACGTATACATAATACTTATAAATAATTATACTAATCACCGGCCTGATCATCTGCCTTAAGTAAGATGATTTTAACATAACCGAAATGTCTTTTTTTTTTTTTTTTTTTTTTTTTTTTTTTCCGTAACCAGGATAAAGCTGGGGAGTTGGTGAAGACCGGCAGCGCAGCCCTCGTTGCACAAATCACCGGACCAGACGGCTCGGTCACCAACGCCGAGGTGACCGACAACAAGAACGGCACATACGAGGCGGGCTACACACTGTCCGGCGAGGGCGAGTTTTCCTTCTCGCTGCTGCTGTACGGCCAGGCCGTGAGGGGAAGCCCGTTCCGCCTGCGCGCCGTCAAAGCCAGCGACGCCCCGCACTCTCCCGAAGACGTCAAGAGACGTGTTAAATCTCCTGCGGGAGGAGGAGGGGCTCACGTTCGGCAGAAAGCGCTGCGTCGCCCCGCCAGCATGTACAGCACCACCAAGAAGAAGGAGAACCCCATAGAGGACGAGCTTATCTACAGAGTGGGTAGGTGCCGAGAGGGATTTTAAGTTAAGTTAAGCCTTTATTTGTCACATATACATTACAGCACAGCGAAATTCCTTCTTCGCATATCCCAGCGTAACTGGGGTCAGAGCGCAGGGTCAGCCATGTTACAGCGCCCCTGGAGCAGATAGGGTTAAGGGCCTTGCTCAAGGGCCCAACAGTGGCAATCTGGTGGAGCTAGGGATTGAACTGCCGATCTTCCGGTCGGTAGCTCAGTGCCTTAGCCCTCTGACCGACCACTGCCCAGTGCTGCTGGGCTGGACTCGATCGACTCAATTCTGTTTGTTCAACAAGGCGAGATAAATTTTCCGTTAGAGCAGGTTTATGTTAAATCACTCAATTGCACTAGTCTAATTACGATGTCTCGCCAGAGTGAAAAAATGTAACTGCCAATAACTGTGACAAATCTGACTGTCTCAGCGAATCCATACATGGTGAAAGGCCAATTTATTTTTACAGCAAATTTAGCACAACAAAGTTGACCAAAGTGCTGTACAATCCTAAAATGACTGCAGACATAGAAACAGACTATAAACGCAGACAATAATAAGAAAATTAAATCCAAATAAAATAATACATAATAAGAAGTCCACCCTCATTTTATTACATTAAATTATAGAACAATAAATAAAAAGTAAACAAAAATAGAGAATTATTTCCCAAATTAGAATTATGCAAGTCATAAACCAGACGTCTGAATACTAATATGTGCTAAAGCCTGAGAACTAATTTTTTTAATGAAGTCTGAATGAAGTAAAAGTCAATAGTCTAGAATATTCTTCATGTTTATGTGTCTCAGGGACGAGAGGTCGAGAGCGGGGTGAGTTCTCCAACCTCCAGGGCATCTCCACATCCACCAGTGGCCGTATAGTGGTGGCTGATAGCAACAACCAGTGCATCCAGGTGAGTAGCCTTTTACTTATTAGCTCAGTGGTTAAGGTGCTGGATAACTGATCAGAAGGTCCCAGGTTCAAACCCCAGCACCACCAAGTTTCTGCTGTGGGGTCCTTTAGCAAGACAGTTAAACTGCAAGATGTATGATGAGATAAAATCTAAATCACTCTGAATAAGGGTGTCTACCAAATGCTTTGAATTTAAATTAATTAAGTGATGGATGGATGGAGTGGTGGATGGACGGATGAGAGATGGAGTGGTGGATGGACGGATGAGGGACGGAGTGGTGGATGGACGGAGGAGGGACGGAGTGGTGGATGGACGGAGGAGGGACGGAGTGGACGAGGGACGGAGTGGTGGATGCACGGAGGAGGGACGGAGTGGTGGATGCACGGAGGAGGGACGGAGTGGTGGATGCACGGATGAGGGATGGAGTGGTGAATGGACGGATGAGGGACGGAGTGGTGGATGGACGGATGAGGGACGGAGTGGTGGATGGACGGATGAAGGATGGATTGGCATTCACTACAGGATGGGGCGAGCACTGGGGAGTAATTGTAGTGTGGGTTTAGACTTTCTTTGGTTGTCGATGCTCTGCAGGTGTTCTCCAACGATGGTCAGTTCAAGCTGCGCTTCGGGGTCAGAGGTCGTTCGCCAGGGCAGCTGCAGCGCCCCACCGGTGTGACAGTGGACGTGAACGGGGACATCATCGTCGCAGACTATGACAACCGATGGATCACAATATTCTCTTCAGATGGAAAGTTTAAAGTGAGTGTTAAAATAAATTTTGGGACAGGTATTGACAAATATGCAGATCTTTCATCAAAGTAATTTATCTGTTTCTTGGTTTTGCTTTAGAGTAAAATTGGAGCAGGGAAGCTGATGGGACCCAAAGGAGTAGCTGTGGACAAAAACGGCCATATCATAGCTGCAGACAACAAAGCCTGCTGCGTTTTTATCTTTCAGTCCAACGGCAAACTGGTGACCAAATTTGGAGCCAAAGGAACATTAGACAGGCAGTTTTCAGGTACATCAGCAGTTTAGGACAAAAAAAAAAACCTAAGATATATGCACCCTTGATCATCACCTGCATGTAAGATGTTCCATGTAAGTTCCACCATTCTTGAAAGGCTTTGCAGTAGATTTTATTCAGGATTTGAGCACGGGGCAGTGGTGGCTTAATCAGTTATGGCTCTTGGTTACTAACTGGAAGGTCAGGGGTTCAAGTCCCTAGACCACCAATCTGTTGAGCCCTTGAACAAGGATCTTTGCTGTCTGCTCCAGGGGCACTGTATACTGGCTGTCCCAGCGCTCTGACCCCAGTTCATATTAAAAGGTCTTCAGTGGGGTCAGGGGTTGTTTGTGGGGTCAGGGGTAGCTCAGAGGTTAAAGCATTGGACTACGGATCGGAAGATCCCAGGTTCAAACCCATGACCTTGAAGTTGCCACTGTTGTCCCTTGAGCAAGGCCCTTAACGCTCAACCACTCAGATGTACAGTATAATGAGGTAAAAATACAAGGGGACTTGTAAGTTTGACAGCGTACAAAGACAGCATGCTCAACTTCTAACTTGATATTAAAAGTTTGACCAAGAACCACATATGATGGTGAGGGGTGCGCATACTTTTGGGCCTATCAAGTATGAAAAATGTTTCATTCAGTATACATGAAATTGCTACATATTAACTCTTCTTACTTATGTTTATTCCAGATAAAATTACCGCAACCACCCCAACGGAGCCAAAGCTCAGTAAATCAGGCCCCGCCTTCAGTAAGTTTCATGTATAGTACATACCTTGTATATCAGATAATCTGATATGTATAACAAATTACATGTATAAAAAAAATCTTGCTTATTTTCCGCCATATATTATCCTGATTTTCTCGCTCCAGGTCCCCATTTTGTGGCTGTGAACAACAAGAACGAAATAGTAGTCACAGACTTCCATAATCACTCCGTTAAGGTACACTACGTCTTCTATGAACTTTGCTTTTGATTTTTGCTTTGCTTATCCATTGTCATCATCTCCCCGGTTATTCTTAAACTTTTTTGCCTGTCATTAATATTAACACGGCGGCGCGGTGGTGTAGTGGTTAGCACTGTCGCCTTGCACCTCCAGGGTCTGGGTTCGATTCCCCGGCCAGGCTCGATTCCTGTCTCTGTGTGCATGGAGTTTGCATGTTCTCCCCGTGCTTGGTGGGTTTCCTCCGGGTACTCCGGTTTCCTCCCACAGTCCAAAGATATGCAGGTTAGGCTAATTGGCGTTCCCAAATTGCCCGTAGTGTGTGATTGGGTGTGTGTGTGTGTGTGTGTATGTGTGTGTGCCCTGTGATGGATTGGCACCCTGTCCAGGGTGTACCCCGCCTAGTGCCTGAAGTCTCCTGGGATAGGCTCCAGGTCCCTCGCGACCCTGAACACAGGATTAAGCAGTATAGAAGATGAATGAATGAATGAATAATATTAACACAAAGAGCATGAGAGTCAGCACTAAATAAATGATATGCATATTCATATCAGTAACACAGTTGTCGCTAAAAGTATCAAGAAGATATGCCACATGTTATATAACAGTTCTGACCGAGTAATTTAATTGGACAAGAGGCATTCCACGAGCGGTGGTAACAGACCATAACAGTACGCCGTCTGCGAGTGTTCCGCAAGACGAGCAAAGATTTTTAATAAATTCTGACTTGGAAAACGAACAAGTCCTGGTTTACGTGTACTGTTTACTACACGTGTGTGCGCGCGCGTAAATCATATTGTATTTCGTGTCTGTATGCGTGTGTGTACAGCGCGCGTGTAAAGCAAAAGCAAGTCTCATTAGAGAGGTTAAAGTTCAATTTTCTCTCTCTGCTCAAGGCTCCGCCTGCTCTTTGTGTCTGTGCGCATCATTGGACAATGAAACAAATGTATATACTGTATGGTAGGACTTTGACTTTTTGAAGTTAGGGTATTCATCTCTGCACTGCTGAATGACTAAAACTAGTGAAGTGATGTGAATTGTGAAGTTTCTGTGGCAACGTTCTGTGTATGATCTTCAGGAAGCAATCAAGCAGACATGGATCGATCGAGTGTCATATTTGTCTCTATACTTTTAGCCACCACTGTAATTTTCAAACGTTTTGCATATGACATCTAGCTTTTTTTCTTCTTCTTCATGTCTATTAGTGCCAGAGTTTGTGCCTCGAGTCTCAGTTTAAAAGTTCTGTTTTTTCAGTGCATTGATTTTCTGTGTTCGGGTATAAATATCATTCAGGCTGACTAAATGTTGCACCTTTGAAAGCATCCACAGCTCTTTGTGAACATATCTAGTATCCCAAGGTCAGAAGAAAATGTTTTGTTACTCAGATATACAGTATGTGTGCCATGTACTGATGTCAGTTTCCTTTTGTTTAGGTTTATAACGCAGATGGCGAGTTCCTGTTTAAGTTCGGTTCTCACGGAGAAGGTAACGGCCAGTTTAATGCTCCGACAGGAGTGGCAGTGGATGGGAATGGAAACATCATTGTTGCAGACTGGGGTAACAGCAGGATACAGGTATGCTGCACTGTGTCTGGGCGTCTTGTCTTATTCACAAGTCATAATTCTTACTCCAACTTAGTTTATGGATTGATTTGGATTGACTTCAGGATACAGTATTTTAAGCAGAACGACTGCACATATGTGTATGCCTTAGTGTTTTTGGTGCAAACAAACTCTGTATCACTCTTTTCATGTGTTTAACACTAGAATCAGCGGTCATTTGACCGCAAGGGGGGGGGGGAATACTTACAGCACAGTGATCAAACACTCGATCAAAATCCAGAACCCTCCTTTCATGACTTTTCCTAGATCTGTGAGCTTAATCACCCAGCATGCTTAAATTTTCAAAATCGCACCAGTAAAAGCCAGTATAAAGCTGTTTTGCTCTTATTTACGTGAAATTGCTGACAGCTGCGTGGCGGCGTGACGTTTCCTGTCTTTTCCAACCTGCGATTCTCATTTCTCTCAGCAGATGGCGCAAGGGATCGCGCATACTATCTATGCGTCATTCAGTGCGTATCTCAGGTTTCGTTCCATATATGCAGTTTTTATTTATATATATATATGCTTCCGTGAAATATCGACAATTCGTTCCCGCATTGATAATCAGCAATATTTTATAAGGAGATTTAGGGATTTAGCTCTACTTAATTTTATAACGTTTTAAGAAAAATCATTAGTTCGTTCATTCTACTTGAAGCTTCTGAACTTCTCGGATTTTTTTTTTGTGTGACAGTGCTTTAGATTAGTTCTGAACCCGCTTCCGTGAAATTATTATAACGAGGGATGCGTGAGAGGGGATGGGGGAAATACGCAGCACAGGAGGAAGGAAGAAAACACAAGCAGAAGCAAATAAAAACAGCAGGGAAAGTGAAAAAACACCATGATATTGCTCAAAACGGAAAATTTTATTGAAAATCATACACTCTTTCCTGATTGGCTACTCCACCCTTTGTCCAATCAGAAATGCGTACATGCACTGGTGTGAGGATGTGTGTGAACTGAGAAAGCTACATACTGTAAGTGATGGTTTGGTGAACGTGTGCTTTGTCTCTGTGTCCGTGTGCGCTGCAGGTGTTCGACAGCTCGGGCTCGTTCCTGTCGTACATCAACACCTCGGCAGACCCGCTGTACGGCCCTCAGGGTCTGGCCCTCACCTCCGAAGGACACGTGGCCGTGGCAGATTCGGGGAACCACTGCTTTAAAGTCTACCGCTACCTGCAGTAGGAGCCTCATCGAGTTTCATCCAGTTAAAGTATCGTCCATGTGTAACCATTTGATTTTGCACACCACAAAGACCTCTGCCCCCGAAGCGACCTCGATCCGAGTCCAATTGTTCAAGCTCAAGCAGGGTCTGACATTTCTCCCTCATGGATATTGCACTGATTTGAATCGAATTAAATAATAAATGAAATTAGACAGCATCACTAACAACATACGAGAGTAATAACAGTCACGGCACTCGGAGCAGTGTTTGTGAAGGCAGCTACTCTTCAGCTTTTCCACTTCTTGGTTTAACGACGATCAAACCGCTCAATTATACGATTTTTCAGTGGCATGAAATTCCTCAATTATCAAAAAGCTGTCTTACGTACTGTGAAAACAAGCCATTTCTATCAGACGAACAACTCGTCGTATACGTTAATGCATTACTCTCATATCGTGTGCGTCCACTGCTTTCGCAACGCCACAGTGCTTCAGTAGGATAAAGCTCGAAATGCCAGTGTTTCAGCTCTTAATGTGCAGGTAGAGGACACGCAGCTTCTAGTTCTAACGCTCATCTGCCTTAAAGGTCTCTGCGTATATCTGACAGGGATGTCGGCGATATCACCCGACACAGCCGCACAACTCTAGACGTAGTGAAGGACGATTTAATTTATTTGATTTTGTATACAGTGTTATGATTTACAGTTTTTTTTTTTTTTCTTGTTTTTTTGTTTTTATAATTTCTGTAATGTATATCTTCAAATGCCTTGACATACAGTACAGTAGACGCTACTGCATGAACCGCTTTAGTGTAGGAAGCACACATATTGCCAAACATGAATAGTGCACATGAGACTGGGGGAAAAAAAAAGGTCGGTCAATTTGTGCCGAGAGTACAAGACTATTCGGGGTGTTAATAGTTTTGCTTCTAAGGTTTAGTAGCATCGTAACATTGTAAAACCACAGACTCCAACATTTCCGCCATTTTTGTGGGCATTGCATTATGTTTTTATGTTATTAAGTTGAAAAGGTTAAGTCGTGAGAACTGCATTTCCTCATCCAGAACCAGGGAGACTTGTATACGGTTAATTTTGTGCCAAAAGTAACAAAAACAACAAACTCCAATTGCAAAATGATGTTACAGTCAAACCATACATTCTGTGAATTAAAATGTTAAATAAATAAGTTAAACCTATCTTGTATGAACAAGTTTATAATCCTTGAATCATTTAATTTAATTTCTTTTCTATTACAAAACCTAAAATCAAAAAAACGAGTCACTTGTATTTTCAAGATTATTTTATTTTTTTATTTTTTTAGTAAAATTAAAGGGGCAAAAACACCAGCTATTGAAGGTTCAATCCCCGCCTCTGGGTCTGTGTGCATGTGGAGTTTGCATTGCGTTCTCCTCGTGCTTGGTGGGTTTCCTCTGGGTTCTCGGGTTTCCTCCCACAATCCAAAGACATGCAGATTAGACTAATTGTTGTGTGTAAATGAATGTGTGTTGTGTGCGTAAGTGCCCTGCGATGTATTGGCACCTTGTCCCAGGGTTGTGTCCAAAGTTCCCTGGGGCTGGCTTCAGGTTTCCTGCGACAGGATAAGCGGTATAGCAGACGAGTGAATGAACAATTAGTGTGACCCTTCAGGTGTTCTGCTGTACAGAGCTCCCTGAGGGTAATGTAGTTTTAAAAAATCTAATGAAAAAAAAAAAGTGTTCACGAGCATAATAGTCAAACTTTGTACAAAACGCATTTTGAATAAACAAAATTACACACAGCCCTGTATTTCCATTTTGGAGAAAAAATGGTGGGGTTCTTTTATTTTTGGTTGTAAAATAAAAAACAAATGAAAGATTGATGCACCAATTATAAATACTTGTAAAATACAAATAGTTGTACTTGCATATAAGCGCATGATATTTAATGCAACCACCTCCACAGATGAATGACAGATGGACACATGAATCCTTAATGATTGACAGCTGCGCAGGTGGTTGCAGTTTCGGGATGTTTGTTTATTTTAGCTTGTAAGTGTGAAATTATCTTTTCGACATGTTTCTTAAAGTATAACTAAATAATAATATACTAAGTGTATGAGTTTATATACTGTAAAGCTTGTTATATTTATTATTGATGGCCCTAATTATTACGGCCAAAATTATCAAGGAACAATTGGTTTCGTTTTGGGGCTAAACAAACCAAAAACAACAACACAGGCCTATAACAAGTGTAAAAGAGAATAGGCTTGATGTTAATTATGATTATATAATTAGACAGTGAAATGCTTAAATGCTACTTATTTTTCACGACAAAAACATGCGTCTTGGTTCCAGGAGAGACATTAAAGCGTAATGTGATGTTGTACATTGCACAGCCAAAAAAGGTACTCCTTCTCTAACATTCATACTTCATTTTATTGAGACTTAACGTTGCTGAGCCTAAACCTGAGCAACTGAAGCAACCCCAGATCATAACACTGCCTCCAGAGGCTTGTACATGCACATGACATTTCTCTATTGTTCCAAAGTCTGCTATGATTTCTTCTGTCCATTTCATCCCAATGCAACTTCACCAAGCATTTAAGTTCTCTCTGATTCTGGTGCAGTAATGTCCATCCAAGGGTTTGTTAATGTGTTCCCAAGAATTTTACCGTTCTTGATGCAGGCCATTAATTTGACCCCGAATCCTCTATTCTGAAGACTTTTGGAATATAAAAGTTATCGAATGTTACAGTGTTGCCGTTGGAAAAGCCTTCAGTAAATTACCGTTACATAAACGTCTCATCACAGAAAAACATTCAACAACAACAAGCTTTTGAATAGCAACCTGTTTTTATAACCAATTTATGATGAGCATGTTTTGAGATTATGTAAAAACTCTGTTGTGGTACATTTATGTAACGGTAGTTTATTGGAGGAGCCTCTAGTGTCAGCATTTTGTAACAATCACATTTACAGCTCAGTTCTTCAGAGGAGTGAACTTGGTACTTTCTCAACTATTCAAGACAGAAATAAAAGGAGAAAAGAGTGGGGGTGTAAAATTTTCACTGACATGCTGTCTTGAGGCCTTTAAGTTTCTAAATGATATTAAATTCAATTATGTCGATTAAGTTAAAGAATCGGGAACAAATGTTTTCTTGTGACAGGCTGCAAAGTGCCTAAATTGTATCTTTAAACATTGGTTGTCAGCAGCAGCCTTGTTTCCTCTCTCTTCTGTTCCAACCATTCAGTATACTAATCACCAACCTGATCATCTGTCATCATCTGCACCTGTTTCTCATTGGTTCATGCCTTAACTGAGAGATATTTTATGCTTAATTGATTCATAGGTCACTTTGTGGCTTAACAAACAAAAAAAACATATGAAGATATGTGGGAGGTCAAGACTTACTGGTCTTACATACTGATGAGAACATGAAGGAAGTATAACACCAATTATGAAATATTTTGCATCTAAGTGTACTTTTGGCACATAATTAACACAAAGTGATTTTTTTTTTTAAGAAACTTCTTTATTTGTGATTTATATTGCAGTAAGATCAGTGTTGAGTTTCAGCTACAGTATGTTAATATGAAACCATTTCTCAAATACAGTATATTCCACCCTCAATCCTAATGCCAGAATACAAGTCATATGACATTTATGCATCAGTCAAAGCAAGGTGAATAATGTGTTTTTTAATAAGTACCGGGCCAAACATCATTATGTTAAAAGCACAATGATTGTTCGGTTATCACAACCTACGATTCAAAGAACTGACATTTCATTCCTGCTCATTCTAGAAAGCTGTAGTCTCATGATTTACCTGTTTGAGAGAAGCCATGATCATGCTTATGTATCTGCAACACGAACATTCATCAGGAGAGCATTGATAAAGTTCTGCTACGATTCTAACTGTTCTTTTCCACAAACCCTGTATTTTATTGGTCATATGCACTGAAAATAAAAGCACACAATTTACGCAGATACGTCTCGTCCTCTAGATGCTTCCTATGTTGTCTGTCCCGTGTTTGTTAAATCCTGCACTGCTGTTGAGCAAACTCCTGTAAGAACGCTTCGAGAAACCGACAGGCCTGCTTGTTCTTCGTCGCCATGCACTTCATCGCTGAAGGCATCTCCTCGATCCACATCTTATTATTCAGTATGTACCTAAAGCTGAGAAAACAATAGTTTTGTCAACACAGCTGGATTTATTCATTTAACAATTTCAGGATTTCTTATGCCAGGCTGCACACATACTGTATAGAACATCATTCACTGTCTTAAAATGACAGTTTTGGAATTGTTTCTAAATTAAGGGAGGGAAAACATTTTGGGTCACGATTCCCTAACCATTAGTGATGTATTTCACCTGAATCTGAACCTGAGAAGCTTATAAACTTAAGATTTAAAGCCTATGTCACACTCCAACAAAAAACATGAAGTTCCCACTATGAAGGTCCTAAAAATATCTAACACTGTTTTGGGAATGGGGTCAAATAGAAAAATGTGTATTTATTAGGTTTGTAGTACTTCCTAGCCCTGTACCTGTCAGGTTCTCAATGTTTTTGGTCCAATGAGATCAAACCGAGTTATTACTACTGTATGTTTAATCAGAATGCACCACGCTCTTACCAATCGCCTAACATGCACTTTTAATATCGAGACATGTGATAAGTAGACACACTGATAACCTGCTGCATGTGCGACAAAAACTTTTAAGTTCTTAATACGGTCTTCTACAATGTGGCATGGGCCATGCGCCACGTTTTGAGAACATAGTGGGAGCATGGCTCAGTGTGAAAGGGCTTAATAAATTTGGTGCTTAGTGTAGTGATTATTTTCCCATGCTAACAAACTAGAAGGCAAGTGTATTAGCTTATTAAAAAATTTAAAAATAAATCAATGTACGCTCATAGATTTTTCTTCTTTTTTTTTTTTTTTAGTAGGAATATTAAGTAGGAATATGGACTTTACCGATTACTTTTACCAATATAATATAAATACAGATCATGAGGGAGTATCAAAAGATTCGAGGTTAGTTTTTTTGCCCAAGACCTCTTAAAACCTGGCAGTAGAATTCTCTACTGATGGTCCGGCCAAATTCTCGATGCACAAAGCCACGAATGTCAAAAAAGTTGATAACCAAGCACTTGGTCGAGCTACGGACCTGCCAGCCTTTTTCAGTCATGGGGAAGATGGGCTCTTCCAATGTAAAGGCAATAACATTTACAGCATTTGGTAGACGCTCTTGTCCAGAGCAACTTACATTGTATCTCCTTGTACATTGGAGAGCCTTACTCAAAAGCACAACAGTGGCAATTTGGTGGTGCTTCGGTTTGAACCCAGGACCTTCTGATCACTAGGCCAACACTGTAACCTAATAATTTATATTAAGTTCCTAAGAAAATTTGATTTTCACCCAATACCCCCATACACCCAGTGGTATTCGTCAATGGTAATGTTACTCGATCATTAATTACTCCAGGGCGGATGGTTCATCCACGGCATGCTGAGTTCTTGGCAGACTTCAACAAGATGTTCCTTCAGCAACCTGGGGATGAATCTGGCAGCAACACGTTGCATGTTCAAATATCACTGAATACCGAATCGTGTCAAACATCTCTGTGTCAGATTTGCCCAGTTTCATGTACAGTATAATTTCACATTTGCTCTTTGTTCTGACTTGCAGTCCATGATGAAATAGCAGATGTGGTATAGCAGAATAGCACAATGTACACTGCATGATGTCTTTTGGCACACCGACTTATGAAGGTTGGTGCCCCCTGTGACTGTGCCTGCAGCCTTGTGCTGCAATTTGTTGGCATGTTACAAAACTAGTCTCAAAACTTTTTGATACCACCTCATACTGTATACATATACATATGCAGTCTATTGGATGTATTGTTCCAATAACATTTTTTTTATATAGTACTTTTAACAACAGATATAGTCACAAATCAGGTTTACAGAAGGATTCAGATCTCTAATGATCATGCCAGTGGTGAGAGTGGCAAAGAAAAACCCCTTGAGAGAACAAGAAGCTTTCAGAGGAACCAATCTCAAAAGGCAAGCCATTCTCATCCAGATGAGAACACTATGGTGTGTGATTATGAACAGCTCCTGTTTTAACTTTGCCTATTACATAAATGTGGAGTAAAGTTATATAGGGTTAGTATAATAAATATATAATAAATAAGACAGTTCCGTGTTTGAGATTTAAGTGTAAAAAAAATCCCACATTCGATCTTACCTGGTCTCTGAGTTTCCCAAATTTATAGTGTCCTTCTGTCCCATTATCAGATAATCCGCATCAACTTTCAGCTCCATCCCATCACAGGTCACACGCTTTACCATTTCACGCACCGCACCGGGCTGGATAGCTGAGTCCTTACCTTTAGCTTTTTTTTTTTGAAGAAAGCTAATTTATTAAACCAGTTCAATCTGAAGTCTGAATTGGGTTGTGCTAATGCAGACTCACCTGCCTGATGGACTTTAGTAATTAACATGGAATAAGATGTAAACACACCATCATTGCTGGAGTTCATGACCTTCACCATATAAACTGTTGGAAAGACATGGATTCATTGTTTATTATTTTAATGTGGAATGCATTTTATGCTAAATTACATATGAACCTTTTAAACATGACTTACCATAATCAACACTGGGCGAAAAACAGGCATAAAGAGATCTGGTTCTCTCATTCATGTCCTTGCTAAAGGTGACTTTCAGCTGTGGACAGCCACCTACAGTGAACCACGCAGATGGACATCAGGCTAATACAGTTTATTAAGGAATAAATCTCAGACATGACAGTGTTTTATTAGGTTATCCTGCGTCAATTAGCCAACAGTTAAAATTTAAAATTTCTTATAAAATAACACGGCAATGTTTACATTTTAAATATTTTGCCATGTTATTTTGTAAGAACAGCAGACCATCTGATCCGTATACAACTTGGCACAGGTTTTATGCCGAACGCCCTTTCTGACGCCACCCTCCCATTTTATCCGGGCTTGGGACCGGCACTGAGCCACCAATAATTTGTGATTGCAATTTAAACTGTAATATGTTACTATTAAATGTACTATTTAAACAAATTCATCTAGGGTAACAACGAAAAACATAAATAATGATCTCATTAAGAGGATTTATGTAGCACCTCAAAAGTACTTTCATTCATTCATCTTCTACATCATCTTGTATACCGCTTTATCCTGTATTTAGGGTCGCAGGGACCTGGAGCCTATCCCAGGAGACTCAGGGCACGAGGCAGGGTACACCCCGGACAACGTGCCAATCCATCACAGAGCACACACACACACACACACACACACGGTCAATTTAGGAACGCCAATTAGCCTAATCTGCATGTCTTTGGACTGTGGGAGGAAACCGGAGTACCCGGAGGAAACCCACCAAGCACGGGGAGAACATGCAAACTCCATGCACACAGAGACGGGAATCGAGCCTGGCCAGGAATCGAACCCGGACCCTGGAGGTGCAAGGCGACAGTGCTAACCACTACACCACCGTGCCGCCTTCAAAAGTACTTACTTGTGGTAAATACTTGTATGATTGTAAATTATTCTAACTATACATAAAATAATATGATAATTATTGTAGTTATTCTAACTCTACATAAAATCCTGTCCATAACTATGCGTATATTCCATCCATCCATCTAGGAACCTCTTTAGTCCAACTAGGGACCGTGGATGTCCCATTCACACGGTCAACATTCACACGCTCGTTCACACACTATGGGCAATTTGGAGATGCCAATTAGGCTAATCTGCACGTCTTTGAACTGTGGGAGGAACCCTTAAAGAACAGGCAGAACATGCAGAGGTGGAATTCAAACCCGAACCCGGGAGGTGAAAGACGAGAGTGCTGATCACTACCGTGCCGTCCCCTCCATTCAAAAAATAAATAAATAAATAAATTCCCAACTGTGTTTGACTGATGGTACTTGGCTATGTGATTAATTGTGCAGCACTAATTGCATTTCATTTCACTTTTTTGAAAGGAGAAAAAAAAATTAATCTGCTTTAAAAACTTCAAAGGACAGCTTTACTTTAAAGAATTCATCCTAGTTGGAGTCTAATTTCATGAAGGTCATGTACATGTTTTTGTCCTTAAAGAACAATTTCCTTTAAGTGGAATTTATATTAAGTTCCTAAAAAAATTTGATTTAGATTTTTTTTTCTTTTAGTAGTTTGTAAAATTAGCGCCTCACTTTAAAAACTGACCACACATCTGACCGCTTGATGTAAAAGACACCAGGACCGTCTTACTCACCCTCGGCACACGTGCACACGTCTGCTTCACACAGTTTGGCCAGCATGGGATTGTCCTTCGACACCGTATAGGACACAGAACACTTTCTGTCTGTAAAACCAACACGAGAAAAGCATCAGTGGAGAATTACGGCTGTCCAATAGCACAGTCGGCTCACGCGGCGGAGATGCTGTAATCATCACTCACCTGGGTTGTAGTAGTAGTAGATGGCTGCCACTGCGGGCTGGACGAGTCCTACAGGGATGATCTGCTCTGCTCGGAACCGAACGCACGTCTTATCATCAGAGATCTGTGCAGAAAAAGTCCACAGTAATAATAATAAGATATACCAGGTCTGGAGTTGTTTCGAATACAAGCTGCATGTCTACTCCTTGACAGTCTGGTGCAAAAGTTTGCACATCCTTAGTATGAAACTACATCTACATCTGTAACTTCTGGTTTGATGCTACTGTAATGTGAATAGATTCCCTGATTTACATACTTTTCTACTTTTAACATTTTATGGTGCTGCAAACTGAAATTTAAATTGACTTAACTGATGTTTTATGCAATGCTACTGTACACAATGCAGAATAGCTGGGATATCAGGAAATCTGCTCTCACACTAATATTTAGGTGGGAGGAAAAATCAATAAGCAGTTGGGGGAAAATATAAATTAGTTCTAGTTAATCTTGTCGCATATTTAGTTCAAAGCAACTGTGTAATTACTACTGTATGTGTCACATACTGTAATCTCAATAAATCCACATGTTCGTGGAGAGCCCCATAAAACATACATAAATATATACACCATTTTTTCAAAGATCACCATTGTATAAAGAGTTGAAAAAAAAAACAATTATGAAATTGCTGAAATAACTTAATTAAAAACTTTCCCACTCATTTTTAATACCTGGAAGGATAGTGATAGACCAACTTTGTGGGGAAAAAACATACTGTACATCTGAGGGTTAAGGTCCTTGCTCAAGGGCCCAACAGTGGCAACTTGGTGGTTGTGGGGTTTGAACCTGGGATCTTCCGAACCGTAGTCTAATACCTTAACCACTGAGCTACCCCTGGCCCTAGTAATAGCAAGTAAGTAAGACAAATGAAATAAAAATGGTGTGAACGGTGGTGAAGTTTCATTGTAAAAAGAATCAACAGTAGAAATCTGAACTATATCTAATAAAAAAAAGTAAGAAATGCAGAAATTACAGGCCTGGCACTAAGCAGCTGTAGGGTCATACTGTAAGAAACACTTGTTAATGAGACTCGCATAAGCATGACTCCGCCTGGACAAGCTCCTGAAAATATGAAATCTAATATACACTACCGTTCAAAAGTTTGTGGTAATTTGCAAATTTCTTTGTTTTTGTTTAGTGATTTATTTTCTACATTCTACAACAATACTGGGGATTTCAAAACTATAAAATAACACATATGGAATTAGGTAATTACGTAACAACAACAAAAACAACAGTTAGTTGTTATTTTAAGACACAGAGGTCAGCCTTTCTGTAATAGTTCTTGCAAGAACAGTATTGTCAAGTGCATTTGCAAAATCCGTCAAGCACCATAATGAAACTGGTTCTCATGAAGGCCGTCCCAGGAGGGCGAGACCAAAACCTACCTCTGCTGCAGACGAGAAGTTCATTTAGAGTTATCAGCCTGAAAAATGACCAATTAACAGCACCTCAGATTAGAGGCGTTATGAAGTCTTTACAGAGCAGAAGTAGCAGAAACATCTCAATATCAACTGTTCAAAGGAGATTAATGCATTTTTTGGATAAACGCCTTCAGCATTCCTTTACAATGTAGAAAGAAATAAAAATCAGGAACCATCATGGAGTTAGAAAGTGACCCTAAACTTTTGAACGGTAGTGTGTGTGTGTGTGTGTGTGTGTGTGTGTGTACATGTATATATACTCAGCAAAAAAAGAAACGTCCTCTGACTTTCAACTGTTTTTACTTTCAGTAAACTTAATGTGTAAATATTTGTATGAACACTAAAAGAGTCACCACCATAAGACATTAAGTAAAAATGTTTCACAATGTGTCCCTGAATGAAGGGAGGCTCAAAATCAGTCAGTACCAGTCAGTATCTGGTGGCCACCAGCTGCTTGAAGTACTGCAGTGCATCTCCTCCTCATGGACTGGACCAGATTTGTCAGTTCTTGCTGTGAGATGGAGAGATTGTGTGTTCCTGGTGTGACTCGGGCAGTTGTTGTCGCCATCCTGTACCTGTCACGCAGGTTACACGTGGTCTTCCACTGCGAGGATGATCAGCTGTAGGGTTGGGTATCGTTTGGGTTTTTTTCGATACCGGTGCCAAATCGATACTTTGAAAACGGTACCGGTGCCAAAACGGTGCCTGATCCGATACTTTTAAGCCACAAAATTATAGTGGATGACTCAAGAATGAATTTTTATTGAACAAAAACTTTTATGCTTAAAATTTAACAATATATTAAAAGTTTAAAGTATATATGAATATGTAAGCTTCAAATTTTAGCAATTCTTTTGAAGAAATTTCACCATATTTGCCTTTTCTGTCAAAATATGACACCTTTCCTGACTTATTGCCCTGCACAGGACATGTATAGCCTTCTTTGCAATGGTAAATGGGGTCACTGTTGTAATACTACTAGTACAGGCTGGAAAGCCATAATTATAAACAGAATCCATGTTACATTAGTTTTTTACAAATTGTTTGACTATTTGTTAGCATGAATGCAAGATTTGCATTTTGCTATTAACATTACATTATCCTACTACTAACCTGCGGAAAGTCTGCTGTCGTCATTATAATCGGTGACTCCTTTTTGCTACAGTTGGTGTGACTGGGGTTCGGGTCGTCCATACCGATAGCGCCAGCTGTTGTCCGTAAGAAAACACGGTGCCTCCCTCTGCTTTAAACTTTATTCCGTCTGCCCTCGAATGTTTCATTAGATTTGACGTGTTTCCGCCTTTACACGCAACTGCTGTGAAACATTTGCTGCACGTCGCGGTGTCGGAATCCTTTCTTGTGAAATACAGCCACACTTTCGATCGTTTAGTTTTAGGCATTTTAACGAAAGTTGTTTAATTTAGCATGCTAAGCTATCGGTAGACCGCCTGCTGCCGTTAGAGCGAGTGTAACGTTAGTTATTGCATTCACGCACATCTCGGATGGTCTCTCATTTCCGGATGATGTGCTTTTCATTTTTTTTATTTAATCTAATAAACTATTAATCTACAAAAATATATGAATTTAGAGAACAAATATTTCAATCGACAGTTCAGGCATTTAAGTGGCACCGAAATGAGGCACCGAAATTCGCGTTCTGTTTCGGTCCGGTACATACCGGTTTTATAGGTACCGTAATCAGCTGTCCTTCCTGTCTCCCTGTAGCGCTGTCTTAAGCGTCTCACAGTGCGGACATGGCAATTTATTGCCCTAGCCACATCAGCAGTCCTCATGCCTCCCTGCAGCATGCCTAATGCACGTTCACACAGATGAGCAGGGACCCTGGGCATCTTTCTTTGGGTGTTTTTCACAGTCGGTAGACAAGTCTCTTTAGTGTCCTGCATTTTTAGAACTGTGACTTTAAATGCCTAATTTCTGTAAGCTGTTAAGGTCTTAACGACCATTCCACAGGTGCATGTTAATTAATTGATTATGGTTAATTGAACATGTGTAAAGTTATTTGGATTTTTACAACATTATTGTTGAAATACACAGTCCTGAAAAAGGGGTGTTTCTTTTTTTGCTGAGTATATATATATATATATATATACAGGTCCTTCTCAAAAAATTTGCATATTGTGATAAAGTTCATTATTTTCTGTAATGTACTGATAAACATTAGACTTTCATATATTTTAGATTCATTACACACAACTGAAGTAGTTCAAGCCTTTTATTGTTTTAATATTGATGATTGTGGCATACAGCTCATGAAAACCCAAAATCCCTATCTCAAAAAATTAGCATATTTCATCCGACCAATAAAAGAAAAGTGTTTTTAATACAAAAAAAGTCAACCTTCAAATAATTATGTTCAGTTATGCACTCAATACTTGGTCGGGAATCCTTTTGCAGATTCTTGTGTCTTGTGTATCTCAACTTTCTCTTCACAATATCCCACAGATTCTCTATGGGGTTCATGTCAGGAGAGTTGGCAGGCCAATTGAGCACAGTAATACCATGGTCAGTAAACCATTTACCAGTGGTTTTGGCACTGTGAGCAGGTGCCAGGTCGTGCTGAAAAATGAAATCATCTCCATAAAGCTTTTCAGCAGATGGAAGCATGAAGTGCTCCAAAATCTCCTGATAGCTAGCTGTATTGACCCTGCCCTTGATAAAACACAGTGGACCAACACCAGCAGCTGACATGGCACCCCAGACCATCACTGACTGTGGGTACTTGACACTGGACTTCAGGCATTTTGGCATTTCCCTCTCCCCAGTCTTCCTCCAGACTCTGGCACCTTGATGTCCGAATGACATGCAAAATTTGCAACCTGTAGCCCATTTCCTGCACACGCCTGTACACGGTGGCTCTGGATGTTTCTACTCCAGACTCAGTCCACTGCTTCCGCAGGTCCCCCAAGGTCTGGAATCGGTCCTTCTCCACAATCTTCCTCAGGGCCCGGTCACCTCTTCTCGTTGTGCAGCGTTTTCTGCCACACTTTTTCCTTCCCACAGACTTCACACTGAGGTGCCTTGATACAGCACTCTGGGAACAGCCTATTCGTTCAGAAATTTCTTTGTGTCTTACCCTCTTGCTTGAGGGTGTCAATGATGGCCTTCTGGACAGCAGTCAGGTCGGCAGTCTTACCCATGATTGCGGTTTTGAGTAATGAACCAGGCTGGGAGTTTTTAAAAGCCTCAGGAATCTTTTGCAGGTGTTTAGAGTTAATTAGTTGATTCAGATGATTAGGTTAATAGCTCGTTTAGAGACCCTTTTCATGATATGCTAATTTTTTGAGATAGGGATTTTGGGTTTTCATGAGCTGTATGCCACAATCATCAATATTAAAACAATAAAAGGCTTGAACTACTTCAGTCTGTGTGTAATGATTCTAAAATATATTAAAGTCTAATGTTTATCAGTACATTACAGAAAATAATGAACTTCATCACAATATGCTAATTGTTTGAGAAGGACCTGTGTATACTGTACAGTATATATATGCACAAACCGGATTCCAAAAAAGTTGGACACTAAACAAATTGTGAATAAAAACTGAATGCAATGATGTGGAGATGGAAAATGTCAATATTTTATTCAGAATAGAACATAACTCACGGAACAAAAGTTTAACCTGAGAAAATTGATAATTTTAAGGGAAAAATATTGTGAATGTAGATGTCATGATGTCAACAAATCCCAAAAAAGTTGGGACAAGGCAATCTTCACCACTGTGTGGCATCTCCCCTTCTTCTTACAACACTCAACAGACGTCTGGGGACCGAGGAGACCAGTTTCTCAAGTTTAGAAATAGGAATGCTCTCCCATTCTTGTCTAATACAGGCCTCTAACTGTTCAATCGTCTTGGGCCTTCTTTGTCGCACCTTCCTCTTTATGATGCGTCAAATGTTCTCTATAGGGGAAAGATCTGGACTGCAGACTGGCCATTTCAGTACCCGGATCCTTCTCCTACGCAGCCATGATGTTGTGATTGATGCAGAATGTGGTCTGGCATTATCTTGTTGAAAAATGCAGGGTCTTCCCTGAAAGAGATGACGTCTGGATGGGAGCATATGTTGTTCTAGAACCTGAATATATTTCCAGACATGCAAGCTGCCCATGCCACACGACTCATGCAACCCCATACCATCAGAGATGCAGGCTTCTGAACTGAGCGTTGATAACAACTTGGGTTGTCCTTGTCCTCTTTGGTCCGGATGACATGGCGTCCCACATTTCCAACAAGAACTTCGAATCGTGACTCGTCTGACCACAGAACAGTCTTCCATTTTGCCACACTCCATTTTAAATGATCCCTGGCCCAATGAAAACGCCTGTGCTTGTGGATCTTGCTTAGAAATGGCTTGTTCTTTACACTGTAGAGTTTCAGCTGGCAACGGCGGATGGCACGGTGGATTGTGTTCACTGACAATGGTTTCTGGAAGTATTCCTGAGCCCATTCTGTGATTTCCTTTACAGTAGCATTCCTGTTTGTGGTGCAGTGTCGTTTAAGGGCCCGGAGATCCACTATCTTTCTGCGCAACATTGTGGGAATTGGTGATCCTCTACGCATCTTGGCTTCTGAGAGACACTGCCACTCTGAGAAGCTCTTTTTATACCCAATCATGTTGCCAATTAACCTAATTACTGTTAATTGGTCTTCCAGCTCTTCGTTATGCTCAAATTCACTTTTTCCAGCCTCTTATTGCTACGTGTCCCAACTTTTTTGGGATTTGTTGACACCGTGAAATTTGGAATCAACATATTTTTCCTTTAAAATGATACATTTTCTCGGATTAAACTTTTGATCTGTCATCTATGTTCTATTCTGAATAAAATATTGACATTTGCCATCTCCATATCATTGCATTCAGTTTTTATTCACAATTTGTTTAGTGTCCCAACTTTTTTGGAATCCGGTTTGTATATATATATATATATATATATATATATATATATATATATATATATATATATATATATATGAAAATTTTATTTGTCTCTTCTAATCTCACACATAACGCTGTAACAATCGCATGAAAGAGTAAAGGATAGGATAATAAGCATGACAAGGTTACCTCATTAAAGTAAAGAAAGACTTTGTTGCGTTGAACATCATAGTGGTCGATGTATTTCTCAGTGCCCTTTACGCTCTACACAGAAAACAGGAACATGAGTAAAAAAAAAAAACTGAACTGAACTGAACTGAATGTTACACTTGTTCTTATTTGGGGGGGGGGGGGATTTGGGGGGGGTGCTGTAATGATTAACATACATATTCCAGATCTGCGATGTTGGGTACGAGTCCAGTCAGGAGTGAGATGTCCACCAAGACCATACCAGTAGAATTTCCGAGTTTGTTCCTAGAATAACAATGTGTAAACCATTATGGGAAATAGAAAGATGATGTGTTTGTACAATACAAGTGACAGAACGGTGAAAAAAACCTTCACATGGTGTACATTTTATATACCTTTGTACATTTATACAGTATCTGATTGCAATCTAAATCAGAACCACCATCACAAGCTTGCCCTGAACTGCAGTCAAGGCTACAACCTTCCCCCAGGTCTCCTGCCAGTGCTGTCATATAACCAGTGCTGATCGTTTCTTGAAGATGCCGATGTGATTTGTGTCAAACACATCTCAAACCAAAAGTCTTCAACTTGTCCACATTTACTATCCTAAACATTCATGGATATGAACTTCCACTGAAGAATGAAGTTTATGAATCCAGTTAATGACGTGTATTGTTGTCTGTGAAACTACTGCATACCTCACACACACTGTATAATAGAGTGTGTTTTCTTTCTTCGGTTCCTCTGGAGCTTGTCGCTTCCTGCGGGTTTGCAGATCAAACCAGTCCTGCCTCCTCATGGGTTCATCTCTCGACTCATCATCATCATAGTCATAGTAATCGGCCACCGTATCCTCTTCCTTTACATCATATACTGTAGAAGAAGCAGACGGTTTGGAATATGAACATATTTTTAAGCTCATGGAGTCGATGAGGATAAAGCTGGTCACATGATGTGCGGTACACGAGGATAAATAGTCTAAACGTCTCAAAATCTATAACCTTGTTGACAGATTTTAATGTCACGTTAACATTGCAGGAATGTTGGTTTCTACGATAAAAAAGATATATATTTATTTCCTTCATGCAAGTTTCAGTGAGGTTCAAGAGGTTAAAAATTGTTCTGAGTTGTTAAATTTATTTTGTTAAAATTCATTGGATAATAACAATATATCTGGTTTGTTGTATATCTGATTTGATATTATTTCTTTTCCTAAGATGTCATATTTTGCAGTATAAAATATAGAGTACATACAGGGTGTGAGTTCTCGATCCACTTTAACAGTGAGATCAAGGTGGTCACAGAGTGACTGGTCCTTTTTCAAAGATCTATATGTCTGTACAATCTATAAAAAGTGCCATAAAGAGGAAAAATAAAAACAGCGGCTTGAGAAATATTCAATCAAGTACTTTATATATGCTTTACAATAAAAAGGGCATTACCGATAAAGTTCCTTTTCCTTGTCCATATACATTCACGACTACTTTGCCCACTTCCTTGAACTAGAAAACAAACCAAATAATTCTGACATAATGAAATTCTATACATAATGCTATACAAATCAAACAGACTGATTGACGGCTGTCTCACTTCAATCGCTGTTTGAGTCAGTGCAGTTCTCCTGTCTAAATGCAGGTTTTTGCTGTGCTTGTTCATACGCATTTCCACACTCAGGTTCAAGTGTTCCACATCATTGTTCCATATGCTAAACTTGGACAGAGCCTCAAGGGCTACGACTGTATCCTGAAAAGCAGAGGAAATGATTAAGAATCATCAAAGAATCAAAATGTACACTGTACCGGATTAAGGCCAAATCAAGGAGCCAAGTACCTGAACTGCTACAGTACTGTATGTGTTCACAAAACAGAATTAAAACCAGGTTCAGAAATAGTTCCCACTCACTAACTCCCTGTCTATACCGCTCTATCTTGTATACAGGGTCACCGGGGGCCTGGAGCCTCTCCCAGTAGACATAGAACACAAGGCGGACAGGACACCAATCTATCGCAGGGCATACACATACAGTACGCTTACGGGCAATTTGAGAACAACAATTGGCCTAATCTGCATGTCTTTGGTCTGAGGGAGGAAACCCACCAAGCACGAGGAGAACATTCAAACTCCATGCACAATGCAAGGAGACAGTGCAATCCCCAAGCCACCTTCTGGAAATTATTCCAACTCAAGTAAATACTGATACCTCAGGTAGGAGCTCCGTATTTATACATAAACCTTCTTTCTGGTGCTTCCATGAAGGGATTGCAACAGCAGACTATCTGATCCGTACACAGGTTTTATACTGTATAATCCCTTTCCTGCAATTTTGTTTCCTGGCTTGGGACTGGGACTGCATGTTGTGACTGGATAATATGGGGTGTGGTAACCCACCGGCAGCAGGGCTCAAACACTTATCTTCAGATCCCAAACCAACAACCTAGAGCCTTAATCGTCTGAGGATGATTTCTTCTGTATGAAATCAAATCTAAAGATCACCTGCGTTGACTGGAATCCTCCTCCATATCTGCGCTGTTCGGTGAGCCAGTTGGTGATCTGTTGAGATTTCTGTTTGTCCTTCATGGTCAAGGCCTGTAGCAAACCGTATGCTGTGGTTTCCACCGCAATGGCATCTGCTTTCTTATCTGAACCCCTGAATTTTCCTTGGTTGTCCCAGAAGCAGCGGTCTGAGAGACGATATACACAGTATAAATTAAATTTATGAATGAAGTAACTGACCTGGGTTTGATACTAATACTAAAGTCTTTGTAAGTGAATGCGTAACCTTTATCGCATGTGGCCAAGGCCATCAGCTTCTCCTGTGCTCGCTTGGCCTCTGGGCTTTGATGATTATCCAGAGACAGAGCATACGCTGCAATGGCAACGGCGTAGTGGTTTAGTTGTGCATCGAAATGAGCAAGGAGATAAAGGTTGGCGTTATCAATAGCCAGTCTCTAAAACAGAGAGAAAGAGAAAGAAGTGACTTAAAAATACAGTATTGTTATTCGTGCAGGTTGGAATAGAGGGATAAAAATAGCGTAGAACTAATGGAAGTGCTGTTAACTACGTAAGTAGCATATTAGTTATGTTTTTTTAAAGAAAGAAGACACCACAAGCAGCTTACTTTTTTCTATTTGTGATAAATTTTCCTAGACAAGAAACTATTTTACAGCATTTTACCCAGCCATATCCTCATGGATTTACAGTAGCGTTATTTTAGCTTTCAGAAAACAATCAAAGGGGAAGATTTCCAAAAATAAAAACAACATATTCTTCTTCTTTTGGCTGCCATAATGGACCATTTGTCTCCATCTAACTTCATCCAACTTTGTCATTTTTCTTTGTCACTCCAACCTCCTGCATGTCCTCCCTCACCACATCCATAAACCTCCTCTTGGGTCTTCCTTTTCTCCGCCTGCCTGGCAGCTCCATCTCTACCGTTCTCCTCCCGATACAGTATATCCCTCATCCCTAGTCTGCACATGTCTTAATTCGGCCTATCTAACTTTGTCCACAAACCATCCTACCTGCACTGTCCCTCTAATTCCTAACTGTCCATTCTTGTCACTCCCAAAGCAAATCACAGCATCGTCAGATCTGCCACCTTCATCTCTGCGTATTTTCTGTTTCTTTTGTCAGCAGCAACGTCTCTAAACTGTACAACATCACTGGTCTCACTACGTCCTGTTAACTTTCCCTTTCGCTCTTGCTGACGCCTTTCTTTCACAGATCAGTCCTGCTACTCTTCTCCACCCTTCCTGCACCCTCATCTTCTCATCTCTACCACACTCCCCTTTGCTTTGGACAGTTTACCCTAAATATTTAAACTCCTCTACCTGCCCGACCTCCTCACCATCTCTCCCATTTACACATACTGTACTGTATGTACTCCGTTTCGCTCCAACTGATCTTCAGGCCTCATCTCTCCAGTGCATCCCTCCACCTCTCTAAACTCTCGCTGCTGATCACAATATCAACTCCAAACTTGATAGTCCATGGGGACCATTGTCTAACCTCATCCGCCAGCCCGTCCATCACTTCTACAAATAAACAGGAAGGGTGCACTACTTTCACACAATCCTCTGCCACTCCAGCCTTCCTCATGCAATGCTACAGTTCATCTCTGGAAACCTATGCTTTCTCTAGATTAACATTAAAATGCAACACTTTCTGACATCCTCTATACAGTACTTCTCCATCAACATGCTCAAAGCAAACATGGCATCTGTAGCTCTATTTCTTAGTAATAAAGAACAGCTAAGTCAGGTTTTTCAATTGGCCATTGACCAATGCTGCGCCGCACACGGATCCACGTCGCTTTAGTTTTAAGGGTTAATCTTCCTACCGCTTTCACAGTAGCGGAATAAACAGGTGCAGGAGCGGGTGCACGAGAGGGAACTGTTTGCTACTAGTTAAGCTATTGTGGATGGCATCGTTCTGCTGGAATTTTAAAAAGGGTGGGCTAATATACTCTGACGACCCACATCTTAAGCATGCATCCCAAAAATCTGAAAAATTATAACTTTTTCCACTTGTACTCAAAACTTCCTGTAATTCTATTGCATTTTATTTCCTGTATAGATGCCTAAAGAAAGAACTAAATCAAAGAATCGGAATTGTTTAATTTCAAGTCTGAAACTGTGCTTTAAAAGAAGAATGACTCAATAAGACTTTAACTTATGCTAGGATCATGTTATAAGAACTGTTAGATGAAAAGAAAATAATATATTCACGTGTTACCAGATTTTTATCTGTCCCCGGATCATACACAGGTAATGCGTGTTTCAGGGTTATGAGGACATAAGCAGTCAAGGGCACGTCATCTTCAGCGTTTCCAACTCCACCCTGAGAATACAGATATTAATAACAATTCTTAATTATTATACAGAATAATGTACTGTATGGTGGATGTTAATGGTTTTACTCTCTGCGCTGCTCGTACAGTACCTTCATTCCTCTGTCATAGAGAGGATTCGGGTCGACCCATGATCCATCAGCTTTCTGTTTGAATATCAGATAGGATATGGCTTCCTGAATGTAGGACCTTTGAACGTTAATTATGTCCCGTGATCTTGTCAGTTCTTTGGCAATGAACGCAGTCAACCTGGAGGGATAATCAGAGAGGGGTTTAAACATGCTGTGGCATAACATATGGCATAGAACAAATTGTAAAGGCGAGACCATTTTTTTATCTCAGTAATTTATAAAAATAAATAAAAAAATCACCAAATACTGCTGGGTGTTTTCAGAAAAGCCCCGTATGATCCATCGTCCTTCTTGTACATAAGGACCCGGGTGTAACCTGTTATATAAGCATGCATTAATTTGTGACATAGATATATACAGTTATATAAAGAATCGAACAGGTCTAAATAGGAAACGCATTATTATATCTTCCTTTCATGATGAATTTCTTATGCATCAGTACTGGGATCCTGCAGGATGCTACAACAGGAGAAAAAATATCTGAAAGTTTCTAATTTCGTTTCAGGCAGTTGTGAGCGAGTGAATTTAAATTATGTTATATATTTTTTGGAATTAGTTCCAACTAAGGTGGCAAAGTGGTTAGTGCTGTCGCCTTGCACCTCTAGGTTCCGGGTTCAAATGTACAGTACAGTATACTCTGACAGCCAATGAGTGAGTACCAACGAAATTGTTTAGAAAACATTCCCACAAAGTATATAAACAATATATAAATTATGATTAGGTCATAGGATTAAAAATTCCCATGCTCATCTCGAGTTGGTTATAGCTACCTTTGTTACAAGACTTTTTCGTCAGATCGGATTTGCCTGCCATGAAGGTTCATATTCAAACTTCCAAGTGACTTTTATCTCAGTAAAAGTCACTTTCAGTCTTGAAATTGTTTAATTTCACGTGAATTCTGATCTGTCGGCTCTCGTTCAAGTCTGTCTCATTCACGGCGCATGTCCATATATCCCATGCGGGACCACTTGACTGATGTAGCTGAGGTTGAGGAACTGACAGAGTCACAATTCTCTGCTGTAGTGTCTATCACTTAATATTTTTTCAGTGCTTTCCAGTGTGTATGGAAGGACACTTGGAAAGATATTGTCCTTGCTTTACACTGACACTGTCACATCATCACGAGCAGCTCTTATGATTGACTGAACTGTTCCACTGAAATGCAGGTATCAGACACTCACCCGCTTGGATCATGGTTTGAGCCTCCTTTCGGCGTTCGTCTTTCAGGGAGAACCATTGGTTGGTGGCACCCAAATATGTCATGGCGTGAATGGCGGGAGACATCTTCATCATGGTCTGTTCTGCACAGCCAGTAGGCAGCTTGATCAACTTGTCCACTCCATCTGGGTTTATACAGTTATCAACAGATTCTCCCATCACACCACCTAGAAACAGAACACACACACGCACATCTTATTATCTATTCAAATTCAAATTCACATTAACCTTAAAATAAAAGACTATTATTAGGAAATAAATATGAAAAAGAAAATAGTAGTACATTTAACTAAGAAAGAATAGAATATTTGTTCAGTATATATGAAAAATAAGAAAAACCTAGCTGTACATTATGGAAAATAGAGAATTATGGACTTTTGTGTGGAATGAAGTTGTATATAAATAGAAATGTCCAGGGGGTGTGAAAATATCCCTATTATCAATTGCTCTACCTGTACCTGTATATCTGTCCATCCTTCTATGTTTCTCTGTCTGTCCATATAATATCTCTCTCTCTCTCTCAGTTTGTCTGTCTACCTGTGCATTATCCTGTCCATCTGCTTGTCTGTATCAGACTATTCACCTGATGTCTTGCTATTTATCTAATGTTCACTTAAGTTTTTATTCATCTCTGTCTGTCTATATGTTCATCTGTCTGCACTTTCTCCTTCAAGGCTTATTAGGAGTAGACACACCTGTAGGATAACAACCGGTTAATGCAGGCGTTACCTCTAAAACTCAAACGTGTGATTGATTCCTGACCGGGGACCTCGTCCTCAGGGGCGAGAATGTCAAATTCTATTTTTTCCCCATCTGCATGCAACAATAAAATTCATTAACACAACTGTTATATAACTCAGTGTAACAGTACAACACAGTCGTGCAGCATTTCTGTCTTACTCTTTGCGTCAATGTTATATTCCATTTCAAGATGGACTAATTCCCCCTCTCCCTGTAAACAGAAATCAAAAGCAGCATTAACTTCTGAGGTCTTGAAGATGAAATGTGTATCTGATGCCTGTTTATTAGATCAATAGAGATAAAGTTTGTCAGACATGACAGTACAGTACCACAACTTTCAGCTCTTTTTGTATCTTATCGTGGATGCTGCTGGAGACGTAAGCCTCGATGGTTATAGGGACGTTCCCGATGGTCAGAGGCACCACGGAGAAATTCACGGCCGTGGCAGACTGAGGCTCCACCGTCACCTGCTGCACCACATCTCCTGTACCTGCACAGCACAACCCCGGCACCTTCTCCAGCTTCACTGTCACCTGAGACAAAGTGGCGGCTGACAGGTGAGTGACTAAATACTAAAGGAAGTGAACAGAATTTCTAATGTGATGCAGAGCTGCATTTTTCATACTCAAAGATAAAAGATCACTAAGAAGGTAGTAACTAAATATGAGGAGCTTTTTATCATATTGAAATAATGATTTTTAATTATGATTTTTAATTCTTTTTATTTTAATCATTATTTTATCATTTTATTTTAAAATAAACTTAAATATGAATGTATGAAAATAGTTTAAACTGTAAATAATAAAAAAGTATACATGCAATATATGTGGGTTAACCTCAAGTTCTGTCCCCTCCAGATTTTTTTTAACAAAATGATAATTAACTACAAAAATTAATTGCAAAAATAATTACATTTTTTAGAACGTATGTAATAAAACACAATAATCAATTAGTAAAAATGTAATTTAACATTTACAAGTATTTATTTTGAAACCATATTTTATTTATTTTATTATATTTTATCTTATTTTATTTTTGTATAAACATTTATGCACACTAGATGGAATTGAAGACCAAACTTTCATCATTAAGTTTTTATTTAATAACTGCTTGGCTCATTTATTATTATTATTATTATTATTATTATTATAGTAATAATAATAATAATAATAATAATAACAATAACAACAATATCAACAATTAATAATAATAATAATAATAGTAGTATTAGTTCTGTTTTATTAAGGCCTTGACTTGGCCAATTCCTATTTCTGATGTTTTAAAAAAATCCATTACCTCACATTTCACTGGATTTTACAATGATTAAATATGTAATTATGCTTAACATTTGTAATTATTTGAAAATATTAAATAAAAACTCTCATTTTGAGATAAAAAGTGGTCATTTAAAAACCTTATTTTAAATCAAACTTGTTATTATGAAATAATGAGACGATGTCATTGTGAAAAAGAGTACAATAAAATATTATTGTATAATAAATTCACTATTAATTATTATTTGATGCATTAAACAGCAGATTGCTTGGATCCCTTCACAAATCCTGTTCTGCTCGAGAGTGAACATTACCTGTAGCTTCTGTTGCTTGTAGTTGAACACGATGACTTTCACCTCGAGCTGCTCGTTTCTTTTCACTGAATACGGCAGTTTAACAGATATGAAAAAGTCCTGGAAGACCTTCAGCGGCTGTGGGTCTGCTATGCAAAATCCTGACGTGATTGCAGCAGAAATTTAACTATAATTTTAACTATAATATATTAAAATGATAATTTTGGAAAAGTCGTAGCGCTTTACCCTTTGTTGGAGAAATCGACACAGCTTGGACCTCCCATGTGGTTATGGAGTCAGGAACAGCTTCGATTTTCCTGAAAATGTCAGAAACATACACGTATTGTTTTGCTGATGGTTTTAGTGAAGAGAAATGCATTTAGTCTAGGTTTTTTTCCCCATTGCCCTGAAGTACAAAACACTAACACATTTCTCAAAAACACAAAAACACTTAAAAAAAACACTAACACATTTCTTGTAACACAAAAAGCATAAAAAAACACAGCCTGGTTCTGTCCAATCAAAAACAAGAAAAAACATGAATTACCTATTCTGTAATGTTTCAACTTGGTTGTGTATTGTGAAATGGTTTGTGTTTTTGTTTGTGAAATGATTTAATGTTCTTTCAAATTTTTAGGGTTTTTTGTGAATGTTTTTGTGTTTTGTAATATATTTTGTGTTTTGTGCAACGCTTTGCTTTTTGGGGGGGAAATTTCTGGTGTTTGTGTTTTGAGAAAAGTTTTGTGTGTTTCAGGATGTGGTTTTTGTTGTTTATGCAATGTCATTTAGTTCTGTGAAATTGTTGTGTTTTTTTAACTTCAGGGTCACTAGATACAAAATCAGTATGAATTATTCTACAAACATACTGTAGTAAGCCCTGATTTTGGTCTCTGATTTGGGAGGTAAAGTACCTGGCGTTGCCCGAGGCATCTGCATCTAAAATATGCCACATCCATGATTGAGGAAAGACACTGCGCAGGTAAACAGGTACTTCATCAATGTCATTGTCTGTTGTTCCACTGCTTAATGCTTCATGAAAAGAAGAAGAGGGAAAGAAACCCATGTGTCCTTCAATATCTCTGTTACACAAAATCATTTGGAAAGGGCATCAGAGGAAATCTTCAATTAAATTTCATAAAATTTCAATATCATTGTCACAAAGCTGATTTTCCAGAATCAAACGAAAATTAGGCAAACGAAATGAAATCAATAATAATAATAATAATAATAATAAGAAGAAGAAGAATCTAAGAGTAAAAAGAAAATGTTCAGAATTGATTTCATAAATTTAAAAACACATTTATTATTATATTAATTTATTTGAATTTTATGACAATTGTAAAAATTGATGATGCAAAAATATATAAAAATTGTACTTCTTCCTAAGCCGCTTCCTATTCTGTTCATAATGTCCTTCTTCCTTTTAGCCATTGCAGCATCACAGCATTTTTTGAACGCTTCCTGGCAGCTCTGCGGCTGATGCCTTATGTGTTTCAGCCGGTCAGCACACGGCTGTAACGACAGTCCTTTCCTCCTTCCGTCTTCACAGCATCTTCTGTTTAGATGCGTGTAACTCTTAACTAAAAAGAAAAGATATAACAAAACGCTTAATTAAATTATTTGCAATGTAAACAGTCTTATGTGTTCTGTATGAGGAGCGTTCAAGTCAGACTGGGATGAAATTTCTAATTAATGAAGGCATAAAACTGATTGACATTTACAGAAAACTTTAAGCACGGTGTGTTGATGAACCTCTTAGACTCAGTAAAACATTCGAATGGTACAAACGTTTTAAAGGCTTTTACTTACCGAGTGCATTAAGGTCTCTTTTGTGTCTTTGACGATCTGTGTAGCATGTATGGCCTAATTAGGACAGGAAATAAAAGATGTATTAATACACATTAATGCCATACCTGCACAGATTGAGTTTAAGCTCTTTCTCCCCCCCCCCTCCCGCCCTTTTTTTTTATTCTAAGTGAACTTCTTACTATTTAACTTAAATGATGCGGAAACACAGTTACAGATGAACGAGAGGCCTGCGGCTTCCAGGACGGACTTGGAATTTTCCCCTCCTCCTACAGAGCAGGCCAGATCATACGAGTTCATGTACTCGAACATCTGCAGGAAGGTCAGTGTCAGTGGATTTTATTCTTTAATTGGATCACTGTGCACTGAAACATTACTGAAGGTTACAGGTATGGTAATAAAATAAAAACGGAATAGTGCAGAAAAGTCAAATAAGTGTACTGTAGAAAAGTCACATGATCTTCACAGGTAAATTGTTACGTGATTTATGTGTGATGAATATAGACAATTTCTTTTCACATGTAGTTTAACATGTTTTATTATCACCAGATTCTCACTTGTGAAATGTTTATATTTTATCTTTTCCATACAATCAGTTAGAAAATCACCTGAATTCATGTACTTTTATTCTTATTAGTATTATTACTATTATTATTATTACTATTGTTATTGTTTTATAATTAATTAATTCATTTATTATTATTTTTACATTTAATCACGCATTACTCACACAATCTCATGTGAAAAACATATTTCATATGTGACACGATCTATGTAATAGAACTGGGTACAGTATGTATGGATGATTTTCCTACATATTGAGTGAACTGTTGCACCTATAATTTTATGAGCTAAGCATCTTGTTAGGCCGTACCTTTTGAGGACTCAGTTTGCCTTTTTTATTGAGGACGTAAACTGCTGAATCCACAGCACTCAGAGCCACCTTACTGTCCAAATCCGTCCTGACTGACACCCGAACAGTCCGCCCAGGTTTCAGTTCACTGAAAGGAACTATTTCTACCTGAAAATGATAACAAACAAGCATTACACTCCTGAATAGTGTATAGTGTATAGTGTGTAGTGTGTAGTGTGTGTATATATACTATACACTATCGTTCAAATGTTTTAGAACACTTTCTAACTCCATGATGGTTCCTGATGTTTCTTTCTTTCTACATTGTAAAGGAATGCTGAAGGCGTCCAGAAATGCATTAATCTCCTTTAACAGTTGATATTGAGATGTTTCTGCTACTTCTGCTCTGTAAAGACTTCATAACGCCTCTAATCTGAGGTGCTGTTAATTGGTCATTTTTCAGGCTGATAACTCTAAATGAACTTCTCGTCTGCAGCAGAGGTAGGTTTTGGTCTCGTCCTCCTGGGACGGCCTTCATGAGAGACAGTTTCATTATGGTGCTTGACGGATTTTGCAAATGCACTTGACAATACTGTTCTTGCAAGAACTATTACAGAAAGGCCGACCTCTGTGTCTTAAAATAACAACTAACTGTTGTTTTTCTTGTTGTTACGTAATTACCTAATTCCATATGTGTTATTTTATAGTTTTGAAATCCCCAGTATTGTTGTAGAATGTAGAAAATAAATCACTAAACAAAGACAAAGACATTTGCAAGTGATCTAAAACTTTTGAACGGTAGTGAGTATATATATATATATATATATATATATATATATATATATATATATATATATATATATATATACAGTGGTGTGAAAAACTATTTGCCCCCTTCCTGATTTCTTATTCTTTTGCATGTTTGTCACACTTAAATGTTTCTGCTCATCAAAAACCGTTAACTATTAGTCAAAGATAACATAATTGAACACAAAATGCAGTTTTTAAATGAAGGTTTACGTTATTAAGGGAGAAAAAAAACAAATCTACATGGCCCTGTGTGAAAAAGTGATTGCCCCCCTTGTTAAAAAATAACTTAACTGTGGTTTATCACACCTGAGTTCAATTTCTGTAGTCACCCCCTGGCCCGATTACTGCCACACCTGTTTCAATCAAGAAATCACTTAAATAGGAGCTACCTGACACAGAGAAGTAGACCAAAAGCACCTCAAAAGCTAGACATCATGCCAAGATCCAAAGAAATTCAGGAACAAATGAGAACAAAAGTAATTGAGATCTATCAGTCTGGTAAAGGTTATAAAGCCATTTCTAAAGCTTTGGGACTCCAGCGAACCACAGTGAGAGCCATTATCCACAAATGGTAAAACATGGAACAGTGGTGAACCTTCTCAGGAGTGGCCGGCCGACCAAAATTACCCCAAGAGCGCAGAGACAACTCATCCGAGAGGCCACAAAAGACCCCAGGACAACATCTAAAGAACTGCAGGCCTCACTTGCCTCAATTAAGGTCAGTGTTCACGACTCCACCATAAGAAAGAGACTGGGCAAAAACGACCTGCATGGCAGATTTCCAAGGCGCAAACCACTTTTAAGCAAAAAGAACATTAAGGCTCGTCTCAATTTTGCTAAAAAACATCTTAATGATTGCCAAGACTTTTGGGAAAATACCTTGTGGATCGACGAGACAAAAGTTTAACTTTTTGGAAGGTGCGTGTCCCGTTACATCTGGCGTAAAAGTAACACAGCATTTCAGAAAAAGAACATCATACCAACAGTAAAATATGGTGGTGGTAGTGTGATGGTCTGGGGTTGTTTTGCTGCTTCAGGACCTGGAAGGCTTGCTGTGATAGATGGAACCATGAATTCTACTGTCTACCAAAAAATCCTGAAGGAGAATGTCCGGCCATCTGTTCGTCAACTCAAGCTGAAGCGATCTTGGGTGCTGCAGCAGGACAATGACCCAAAACACACCAGCAAATCCACCTCTGAATGGCTGAAGAAAAACAAAATGAAGACTTTGGAGTGGTCTAGTCAAAGTCCTGACCTGAATCCTATTGAGATGTTGTGGCATGACCTTAAAAAGGCGGTTCATGCTAGAAAACCCTCAAATAAAGCTGAATTACAACAATTCTGCAAAGATGAGTGGGCCAGAATTCATCCAGACTGCTGTAAAAGACTCGTTGCAAGTTATCGCAAACACTTGATTGCAGTTATTGCTGCTAAGGGTGGCCCTACCAGTTATTAGGTTCAGGGGGCAATTACTTTTTCACACAGGGCCATGTAGGTTTGGATTTTTTTTCTCCCTAAATAATAAAACCCCTCATTTAAAAACTGCATTTTGTGTTTACTTGTGTTATCTTTGACTAATAGTTAAATGTGTTTGATGATCAGAAACATTTTGTGTGACAAACATGCAAAAGAATAAGAAATCAGGAGGGGGGCAAATAGTTTTTCACACCACTGTATATATACTTAGTCCTGATTTGACTTGAACCTTACATACACCGTTTACTGTTTGTTGGTAGGGGATGAAATATGTATTTTACTCACTGAAATGCAACTCAATTTATGCATAATTTTTTCTGGAATTTTTATTAATATTCTGTCTCTATACTTTAAAATAAATTTACGATAAAAATTATAGACATATTATAGACATTTCATTGTACAGTAAGTGGGCAAATCTACATGGGATCAAATAATTATCCCCCCCCCCCACTGTATATGCATATGTATAGTATACTATACAGTATATACACTATATTATGTATATGTACAGATATTTATACAGATGTACTGTACTGTATATTATGTACATATAAATCTAGTTCAACTAGTTCGACTTGATATATAAGCATCAATTAAAGTGTAAAAGTGAACTGACTGTGACAGATTCTCCTACCTTTCCTTGGCACACATCTTTCACATCCACCCACACGGAGTCAGCCACGATATTGCCAGCTTGTGTGTAATAATAGGCCACAAGGCGGAAGGCGGGCACCATGTCCACGGAGAAAGGCAGGTTCATGGAGGTCAGAAGAGTCCTCTGTATGCGGCCCGCCTTCAGCACTCTGCCCTTACTCACAATCTGGAGAGAGGAAACATCAAACACCGTACAGTACACTGCTGACACAGAAGTATGGTGAATGAGGAATAAAGAGCAACTGGGTATCCTGTTGGAAGAACATAATCTGTTAGAGGTGCTATTTATTTGGTTTCCATTAACCATTTGTTACATTTAATCATCTGTGAAATATAGTAATATAGTAGTTTATGTTATTATTAAACATGTGACAAGGCAGTGTAAACAAATCCTAAAATATAAGATTATTATTATTATTATTATTATTATTAATAATAATAATAATAATAATAATAATAATAATAATAATAATAATAATAATATTATTACTACTACTACTACTACCACTATATGACATAATCATTATTTTCTTTCCCAAGAAATTTTACTATTTTATGCTGATATGGAAATATAACATTAATCACTACTACTAATGATGATGATAAAAATGACATGACAAGTACATATTACTATACATAAGTTACACATCTCTTCTTCTTCTTGCAATTATTATTATTATTATTATTATTATTATTATTATGGGATGCGTACAGTAAGTATGTTTCAAGACACTCCAGAGGTTTTGTCGTGCATTGCCCTGAAGGTCTTAAAGGGTTAAAGTTATGACTGATTGGTGAATGCTGATATAGAAATGAAAAAGAAAAATATAACAAATAATTACTACTAATACTACTGTACTACTACTACAAACGGGATTCCAAAAAAGTTGGGACACTAAACAAATTGTGAATAAAAACTGAATGCAATGATGTGGAGATGGCAAATGTCAATATTTTATTCAGAATAGAACATAGATGACAGATCAAAAGTTTAATCTGAGAAAATGTATCATTTTAAAGGAAAAATATGTTGATTCCAAATTTCATGGTGTCAACAAATCCCAAAAAAGTTGGGACAAGTAGCAATAAGAGGCTGGAAAAAGTAAATTTGAGCATAACGAAGAGCTGGAAGACCAATTAACAGTAATTAGGTTAATTGGCAACATGATTGGGTATAAAAAGAGCTTCTCAGAGTGGCAGTGTCTCTCAGAAGCCAAGATGGGTAGAGGATCACCAATTCCCACAATGTTGCGCAGAAAGATAGTGGAGCAATATCAGAAAGGTGTTACCCAGCGAAAAATTGCAAAGACTTTGCAGTTATCATCATCAACTGTGCATAATATCATCCGAAAATTCAGAGAATCTGGAACAATCTCTGTGCGTAAGGGTCAAGGGCGTAAAACCATACTGGATGCCCGTGATCTCCGGGCCCTTAAACGACACTGCACCACAAACAGGAATGCTACTGTAAAGGAAATCACAGAATGGGCTCAGGAATACTTCCAGAAACCATTGTCAGTGAACACAATCCACCGTGCCATCCGCCGTTGCCAGCTGAAACTCTACAGTGCAAAGAAGAAGCCATTTCTAAGCAAGATCCACAAGCACAGGCGTTTTCATTGGGCCAGGGATCATTTAAAATGGAGTGTGGCAAAATGGAAGACTGTTCTGTGGTCAGACGAGTCACGATTCGAAGTTTTTGTTGGAAATGTGGGACGCCATGTCATCCGGACCAAAGAGGACAAGGACAACCCAAGTTGTTATCAACGCTCAGTTCAGAAGCCTGCATCTCTGATGGTATCGGGTTGCATGAGTGCGTGTGGCCTGGGCAGCTTGCATGTCTGGAAAGGCACCATCAATGCAGAAAAATATATACAGGTTCTAGAACAACATATGCTCCCATCCAGACGTCATCTCTTTCAGGGAAGACCCTGCATTTTTCAACAAGATAATGCCAGACCACATTCTGCATCAATCACAACATCATGGCTGCGTAGGAGAAGGATCCGGGTACTGAAATGGCCAGTCTGCAGTCCAGATCTTTCCCCTATAGAGAACATTTGGTGCATCATAAAGAGGAAGGTGCGACAAAGAAGGCCCAAGACGATTGAACAGTTAGAATCCTGTATTAGACAAGAATGGGAGAGCATTCCTATTTCTAAACTTGAGAAACTGGTCTCCTCGGTCCCCAGACGTCTGTTGAGTGTTGTAAGAAGAAGGGGAGATGCAACACAGTGGTGAAAATGGTCTTGTCCCAACTTTTTTGGGATTTGTTGACACCATGACATTTTCATTCACAATATTTTTCCCTTAAAATGATAAATTTTCTCAGGTTAAACTTTTGTTCCGTGATTTATGTTCTATTCTGAATAAAATATTGACATTTGCCATCTCCACATCATTGCATTCAGTTTTTATTCACAATTTGTTTAGTGTCCAACTTTTTTGGAATCCGGTTTGTACTACAACTACAGTACTACTACTACTACTACTAATAATAATAATAATAATAATAATAATGAGGATGATGGTAATGATAACAACAACAATATGTGATGGTATTATTATTAATAATAATAATAATAATAATAATAATAATAATAATAATATGTGTTAATTAAATACTTTTAAAACTATTTTAATTAGACTATTTTATTTATTTGTTTGCTTATTTGTTTTGTTTATGGAAAACATGCAGCAGATTGAGTCTTTGCACATCTTCCAGCATTTGGTTGGGAATGCTGGTCCTGATCTTTACTGCCCCCTACTGTCTGTAAGAAAGAATTCCATTTCACATCCTTTCCAGTTCTGATCTCAACCCTTGATGTAGTTACAAAGTGCACTTTTAATTTATAAATCCACTCAAAACCCTCAGAGGCTTTAGAACCTTATAACACCATGGGGTATTTACCAGGTAATAGATATGCGAGGGTTGTGCAGCTCCAGATGTCGTGATGTCCCTGAATGTGATTTTCAGGCTTTGCCCAGGGTTAAGGATCTGATGCGGCACCTCCACACTCAGGTAACTGCCATCCGTTTCGGCGATTGCAGTGGAGGTTATTTTGGCATCACTGATGATTTCTTTATCATCTCCCTGTGCTTGGACCTGTTAAACACATGAAAACTGCTTGATGATGCATTGATGTGTTAGACGTAAGGAAAAACACTTATTAATATATGTAATTATATTTAATACAGTTTTTTATGTTTCAAGAACAGCAAATTATGCAAGAGTTGAAGTGAAGCTTTGTTACTGTTACCAGTATAGACATTTGCTTAGCCCCCTGTTGGACTGGAAATGTAATGGCTATGTTTCCATTGTTATCTCCAGTGCTTTCCCTAATCTGAGGTGTTCCATCTGTAGTAACCACCGCCTTTATATACAATTTAGGGATTCTGGTGCCATCTGGGAAGCTGGTGGTGCCCTAGAGTATAGTAGAGAGGTGTGATTCATTCAAGTCAAATTCAATGTCATATCAATAAATCCCATGATTTTTACAAACAAAAAAATGTTTTAATATAAAAGAAAAATATATGGTACTTTTTAGCGTTATTTAGTTACATTTATTGTTGTGTTATATCTACACAACAAGTTCTATTGCTATTGTTTTCGTTAGAACAGGTACAGTATAAACAGTATAAATCACTTTTTCTTCTTCTCTAATACAGTTAATAAGCTTGTGAAGTGAAGCACTACTAGGCTTATTATTTTTCTTTTTTTCTTCTTCCATACAAAAGTTAGGCACATAACTAATCCTGTACGGTTTGTTGTAGACCCATGAAAGAGATTTCAAATCATGCGTCTTATTCGGGAATGGGGGTGCTATGACTTTTGTGTGTCCCATAGACTTAACATTGAGACCAACTTTGACGGATTCTAGCGCGGAGCAAGAATTTTGTTAAAACCTTGTAGAGGCTTGCAGGCTGTCAGAACATACCCCAAAAGAGGGCGCAAGAGGTGCCCAACGTTGCCATAGCGACACGTGGGCGGGCTCATTTAACTCGTGCAACCAATCAGTCTTTCGTGTTTATCATGGTGCTAATAAGCCACGTCCCCTAGCAACATCATAAGCATGATGCTAACATGATTAGCATGTTGCTAGCATGATGCTGACATGTTTAGCATGTTGCTAGCATTATGCTAACTCTACTGTATTAGCATGTTGCTAGCAACATCATTAGCATGTCGCTAACATGATGCTAGCGTAAGTAGCACGTTGCTTGCATGCCTGCAATATTTTTTCCACGGCAAGCACAAAAAAATTTACCTCTTTAGTGTTTTATTGATTATTAGTACTTTGGTGTGTAACTAATTATTATTATTATTGTTTGTAGTCAACCATGATAGAGCAACCCCAGGAGCAAATGGGGTCAAAGGCCTTGCTTAAGGGCCCAGTAGATCAACAGAAAGTAATAGCAACCTGGCGGAGCTGGGGCTCATACTGTCGACTTTCCGATCAGTAACTCTGTGCCTTAACTCTCTAAGCTACTTTTCTCTCAATTTTTTTTTATTATTATTAAATCTCATTATCTTGCTTGCTCTAGTACTGTATCTTTATTTGCATACAGTAGCACTTCAGTGTGAAGGCATGTGCTGTACAGTAGCTTGTTTTTAAACACACACCAGAATAGAGAACACGCCTCCAGGAGTGAAATACTTCTTTGTCCTCGACAAATCAATGACATACGGAGAGGTCACAATCTTCAGCGATGAGCTCTCTGCCTCCTCTACATCTCCACCTGCATATGTCAAACACACACACACACACACACACACACAGAGCAAGATTTAAACAGTAGACCGTAAGTAGGATTAATCCTCTGACTGTGTGAGACTCACTTGCTTTTTCCAGAACAGTAACAGCGATGTGCAGGTACATGTTTGTGAGGTGCTCTAGGTCCTTTCTGGCTGCTGCCAACTGTAATTCCCTAGTCAGGACTATGACGTCTGCACGGCCATCCACGACCTAAATGACAATGATATATACTGTAGTGTGGAATCATTAGTGGAGCCATCTCCTTATGTGCTACCTAAAGCCAAGTGTATACACTGACAAACCCTTAATTTTGGGGAAATTTACCTTAAAACATAGTTTAACATGTTTTAAGTATGATTAACAAAAATTATAATAATATTATTATTATTAGTAGTAGTAGTAGTAATAGTAGTAGTAGTAGTAGCATTACTACTTCTGTTCATATTCACCTTGCGTGTCAATAGAATTGTATAGGGTGTATTAAAATTAAAATAGTATATGGCATTAATATATGGATAGTTTAATTTCATATTTATTTTTTAATGAAAAAAAAAAACAAGCAAAAAACAAAGTTAGTTCTCCTAAATTGGTACATTTTGTGTGCATTAATCCTAATGTTGGTATATTTTTGGTATATGCTAACTTTGTGTGTAATAAATGCAATAAGTACAAGGGGTGTTCAAGTCAAACCAGGCCTTATGAACGAAGCCATAAAATTAATTCAACATTTACTGAAGATTTCAAACATAGTAGACAGGTGATGAGACTAAAAACCGCAGTAAAACATTTGAATAGGGCAAGAAGGCCGCATGATCCCGGCTGTGGTGGCTCAGGACCCACTGTAGTCGTTCTCTTTTAGATTAAAGGGACAAATTACATTAAATTCCTGGGGGGTCAGTGTTTTAGATTTGAAGCCAGGCTGGTCGGCTCCGGTCATGAAAACGTTCTACTTTGATAGTATTCAAGCACTAGTGAAACACTGCTATAAGTGCATTAGTGTAGCAGGGGATTATATAGAGAAATGAAGTGAGTTTTTACTCTCACTATTGTGTTCTGTTATTCTGCTATTCTGCTATTCAGAAGTCACGATTTAACTTGTACACACCTTGTAAAATGTGTTTTGTGCATTGTAAATTACTGTACTTACTGCAATCTGTTTGTCTATGCCAGGAAGATAAATATTTTCTCCATTTCTGTTAATCAGTCCAAATCTCACATATGCTACCCCATTAACACCCTTCCCATAGGTGTATCTGAGAACATCAGGCACCAGCATTGAGAATACAGCACACAATGAAATAATCATTTTTTATAAGCACAGGATGCAACATTCAATACCTGGCTGAGATGCTGAAGGAAAAATCATCTTTGAACATAGAGATGTAATGTTCAACAGCCTCGATCTTTACCTCAAACGAGGGCAGGACTGAAAACAATGTTAGAATATATCTTGGTTATTATAGTTAAAGATATGTCATTGACGTGTAGGGAAATAAAGATGGATAGATAGACTGATAGATTGATAGATAGATTGATAGATAGATTCAGAGGTAAAATTAATTAATGTACTGTAGTTTTTAGACCATTTCCATGATTTCAAGTCTTTTCTCCCCCTTTTTTTTTTTGCTTTGTTTACTTCAGTTTATAAACAGCCCAAACTGAAAAGTGTATCACCATCACTAGGTAAAAAAAAAGGGATAGGTTCATAACACACCATTTTTCATAACACTTAATGCTTCTTATTTCCCGATCCATGCTTAGTTTTTTTGTAAATACACATACATACAGGTCCTTCTCAAAAAATTTGCATATTGTGATAAAGTTCATTATTTTCTGTAATGTACTGATAAACATTAGACTTTCATATATTTTAGATTCATTACACACAACTGAAGTAGTTCAAGCCTTTTATTGTTTTAATATTGATAATTGTGGCATACAGCTCATGAAAACCCAAAATCCCTATCTCAAAAAATTAGCATATCATGAAAAGGTTCTCTAAACGAGCTATTAACCTAATCATCTGAATCAACTAATTAACTCTAAACACCTGCAAAAGATTCCTGAGGCTTTTAAAAACAATAGGTTACTTGCGTAACCCCGGTTCTCTGATAGCATTAAGTGAGGTGTCTCACTATGGGATACGCCCCTTCCGCGTATTCTTCAGAAGCCCTATTACATTACGCCAGCCCCAATTGGCTGGCAGATGTGACGTCGTGTCCTGGCGTGGCCTCCCCCCCCCCGTATAAAGGGGGCAGCACGACGTCACTTCGCTATTCAAAACAAGCAACCTCTTCCTCGCTTCACACAGCAAGGAGGGTGATCTGGTGAGACACCTCACTTAATGCTATCAGAGAACCGGGCTTACGCAAGTAACCTATTGTTCTCTTTCAAGCATACGTTTCGGTGTCTCACTATGGGATATCCTAACTCCCGTATTGTCAGATAGCCTGTCTTGAAGTCTGCCAACCATAACCAACACATTCAGGGCTGAACGAATTTAGTTTGCGGATTCTGTGCTTACACTCAGTACTGCGTGAGCTAGAGTCTGAGCTGTAACATCTAATTTATAAAATCTGGCGAATGTGTGCGGCGATGACCAGTTCGCCGCTTCACAGATATCCTGTAATGTGACTCCTTTAAATAGAGCCCATGAACTTGACATTCCCCTTGTTGAGTGCGCGCGTAAACCAGTTGGGGGTTCGAGACCCTTACTGGAGTATGCCAGCGAAATAGCCTCCACTATCCAATGCGATAAACGTTGCTTAGTGATCGGCTTCCCCGTGCGAGGTTTCACCCAAGAAACGAACAGCTGATCGCTCTCCCTTAAACCTCTGGTTCGCTCTGTATAGATGCGTAAAGCGCGCACTGGGCACAGTGTATTCAACTTTTGCTGCTCTGATGATGCAAAAGGGGGAGGATGGAAGGCCCTCAGCTCAAGAGGGCTTATAGCATTAATGACCTTAGGCATGAATGCGGGATTAGGTTTCATAACTACTCCTGCATCTCCAGACATGAACTGTAAACATGCTGGATGCACAGAAAACGCATGAATCTCACTCACGCGCTTCGCTGAGACCAAGGCAATCAATAGCGCAGTCTTGAAGGACAGTGCCTTGAAATCAATCTTGTCTAGCGGTTCAAATGGGGGCGTGGATAATGCATCAAGCACCAATCCCAGGTCCCATGATGGGGTAAGTGGTTTTGACACCGGCAGGTCGCGGCGCGCGCCCTTCATGAATCTGCATATCAAAGGATGTTGGCCCACCGTTTTATTATCCCAACCGATGTGGCACGCAGATATAGCAGCCAGAAACACTTTTATGGTTGAGAACGCTCTGCCTTTCTCTATCATTTCCTGCAGAAATGAGAGAATCACTGCCACTGAACACTGAAAGGGAACCTCGTGCCTAGCTGTGCACCAGCGCTCAAACACATTCCATTTGCAGTCATAGAGAGACCTAGTCGATGCTGCTCTGGCGTTCTGTATAGTCTTGATGACACTGTCAGGCAGGCCAGTCTTACTTAAATTGGACCACTCACTGGCCAGGCCCATAGTGCCAGTCGTTCCGGGTGAGGGTGGAAGATCTCCCCCCCCTCCTGTGACAGGAGGTCTCTGCGCTGCGGGAGAGACCACGGTTCGCCGTCTAGCATATGCATGATCTCTGCAAGCCAGTGTTTCCCTGGCCATCTCGGAGCTATTAGTATTATTTTCAGACCTTCCTCTCTTACTCTGCAGAGAGTTGGTGCTATCAGCGCTATTGGCGGGAACGCGTATAGGAGAGTGCGAGGCCACTCGTGTGCTAACGCATCTATTCCCAGGGGCGCGCTCCGGTCCTTCAGGGAAAAAAACAGGTGACATTGGGCGTTGTCTTTGGACGCGAACAGATCCACTGTCGCTCTGCCATATATGCTCCAGATCTGTTCGATCACTTCGCTGTTCAGTTTCCACTCCCCATAGGAGGGATTTCCCCTGGACAGCAGATCTGCGCCCCGATTCATCACACCCTGTACGTGTGTCGCTCTCAGGGATAGAAGGTTGACACTGCCCCATAAAATCAGTCTGCGTGCTAGCGTGTGCAGCAGAAGTGATCTGAGACCCCCCTGACGATTTATGTACGCTACAACTGTAGTGTTGTCCGTTCTCACAAGAACATGATTTCCTCTTAGAAAAGGAAGAAAATGTTTTAGTGTCAGAAAGACAGCTAGCATTTCCAGATAGTTTATGTGAAGATTGGTCATGTGCTGACCCCATCTCCCATTCACTATTCTGCCCTCGTGAATGCCCCCCCAACCGGATAACGACGCATCCGTTGTTATCGTCTTTCTGTGTCGGACCACGCCCATGGCAACCCCTTCGATCAGGAAATTCGGGTGTCTCCACTGGCGTAGTGCTAGAACCGCCTCTGACGTCACTCTTACCCTTCTCCGTGAGTGACGTGCTGGGTCCAGCCCCTGAGATGCCACCCAGCGTTGAAATTCCCTCATATGCAGTCTGCCTAGGGGAATAACCATCAGGGCTGATGCCATCAGTCCTAGTAGTCTGAGGCATGTGCGAAAGCAAACTTTGTGTCCTCTCTGAAATTGTGTCATGCAGGAGGTGAATCTTTTCACCCTGTCTGTGGAGAGTCGTGCTCTGAACTTCACTGAGTCCAGCGCCAGTCCCAGATACGTTATGGATTGTGTGGGAATCAAAACACTCTTTTCTGTGTTTAATCTTAGCCCCAGCTCCTGTATGTGTTCCATAAGCATAGCTGTGTGTTCTCTCGCTTCCTGTTCCGAGCGGGCTGTCACGAGCCAGTCGTCTATGTAAGTAGCGAGACGAATGCCTTTTTCTCTGAGCGGAGTCAGTGCCGCTTCTGTGCATTTCACAAATACTCTGGGACTGAGGGACAAGCCGAATGGTAGCACCAGATATTCGTATACCACACCAAGGAAGGCAAATCTCAGAAACTTCCTGTGGGGTGGGTATATGTTTATGTGAAAATATGCGTCCTTCAGGTCGATCGATGTAAACCAATCTCCCTGGCGCACTATTTTCAGGAGTGTAGAGTGAGTGAGCATTCTGAACTTGTATTTCTTTAGGTATACATTCAGCGCGTGCAGATCTAGTATCGGGCGGAGGGTTTGAGTCCCTTTCTTTGGAACGAGAAAGTATCTCGAGTAGAACCCGCTGTGGAACCACTCTTATTGCCCTTTTGTTCAACAGAGAGGAAATTTCCTCTTGAAGGACCTGTTTCAGTTCCCCTCGCACCTGGGAATGAATTATCCCTCTGAAGGCTGGGGGGGAAACCGCGAATTGCAGTCTGTACCCGAATTGTATTGTTTTCAATACCCAGCGGGACTGTGTGCATTTGCGCCAACTGCTTATCTGCAGTGTTTTGGCGCCATCGTGCGGCTGAATCTTGAACTGTTCCGTGGCCTGTACTGCGCATGCGCGAGCACTTATCGCTGTGACAGTGTCTGTGCACCCCATCGCCTCTGTGAGAGCGAAAGCTCCCCGAGGCAATGTTATATTGTGCTTTATTGATATGTTTTTCAACATTTTTTGGGGAGATATTTTTTGGAACATATTTTTTGGGGGGTACAGTGAAAACTTTATTTTGTTTTGAGTGTAGCCTGTGCTTGTGACACATTGCTGCGTGCACACCGCTGCACTGTCCCATTTCCTCTTCACTGCCACTCTTCCCTTTGCCCTGCCGGGCTCTCCCCGCCACACAGAACAATTGCGGACTCTGGAACTTGTCCTTAGAACTTTGTGAGGGTCGGAAACTAGCGAACTGTGGTGCTGTTGGTTCCCTCCCTGACGAAAGACCCCGTCAAACAGCCTTCTTCTTCCTCCTCACTCCCTGAAGTTGGGGTTGAGGGTGAGGCTGAGGCGCAGGCTGGGTCGTTTGAGCTGTCGCTGGCTGATAACTCCTTCTCTGCCAGGGAGCTCTCTGCTCCACGACCCCGGTTTGGCCAGCTGCACTCGTAGTCGGTCTCTGCCGTTTTGGAATGCGATAGCTGGGGGGAGGGCGGGCTGTGACCTGCGCAAAGGACTGACGAAACGGCGGGGGGGGTGCTGCTTGCGTCTTCCTGGGCATGCAGAGCTGTAGCGCTTCGTCATCCCGCTTCTTCTCCTCGCATCTCTTCTGCATGCGGCTTAAAGCCGAGCCGAAGATGCCTTCTGCCACCACCGGTGCATCCAGGATTGACTCTTTCTCTCTGTCGGAGAGATTTGTCAGATTGAGCCACCGTCCTCGCTCCTGGATGACCATAGTGGCCATAGCCTTCCCCGCGGCTTGCACCGCACACCTCTGAAGCCTCAGGGAGAGATCCGTAACGACACAGATCTCCTCCCAGTGTGTCTGACCTGGTGTGGTCGAGGCTTCGTCCTGCAGCTCCGCCTGGTAAGCGGTCAGCAGGGAGGTAGCATTTAGGGCTCTGGCACAGAGCGCGACTGCCTTGTATGCGCGTTCAGTCATGCTTGACTGAAAGCGCTCTGCCTTCGATGGCAGCGACGGATTTGCAGCCGCCACGTGTCTCGGGAGCAGGTGCGCAGCCACTAGCTGTTCCATGGGGGGCATCCTGAAAAGTCCTGCCTTTTCCATCCCGTCCACGTCCAATGCAGACCCTCCCTGCACTGGCACCTTGCTAGTGAAAGGTTTATCCTTCCACGTCACCGCGAGTTCCTCCAAGAGCTCTGGGAAGACTGGAAGGAGCTGCCGTGCCGCCCGTTTCGCTCTCGGCAGCCTCTTGCCCTCGTAGCGAGACTTTGCAGTCTCCGCTACCACGTTTGGCCACTGGATGTCGAGCTTCTCCGCGGCGCGTTTGCACACGTCCTGTAGGTCGACGCTAAGGACCGGGGATGGTGCCCCGTCCATAGCTCCAGCGGCTCCCGTCGTGGCAAGAAGTTGCTCCGAGTGCACGGGTGGGAGGAAAGGGGAGTCCTCGAACTCCTCCTCCTCCTCCGATAGGAGAAAGTCGGACTGGCCGTCTTCCTCAAACTCGAGCTCGCCTTCCTCCTCATCAGTGCTGAGCACACCGGGCAGAGGAGCGCAGGCGTCGAGCTGTTCGCCCCACGATAAAGCTGCCGTGGTGGGCAGCTCTACAGGGATGGATACCTGTGGGGTGGTAGCTGGAGTAGGGCTAGGCGAAAGAAGCGGGTCGAGGCCTGACAGGCTAGCTTGGCGCGCTAGCCTGCGACGAAGACTCTTCTTGGTGAAGCGCGCGCAGTGCTCGCAGGCACCGGGGTTGTCGACCGCCAGTTGGGCGTGTTTCAGCCCGAGACAAGCCGAGCAGACCTGGTGTGAGTCCTTGCCCGAGATTTTGTTCCCACAAACGCAGAGTCGCGCGTCTCCTCCTTCCCTAGCCGTAGCCGTCTGCATTGCTGCAGCCATAGTATAAAATAGGCTTCTGGTGTGAAGCGAGAAGAGGTTTTTGAATAGCGAAGTGACGTCGTGCTGCCCCCTTTATACGGGGGGGGGAGGCCACGCCAGGACACGACGTCACATCTGCCAGCCAATTGGGGCTGGCGTAATGTAATAGGGCTTCTGAAGAATACGCGGAAGGGGCGTATCCCATAGTGAGACACCGAAACGTATGCTTGAAAGAGAACTCCCAGCCTGGTTCATTACTCAAAACCGCAATCATGGGTAAGACTGCCGACCTGACTGCTGTCCAGAAGGCCATCATTGACACCCTCAAGCAAGAGGGTAAGACACAGAAAGAAATTTCTGAACGAATAGGCTGTTCCCAGAGTGCTGTATCAAGGCACCTCAGTGGGAAGTCTGTGGGAAGGAAAAAGTGTGGCAGAAAACGCTGCACAACGAGAAGAGGTGACCGGGCCCTGAGGAAGACTGTGGAGAAGGACCGATTCCAGACCTTGGGGGACCTGCGGAAGCAGTGGACTGAGTCTGGAGTAGAAACATCCAGAGCCACCGTGTACAGGCGTGTGCAGAAAATGGGCTACAGGTTGCAAATTTTGCATGTCATTCGGAAATCAAGGTGCCAGAGTCTGGAGGAAGACTGGGGAGAGGGAAATGCCAAAATGCCTGAAGTCCAGTGTCAAGTACCCACAGTCAGTGATGGTCTGGGGTGCCATGTCAGCTGCTGGTGTTGGTCCACTGTGTTTTATCAAGGGCAGGGTCAATGCAGCTAGCTATCAGGAGATTTTGGAGCACTTCATGCTTCCATCTGCTGAAAAGCTTTATGGAGATGAAGATTTCATTTTTCTGACCATGAAAAATGGTTTACTGACCATGGTATTACTGTGCTCAATTGGCCTGCCAACTCTCCTGACCTGAACCCCATAGAGAATCTGTGGGATATTGTGAAGAGAAAGTTGAGAGACACAAGACACAAGAATCTGCAAAAGGATTCCCGACCAAATATTGAGTGCATAACTGAACATAATTATTTGAAGGTTGACTTTTTTTGTATTCAAAACACTTTTCTTTTATTTGTCGGATGAAATATGCACATTTTTTTAGATTTCATGAGCTGTATGCCACATCATCAATATTAAATCAATATTAAAACAATAAAAGGCTTGAACTACTTCAGTTGTGTGTAATGAATCTAAAATATATGAAAGTCTAATGTTTATCAGTACATTACAGAAAATAATGAACTTTATCACAATATGCTAATTTTTTTAGAAGGACCTGCATAATTTTTTTAATTTAGATTAAAAGAAACACATTTGCTAAATGCAATTTTATGCAGTGTCTGTAACTGCAAATAAGACAAAACTTAAAAGGTGTATTATTCTAAAATGCAAAAATGTTAGGATATTGCAACATGAAAATTATATGGTTACAGGCACTATTGAGAAAATTATGCACGGAATACTTTAATAGATGTTTGCACCAATTTTAGTACCAATACTCAAATATAATTAATTAGCATTTTAAATTATTTTCTCTTGAAGCCTTTATAGTATAACACTGTATGGACATTTTTGGGGCACGTATAAAATCATCTCTCCAAAACAGCTGAAGTTGGCAATTTATGTTTTTTTAGGGAAGCAAGATTTTTCACTTCCATGTTGCATAAACTTCAGAAGTACTGTAGCTTCTTTGGCATGCACATTTTCTGTATTATATGTATAATTACATTGTATTATAACATAAATTAATTAATTAAATCAGCACCAATACTGTGTTTTGGCCGATATGTTCTGCATGTGCATTTATATTCACAGGAATTTCTTCGTATTGTAATCTTGGTCACCAGTTTCTTGTTGCATAATATTTTGGCTGGGTTTCCAACAGCACTGAAGCCATAAACAGCTTTCACACAGATTTTATGAAGCCCTAAGGCTCCCATTTTCACTTTTGATTTTCAACAGCCTTGATAAAAGGGATGGATTTTTTTAAAAAGCAATGAAAACATCCAGCAAACTAGGAATTTTGCTCACTAGCATCAGGCGTCTAGAAACAAAAGTCCAGAGAATATTGTCAGTGTGCCACATCTTAACACTTACCATATTCTCGAACCTCAAACTCCACTGACGTTTTAGACATCAGAAAGTTATCAAAGTACGCTGTGATTTTCCAGTGACCTGCCCTAAAAAAAAAATAATAATAAAAGAAAACAACTAAATAAATCTGTTCCACACAGTCAGATTACTTTCAACGCACTGACCCAGATTATTTTGTCTTCTGAAAAAATCACATTATCACCATCATGAACTGGTGACAAGATCAAGGGAACAAAGGGTTAACGTCAGGGAACAAAGGCCAGCATGTTTAATTTGATTCCACAGAAAAGCCAATGCTGAAAGTTCAAAGTGTTGACTTGACCTTCAAATTCTCCAGATCTCAGTGGGATGTGCTGGTTGGCCCAAGGATGCATATTTATATATAATTACTGTATATACAAAGCTTTTGCATTATACACTATTTGTCTTTGTGAAACTATTGCCTTTGGGCTTTTTACACGAAAAATGTGTCCTGGTCTAAATATTTGTCGACCTGATTGTATACAGTATATCTACTGACTGTACTGTATATAGACAGTGCAGTTTAAACATCGATCTACATGTTGATAAATGACATGGTGTGTCTAGCTCAATGTGTGTGTTTTGCTGTCACTGTTTTAGCCAGATACGTATCTTTCAAAGTTAATCTTTAACTTACAATCCCACGTCTGGAATAGTGAACGTCCTCTGCAGGATTTGGTTAGAAGGCAGGATGTGACTGTAGACCAGCATGTCTTTGGAATTCTGTAAAGAATTTACAATCAGCTTGTTTCATTCTTATTACCCAGAATGAAAATACATAACATGATACTTACAAAAATATGGACATTGATTAGTTCGTTTATGGGAAGCAAGTAATTATCTAGAGTGAAGATTCGATATTTCACTGAAACAAACAAACGAACAAACAAGCAGTGATTAATTAACTGGACTGTTGTGCAAATTCCTGTTGCCATAATAATATCTGATTTTCTTACCATGTTCTCCTGGGTTGTAGATCGTCTTGTCTGTTTGGATGAAAATATAACCCTTTCTGGTTGACACACTGATATGGACCATTTTTGTTCCGTTAAACAAATCACTTTTAGCAATAAAAAGGACATGTGGGTCATTATTGCTTTTGAGTGCGGCAAACTTTTGAGGATCGATCTGAAAAGGGAAAAATCTTATTTAATATAAGGAAGAAACCACGGTGAGATTAGTGTTCTAGCAAAATAATCAGCATTAGACTAAATGATATGTATTACATCCATGTTGTGGAAGAAAAAATACAGTATGATTGATAAATGGTAAGTTACTGTAGTCTGGTGTGTTCCTTGGTCTTCATGATGCTTTTTGTTCACTAATGTGCTCTAACAAACCTGAGGACTTCACAGAACAGCTGTATTTATACTGAGGGTAAATCATACACCGATGGACTATTTATGAATTACTGTAAGTGACTTCTGTCGCCTTGCACCTCCAGGGTCTGGGTTCGATTCCCCGGCCAGGCTCGATTCCCGTCTCTGTGTGCATGGAGTTTGCATGTTCTCCCCGTGCTTGGTGGGTTTCCTCCGGGTACTCCGGTTTCCTCCCACAGTCCAAAGATATGCAGGTTAGGCTAATTGGTGTTCCCAAATTGACCATAGTGTGTGAATGAGTGTGTGAATGTGCGTATGAGTGTGTGCCCTGCGATGGATTGGCACCCTGTCCAGGGTGTACCCCGCCTTGTGCCCTAAGCCTCCTGGGATAGGCTCCAGGTCCCCCGCGACCCTGAATAGAAGGATAAAGCGGTATAGAATATGAATGAATGAATGAATGTAAGTGACTTCTGAAGGCAATTGATTCCACTGGATTTTAAGTTAGGGGGATCAGAATAAAGGGGCCTGAATGCAACTATTTCCTTTTTTCCTTCTGTTTCACAATTATGTACACTTTCTGTTGATCTATCATGTGACAAAATGTGGAAAAGTTCACGGGGAATGCATACTTTTTCAAGGCACTGTACTCTGAAATGAAATTGCCTATTTTTTTTAAAAAGCCTAGTTTGTCCATTTATAACCAAAAAAACACTTACAACTTATATTAACCATCACCAAACCTCCTTTCCCATTCCCTTCTCTCTTTGGATTTTATAAGACAAAAATGCGGTTTAGCATTTCATATAGGGTTAGGGTATAATACAAACAATGTATTATATTGAGCAATCAGATTTAATACATTTAACAGTGTTGATTTTTTTGTTTTACATGTACAGTACAAACATAGTGCATATCATATATAGTAGACATACAGTATTTCTAAACAGCAATTATGTGGACTTGCCTGAAGTGTCACCACGGCTTGATATTGATTATCTTCATTTAAGTTCACAGTTTTTGTTTCAGATAAAGTTTTTCGTCCTTGAGGAGCTCTGATAGACAGAGTTACACTGGCACTTTCCGTGGCTCCATGCAGCTGCACGCTGACTGTCTCCTCCACCCCCAAGTGAACGATGTTCGGGGCAGTGATGAGATATCTGGTGCACAAAAAAATCAAGCTGCGACATTATTTTCATGCAAAGTTCCATTTTTATTTAATGATGATGAGGATGTGCATTGCTGTGATTTAAAAAAGAAAAAAAGAAAAAGTACTTACATTGGTTTCTCTGCCTCCACTGCAATATGAAGAAAAGCCACAAAAACTAGAAGAAAGATCATTTTTGCGGTGCAAAGTTATGCTCTTTCAGTCATTACACCATATAGATACTGTAATCCTTCCGGAGAGAGCTCTTTTAGAAACTCTCCACTGCTTTGAGCAAATACGCATTTATTAACATGGCACCTTTTTTTCTCTTTTCAAGTGAAATCACATGACTTCCCAGAATCTTTCCTGGTTTTTGGCCAGGGAATGCTATTATTGGGCCATAAAAAACACCCATTGGGCAATAGGTTATGGGAAATGTGGTTGGATTGATTTGTTGATTTGGGAAAAAAGTTAGTCCAAAGTTTTTTATTATTTTTTTTTTAATGAGCAGCTAATAGGTCTAAACTTACAAGGGATGCATTTGCTATTCATCTGTTAACCTACCTCAGTGGCTATAAAAACAAGTGTGAAATTATTGGGGTTTGGCCCAGAAATTGGGTAAAGACAAGGGTTTGGCTAGCAAAACATTTTCTTTCCTTTTTTACCAGTTGAAAAAATCTAAGTAAATCTATCAATATAAATAAAATAAAAGTTTTGTCTGTACATTGGCCATAACTTGCTATTTCAATAATATCTTTACGTTTCATGCATTGTAGGACCCAAAACCAGTGTCAGAAAAATATATGTGTGTACTGTATATCTGTCCAGACAGATTTTGTCACAGCATCATGCAAAATTGACTGGACAGAATTTAATAAAAAAATAATTTAAAACTGATTTGTCTCATACTTTATGTTCAGAAGCATGTGTGAAGCGCCCAGGAGATAAAACCAGGGTTGTTAGAGCAAATTTATCGACAACAGTCAGAAGTGAGGCCGTGTAAAATACCCAAACTGAGAGCCCAGTGTTATATGCTAAAATATAAACCTATGACCTGTTAAAAAAAATTTTGAACGTTGGATAAATTTTGATGGAGAGAATGCCATAAGTTTGGTAAGTCAGTAGAATAAGAAAAGTTATAATTAAGTTAATATAAAATCAGCCTCTTGTTGAGCATGAGAACGGAGAACAGCAGAGACAAAAAGAAAGGTATGATCATCAATATGAAAAAGGGGAATAACCAGGAAGATGGTCTGAACATAGGAGAGTATGCATCTCATCTTTAGGAGTAAAGGAATTGTTATAGCTATGATATCATATGTTAAATTTACAGTACATCCAGTACTGTAAATTACATTAAGTACATCCAGTACTGTAAATTACATCATATGTTAAATTTACAGTACATCCAGTACTGTGCAAAAGACTTAAAAAAAAAAAAAAAAAAAAACTTTTTTTTTTTTCATATTTTCATATTTTGCTCCTTTTAGAAACCAGTAAGAAACAGGTCCAGAGGATGACAGATGATCAGGCCGGTGATTAGTACACTGGTGATGCTGAGTGGTTGGAACAGACGAGAGGGGAAATGTGGTCGCTGCTGAGGTTGTTATATACAGTAGACAGCCAATTTTTAAATTGTGTCTTTAGGCGCTTTGCAGTCTGTCACAATAAAAAATGTGTTGCTACAGTAGTTCTTTAACTTAATCTGCATAATCATGTGAGAATTTGCACAAATAAACTTTTGGGGGAAAAAAAATATTTAAATTTCTACATAACACCTTATTAATCTTATTCCATACTAATTATGCTGTATTATGTGCACCATAAACATATCTGAAAAAAAGACAATGCTGGTCATGATAAAAGGCACCAGTTGACAAAATGTACAAATGTGTACCTCTTACACATTGTAATATGTATTCTTCAATTTTCAGCACATTTGGAAGACAATAGATTAATTTGATCCCATCACACTTTGATCCCCTCTCACTGGCATATTATATTATTATTCTACAGTGTGTGGTATTCCACTGCATTGTCTTAGAATTACAGTGATTAGGAATTAGAAAGATCAAAGCAAAGGTATAACATTTGAGCTGAGAGGGTTCATACTGTACTATGCTGCACTAACACGTAATAGACTACTGTACTGTACATCATGTGGTCATTTTGAAGTGTGACAGGATAAAACTTAGTGAACTCCAATATTACTCTTGAGCACTCCTTGTGAGATCCCTGAAGAGCAAGCCGAGGGTGACAGTAGCAAGGAAAAACTCCCTGAGATGGCAATAGGAAGAAACCTTGAGAGGAACCGGACTCAACAGAGAACCCATCCTAATTTGGGTGATAACAGATAACAGAAATTATATAACGATATCATGTGTTAGGCTGCTGGAAGTTCAGTATAACAAAAGTTGTCCTAGTTATGTATGGACATGGACTGTATGGAATGAGACTGTGCTTTAACATATATTTATGTCTAAGTAGTGTTGTGGATAAAACTAAGGGTACTCTCAAGTTACTCTCAAAATTCACACAGTGCATGAGAAAATTCAATTCAAAGACAGTACTGTACTTTGCTCCATCATCTCGGCCCTATAGAGTTAAACAATCGATAGAAAAGGAAATGATGGAGTAATGGATTTAGAAGTTGAATGATGATAGTGGAACGCCCTAGTTTTGGAGTGTGACACTGAGCCTAAGAGCATTCCTGTGTTAGTCTTGACCATTCTACTGGACACAACAAATCTGGTGAAGATCTGACAATATGTTTTGTGCCAAAAAATAAATATTGATATTTAATTGCATTAAATTGAGCGTATGTTAACATTTTGGACAAACAAAGGTAATGCATTTAGTTTCATCCCATCACCTTCCAAAGCTGAAATCGAATCCTCTTATTATGCTTTACTATAATAATATTACATATTTAAATTTTGCAGTGTGATCATATAAAATCTAAGTGCACCGAGGGCGTAAAAAAAGAGAACATTCTCTGATTTTTCCCAAATTCACACATTATAAAGTTTAATTCAAATCGCATATTCTCAGATTTTCATTAAATTCACAGTATGTGAGCGAAAATGTATGACAAACCCAGTAATGCTTTTAGTTTTACCCCATCACACTCCAGAGCTGAAATTAAATCCATTAATTTCTATTCAATATTGTACTACAGGGTGAGTGAAAATTAACTAGGCAACATTAAACGGCTATAGAAATTATAGTATCACTGGAACACCACCCCATGGTGCACCACCCACTTTTGCTCTTACTGTGTGTGTGTGTGTGTGTGTGTGTGTGTGTGTGTGTGTGTGTGTGTTTTAGACCATTTCCAGGATGTTGGCTGGGATGACATAGACCTCATGAATGGCCTCCATAAAGGCCACCCCTGGCCGTTTGAGGACTGGTTGACCCACCAGTGCCTTCATTGGATTTTAAATATTTGCTTTCATTTTCTTATTTAATAAAGTATATGTACAATTTGTTTAAGAAAATTTGTGTTGGAAATTTGGACTTTATTACCAATTTTCAATTTTTAATGGGTATTTCACCCACCCTGTATAATATACCGTATTTCAGTTATGGAGACTATTCTGTATTTTAAGTTTGGAGTGTGATCATATAAAACTAAATGCATTTCTGTTTTAATCTTGAACACACTAGTGCACAGGGTGAATTTGGTAAAGATCTCAGGGTGTCAATATTTTCACCCTAAAAAGTTGCAAGGGGTTAGCCGAAGTGTTTTTGGGGCAAAAATTGCATAACCTCTGTTTTTCACCAAGTTCTCACAATGTGTTATTAATAACTTAATTCAAACAGTAGTGCGCTTATGTCCATCATGTCAAAGCTGAGCCACTTATTTCATACTACATTACACTGTACGGTGTATCTCAGTGTGGTGTGTTTGGATAAAACTAAGTGCACTCCCAGGTTAGTCTTGGCAGACTTAACCCTCAGAGACCTGAGAATGTAGAATTTTTAACACATAAAAGTGGTAAAGGTACACTGTAAAAAATAAATAGTACATTTTATGGTACAAAAACAGCAGCTGTGGTAATTCTACCGTAAAAAATAGGGTAGCACCGTTATTGCACTGTGAAAAAAAAAAACTTAAATTTCACAGTAAAAAAAATGGCAGCTGTGGTTGCCAGAAGTTTACTGTTAATTTTTTTTTTTACAGATTTAAAAAAAATTTTTTTACGGTTTATAACTGTCTAATTAACATGTTTATGTTGTTATAAAAACAGTTTATTCCCGTCAAATTCCAGCGTTTACATTGTAACAAATACGGATCATAACCATGTTTTTTACAGCTCAGTACGGTCTAATTTAAAGATTTATGTTGTAATAATAACAGTTTATTTCCATCTTTTTTTACAGCTCAGTACTCACACACTCTCACCCATCATCTATACAACTTCATCCTGTATATAGGGGGCGGGGTAGTACCTGGAGGAAACCTACCAAGCACGGGGAGAACATACAAACTCCATGCACACAGAGATGGGAATCGAACCCGGACCCTGGTGGTGGAAGGCGACAGTGCTAACCACTACTCCACCATGCTTGCTACACAATTGTTGTCGCTGTTGGACTATTTGTTTTATTATGAATAACCACAGTGAATTCATTCAGCATCATTTTATCAGACTAGCTGGGAGCTAAAAGAGATAGAAGTTACATTGCTAAGCATTCGAATTTAACTGTTAAGAAACTACAGTATTAAGAGTACTTTTATACTAATTGATGAATACAAACCAAATCATCTAAATTTATTCAAGATTTATTCAAGACTCGGACATCAGCATGGCCCCATGTATTTTTTAATAAAGACAACAAAACAATATTTAAATTCTCAAAATCAAATATACAAATCTCAGGGTGGACATTTTTTTTGGGCAGACAATCTAAGTACGGCGGTGGCGGCGGGCAAAGTGGCGCGTGCTAGCGGCTGTCCTTGCCACAGTAATCAAAGGGTGGAATACTATTCACAAATTTGAAGTCCTTGGTTAATGTAAATTAGATGGCTATAAACCGTAGAAAAAACTATTAATATCCGTAAAATATACAGTATAATGAGTGCAGTCCCGTACAAACAATAGTGTTGCTACCGTATTTTTTACGGTAAATTTCTGGCAACCACAGCTGCCAGTTTTTAACCGAAACATTTTAAAGTTTATTTATAAACCGTAGAAAAAAATATTAAAATCTGTAAAATATACAGTATAATGAGTGCAGTCCCGTACAGACAATAACGTTGCTACTGTATTTTTTATGGTATATTTCTGGCAACCACAGCTGCCAGTTTTTTACCATCAAATTTTTACGTTTATTTTTTACAGAGCAGATATTTTTCAGATTTTTAAACTCTATCAACAAAGGTTTAGTAAAATATAAACTGATGCTTCATGATATTAGTAACAAATACCTTCTCTGAGAGTTTCCTTTTTATAAATACAGTATATCATGAATTTTACTGCAATAAACCATATTTTCATATGTTTTTAACTGTTAAATTTAAGGTCTTACTCTGTAAAATTAATTACAGTTTTTCACTGTAAATTCTACGGTTACCCAAGTTTTGTGAAATACGGTTTTATTCTGTAGCATTTATACAGTATTTTACTGTTAGAATTACGAAATTTTTTTACAGTGTACTGTAATATTCTATACTCCATCTCAGTTTATGGTTTAAACTCCTGACTACTTTTATGGGTCGGCATTCTCAGATCTCCACCAAGTTTTATCCAAACACACTCCTACACTGAATGTTTCTGTGAAACACTACTGTACCTATAGAGCCTGAAGGCCTTTTGTACTCAAGTTGACCCATGCCTTTATACACATCATTCATATCATGGCCCAGCATCTTTAAATGATAAATGAAGTAATGAATTTAGAAGCTGGGTGATGATGAGAAAGGGATGCCAGATTGCTAAACCTATTACAGACGAGGCATATATCACGAATGGTTTTATACCACTGTTACAGATTTTAATCAGTTTTAAAAAAGGAGTGCTTTCATAGTTCAATATCAGTATCAAAGTGAGATCAATAGAATAAATGTATATTAATATTGCATGCTCCAAAGAGCTCCATAACGAGTAAGTCCATGTATTTAAGTGTGGAAAAAGAGTGATATCTGTATATTGTATCAAACAGCATTTGAAGTAAATAGACCCGGGCAAAGATACCGAAAGGAACACACTTTAATTTTTTTGTTTTGTTTTATAGAACAAATACAGTGTTCGTAAATCATGAATACATACAGTACATCGTCATTTAGTAACACTGACCATTACCCCAAAACATATCTAGGCAATTACTTATGTACATAGACAAAAGTCACTGATTCACTTGTTTGTGAACTGCATTCAGGAAGGCCATTAAAACCAGTTTTTATAAGGACAATAAAAATAAAAAAAAAGAAAGAAAAAAGCAAAAATGTTTGAATTTGGACAAACGTTGAATTTGCATAGCATTCTTCCAAAAAAAAAAAAGAAAACAAAAAAGGATGGAACAGGTGCTAAAGTGTATGCTAATTCTAACCAAGTGATGAGGTCATTTCCAGTACGGTTATGTGATTTATGTGACTGGTGAGATCAACATACAGCATAAGATTAAGAAGTTAACTAGAATTGCCATCATTTATTTACCTTCCATGTCTACCAGCCGCATACCAAGGCTTGATGTGTTTGTTTTACATATATATATACAGGTATATATATATATATATATATATATATATATATATATATATAGAGAGAGAGAGAGAGAGAGAGAGAGAGAGAGAGAAAAGAAACCAACCAGGTTTCTGTTGTCTCTGTGGCTATGAGGCGCCCAAGGGTATAAAGTAGTCAGTTTTGATTCAGCAATTTTATCCTCGTCAACTGAATCATGTGCTATAACAATTCAATGTCCCAATGTGGCATTTACAGTCATTGGCAGGAAGCTGTAGATGGCTTGTGTGATAGTTGTGCAATATGTAGATGTATAGGTTCATGTGAAATGGGATATTTACCAGTACGGTGATGGGGGAAAATTTGGAGGTGGCAACCCTATTGTTAACCGAGATTCAAGATATTCTTCACTCAGTGCAGAATAATAAATAAATAGTTATAGAAATGAACATTTTCAGACATGTAACATTGAATGTTCACTCATTTACACATTTAAGTACTAGACATTTGTGCACTGCTTCCAGTGTTAATCAAGAATTACAGAAGCTGATTTCTGAAATACTATAATCCTAATATCAGTCAAAGTCTACATTCACATTACCAGCCTGAGACCCGATCTGAGTCACTTTCGTATGTGGACGTAGATCAGATATGCATCATGAAAGAAAAAGTCCGATCAAAATTCATGTAACTTTTTGCAGTATGTGTAGAACGCTGATGTCATTTCATAACAGCGCTATGCAATATCTACTACAAAGCTAAAGGATCTGACTTTTGTCCTTCTTCTAAACCTCAACAAACACATCGGACTGACTGCTTGCCGTCCTCCAGAGCAAAACCTCGAACAAACATCTCAAACTGCATCCATTGTTAGAAACGAATGAGTGGAGACACAAATAGGACACGTTTTAACCCACATGGCTGATGTGTTCTATCATGCCATTTCAGAGGATGAACACTTTAAATGAAAGTCACTTGTAATTATGAACGTGAACCGCCATGACACACAAACCCGATCTGACCAAAAACTTAAACAATGTGGTTGGTAATGTGAACATAGCCAGAAATCCTTGAACTAGAACATAGTCTCCCTTAGGACCATTTGATGGAGCATTTAAATTACCCATAATGCTCTCAGTCATATGGTGTAGAGACTGGCTATAATAGATATGGCTATTAATACATACAGTATGTGATAAGCATCCAAACAAAACATCTTCATATCTATTTAAATATAAATGATAAAAAATTTGTTCTGCTAATTAACACAATTTAGAAAATGTCTGTGGTACTGTATATGAGGACCAAAAAAAAAAAAAAAATACTGGGATGTAATGATCTTGGAAATTAATTAACGTAAGGTTACACATAGGGTGCTGCCTCGTGTCATGTTGGCCTGCATCACGCCATCCTGTCTTTGATTATTATACTATAACAGAATTCCTCAAAATGTTTACAAACAAACAAACAAAACAAACAAAAGATAAAACAGTACAAGTGTTACAGTGTTACAGTTACAGTGTTACAGTAAATACGTCAGTGACCTGTGTGTGGAAAGGTTCCACGTAAACAAATTTGGATTGTGTCCAAATAATACACACTTTATTATTTAGAAAATTGCTGCACTACATCCGACTGATTTTCCACACATGATCCCAGAACTCAAACACTTAAAATACGACTGCAAGGATTAAATTGATTCGCAAAAGCAAAATACTGTATACAAACGATTAAATAAGATCGCTCAGTGTATTTACTGTAGCAAGTGGAGGACTAGATTGCTAGCCCAGAACATGCTAGTTTCATACGCTTGTTAAAAGAAATAACGTAATGAACAAAGGTATCTGAAACTTACAGTAGATGCGTCATGTTGGCATGTCAGCATTATCTGCTCCGTCACACGTTAAGACAAGTAAATTAGCTTCTAAATAGGCTCAGTCAGTTATAATGTTGTAATGACTTTGTTGTACGGTAACATTTTGCCTCAAATATAAAAATTCCTTCAAGTTTTCACATTGACTTAGAATGGTTACTTAGAAATCTAGTGAAAACCAGCATTCGGGACGTACCCTCATTTAAAAAGCTAATTAACAACATCTGTCTTAATGATTAGGACAATAATTGAATCAATACCAGTAACGATTGCAGACTTTCAGGGGCCATGATAAAAACAAATATTAAAAAAAAATATAACAATAAAAAAACTATTTAAAAAAACTACTTTTTTTTAAACATAGACAGTGTGTGCTTGATAAATCATCATCATCCAACAAAAAAAAATACTCATAATTAATTATTTTTTCCGTAAAAAATAAAAGTTGTACATGAGTAATATAATGTGTTAAAATAATGTGATAGAAAATGTGATAGTGAAACCATGGGAAAACAATAACATTAATTATTCTTTACAATTAATGAAGAAAAACACTCTTTACAGAGCCAGAGCTCTTTAGCCAGATGCTTAGAAAGCTTTTAGCACCTTTGAATGCAAAAAAAAAAAAAAAGAAAAATGGTTCAAGCAGTAGTACACAATAAGCGCCTTGTTTGGATAAAAACTGGCTTCAAGTCTTCCTTTTAAATTGTTAAACAGCAGAAATAAAAGTGCTCTCAGAATAATTTGTCTTGGGAGTAGCAAACTGCTGAAGAGAGCCAATATCCGCGTGCCAAGATCCAAGATCATCCCAGTAGACCCGAGACAGTGCCACTTGACCTCAGCTAACCTCATCTCTAAGATTGTGCAACTCTTTTATTCCCCCCCCCCCAACTCACTTCAAATCTCAAGTCTTGGTACTTAAATAAGAAGCACTTGCAAAACAGTTCTAATAAGCGTCCGTGAAACCTGGTCAGACCTCCGAGCTGTCGTTACAGTCAGAGCCGGGTGTCATCATGGGCTCCGTGCTGCTGGAGGCCTTCGGAGGTTTGCTGATCACCTCTTTGTCTTTCTTCGAGCGCACCAACAAACACACAAGCACGAGGAGAATGACGGTCAAGACAAGACCGACCAGAATTCCAACAATCGTTATCACGTTATCGTCCTCTGTGTCGTCCGGTTTGGACTTTGTGGTAACGACCACGCTCTGGATGTTAACTTTGGGCCTGTGCTGACTATTGCGCTCCAGAGCCACGTGTAGGATGTTGGTTCCACGCTCATTCTCCACTCCGATCTCCTTTGCCAGAGTTGGCGCACCAGACGTTACAGACCGTCTGGAACGGGACGAGTGGTGTTGAGTAATATGGTGGCGCTCCACGCTCCTTTTCCCAATGCCTCGGTTGGCATTGTCTCTGGAACGGACGGTGTATATGGTGTGGATGTACCACTCCCTGCCTGTGGATACCTAGGATGCATAGAAGGCATTAACGCTGAAGAACACTAATAAGAAGTATTAATGTTCTGCATTGATTACGTTAACGGTTAGCTAAAATTTAAATGCTTAATTAGCTAAAAACTAGCTGGGATTAGGTGGTTGAGTTGCTGACTGGAGGGTCGGAGGTTTTGAGCCCTGCCACCACCAGGTCACCACTGTTGGGGTGTCGGGGAAAACCCTTAGGCCCATACAGTACAACCCAGCGCTTGCATGCAGCACAGTTAGAAAATGGCAGGGTTGTGACCTAAAGGGCATTTGTTGTAAAACCTGTGCCAGATCCTTCAGATCAAATGATCAAATGCCCCAAGGGAGGAAAAAAGCAAACAAGTAACACTCCCTGATAATGCTAACCAATTTTTAAAAAACCAATGTTAAATTAGTAACCAGTTGTCCAACTACTGTAGTATCATCTCTTACAGATAACTATTACTGGTTGCTTTGCCAGTAAGCTTAAGAGTATTTTCCCTTATAAACATTAGTATAGAGATACTAATGTATCTAACATTAGAGATGCATATTTAGATTTATTTACATATTGAATAAGATCATATTTAATTATTTAACTAGTATACACTGATTTTTTTTCTGGCTAATATTACCTAAATCACTCGTCCTATAGTGACCCAAAAAGTCATACAGTACAACTTCTTTAAAGGTCACTAAATGACTGCCAAAACCTTTGCTCAAGGCTGCTTTCACACTAGGCACGACTGGTTTATAACATGCCTGTATGTAACGTAGGTTTGCTCGCCCCTTTGCTCGCCTCTTCCCCCCGGCTAGGCTCACAGGACCTTGGCACTGGCAGTACACTGACTTACCTGGAATAGAGGTGTAGAGTCCAGCCTAAAGCCATCTGAGCCTGGCTGTCTCACTAGCGACAAAGCCTCAGGGTCATCGACAGCCAGAAGAGCATTGAAGCTAACACTCCCGAATGTTCTAGCCTGAGTCTCTGGCTGAGCTTTGTCCTGTAAACAAACACAGGTTTTTAGAATCAGATAGATAGTAAAATTAATAAATACGTACCAAGAGGAACGGTGAGGCTACAGGGAGCAGAGGTAAAGAAGGTGCAGGATTTTAAGTACTTAGGGTCAACGGTCCAGAGCAATGGAGAGTGTGGAAAGGAGGTGAAGAGACGAGTACAGGCAGGTTGGAATGGGTGGAGAAAAGTTTCAGGTGTGTTGTGCGATAATAGAGTATCAGCGAGAATGAAAGGAAAGGTGTACAGGACAGTGGTGAGACCAGCAATGCTCGACGGCTTAGAGACAGTGGCACTGAAGAAAAGACAGTAGGCAGAGTTGGAGGTAGCAGAGCTGAAGATGTTGAGGTTCTCTTTGGAAGTGACAAGGATGGATAGGATCAAGTATAAGTTCATCAGAGGGACAACCCATGTTAGATGTTTTGGAGATAAAGTCAGAGAGGCCAGATTGAGGTGGTTTGGACATGTTCAGAGGAGAGAGTGTGAATATATCGGTAGAAGGATGCTGAGGTTGGAACTGCCAGGCAGGAGGTCTAGAGGAAGACCAAAGAGGAGATTTATGGATGCAGTGAGAGAGGACATGAAGTTAGCTGGTGTGAGAGAAGAGGATGCAGAGGATAGGGTTAGATGGAGGCAGATGATTCGCTGTGGCGACCCCTGAAAGGGAACAGCCGAAAGACAAAGAAGAGTAAAATAAATAAATAAATAAATCAAGGAAAAACCCAGATTACTTCTTGACTTTGTACAGTAAGTATACAAGCATAAATGCATTGGGAGTAATGGTGTGGGGTTTAACCCCCACGCACCCATGCCGGTCAGAGCAAACTCCAAATATAATATTATAACAATGAATTAAAATTATGAACTCTTATCAAACGCGATAAATAGGTTGACTTTCTCAATTGAATGTACTGTAATAGGCAAGAAAAGTATTCCCCCTGCTCTGTTTGAGACGTGGTTGCAACCAACCCATTCTATGGATTCAGCAAAAGAAAGTGAAAAAGAAAAGAGGAAAAGTCAAAGACCAGCCAAAAGTTTTAAATTCAAAAAGCAAAAAAAAAAAAAAAGACTATCCAAGTATTTACTAATACTGGAATATTAAAATGGATGCATAACAAATTAGGTGATTTTATGATAGTTGGGAAATGTAGAGAATAATACATTACACTGTATTTTATCCCTCTTCTAATATAGCGATTTGTGATTAATGTAAAGCATCCTTTCTCTTCCCAAGGCACTGATATTGTGGATTCCTTGCAGAAATATTGAACAAATGTCTCCTCGCAGAAAACGTATGTACAGTAATCAGTTATCACTACTCAATAAAACACAATTCACGTAGTTTATCATGAGGCTTAGACTAAGTGGAGCCACACAAGACTCTGTGTAAGGACGTTGTCACTACAGTCACAATAGTGTATTAATATAATTTGCATTTTAGCCAGAACCTGTCAGAGTCGCTGCTATAAAACAACAACTTAAACAGCGCTGTGGTGCGAACGAAACTGTTGTCATCATTTGAACAGGTTAAACGCTATTAGCTGAGAGTGAAAATGCTTACAATGATCTTGAACCTGTACAGGAGGGATGCTGCATCTGCTAAACAGCCATACTCATAGTCGTCAGGATTGTATTTTGGCACGTAACCATCCGCTCCGGTACACAGGAACACCTTCTCGATGTTGCAGATGAAGGAGTCTCCGAGGTTCTGCACAGGATCCACCATGACACGGCCGTAAATGATGTCACCTACCAAGGGAACGGAAAAGAAAAATTAAGTATGAGCAACATTTTTTTACCACATCCTGCTGTGAGAACATATTTAAAAGTGGAGTGTAAAAAATAAAAAAATAATTATCAAGCCCATGGATTACGCAAGACATCATGGGTACACTGACGACTGAGGGTGCGACTAAATCTGCAAGGCTACAATCTAACACCCATCACATGACATATTCAGGATGAGCAATGCATTTATGTCACGAGGTCTCATCGATGGCTTAATAAGAATCATGTAGGGAAGAAATTACACACATGGATTTAGGCATGAATGAGGAAATCGTCCACCTTGTTCACCAACAAATCGACTTTGGATTGGACTGCTTCATACCAATCTGTGTATTTGTATTTGAAAAAAAAATGTGTGGTTGTGTTGGATATGAAATGTGAGATGATGTAGATATTTATACCCTCAGAGAACGCAGTGTCGCTCTCTTGTCCGAATCCCATGGAGCCATCGGAGAGCCAGAGAGTCCTCTTAGAGAGCAGCAGCATCTGTGTGTTCAGGCTGAATTCTGCAGCTACAGGGTCACTCACCTACACACACACACACACACACACACACACACACACACACACACACACACACACACACACACACAGTAATGTAACTGCAAATGTGCTCCCCTTGTACAAGGCAAAGTGTATCTTATACTGTACATATATATATACATACAATACATATACATACACACAAACACACACCATATCTAATTAATAATTTATTATTTGGATTTAGACAAAAATATGTAAAAAATGTAATGTATGTACATGTATAATGTATATATGTATAATGTATACTTTGGTAAGCTATATATTTTCATAAACAACAAATGGAACACTTGATATAGAAAATTGCACGATTGATAAATTAAATACATTAATATCTGCTGTCTGATATTGTGCGTACAATATCGTGCGTAGATAAGAAGTGTGTAAACTAGATTTACAGAACACAATGGAATATAACACACAACTGTTTGCCTATTGACAGTTCTATCTGGACCTGCTGCTTTTCTGACAAATGAGGATAATGAATGAATGGTAGAAAATACCTGAACTGAGAGCCCGGTATGACAGAGCAATCTCCTATATAACTCCTAAACTAACACATGCTCTGTCACTAGGATAAATAATTGAGTGACACCTTCATTATTACACTATTATCACCAGCCATTACAGCAAGTACAGCAACTGTGTTAGTTCTGATCATGTGGGTGGAGTTGGAGTAAAGACCTGTTGGAAGCGGATGTCGAGGTCGAACGTGATGGGCTCTCGGGGATTGCACACCGGAGGCAGTGTGTACTCCAGACTCGGAGGGGAAGTACAGGGCAACAGCTTCACCGTGTAGGTACCGGAATAATCTCTCACCTGTGCAAGAACATTTTCATGACACATTAATATAAAATGAAACCAAATATATTTCATGTAATTCATGCTTTAAAACATAAACCAATATTGTGTAAAACCACAATTAGAAAAATGTATTATTCTAAATAGAGAATTAAATACATGATAAAATCATGACGCATCTAAGCATCACCTGTTTACATTACAGTTTAGGTGTAATTAAAAGTCCATAGCTAAAAGAAATTTCTAATGGTCAAAAAAGTAGAATTGACTCAGTTTGATATAAACAAAGCTCTAAACACTTGTTTTTCTTCACCTAGATTTAGCCAAATAACTCCCTACAGGCTATTCAAATTACAAACATTATGAACTTATAGGTGTTGTTTTTCAACTGTATTTAGTTTTCTTGCCACAGACCATAACACATTTGTTCTGAGACGATGGTTTAAGCGATTTTTAAGCATTTCCACATAATTTAACTCATTATACCGTACATAGGTGTACAAATATTGTTTATTTAACCTTTAAATGTCAATGCACACTAGGTGAAATCACAGGATGGCTTGGCACCCTTCGTTTACAGGAAGCTTCATCTAATAAATAAAAAATTCTGACATTATTCTATTAATGCAACAAATCAATACAGTCAGTTAAAATTGTGAGCACAAGTTATATATATATAAAATGCACTTTAAAGTGTGTGCTGTATCATGTGCTATCTTCTAATGTATATAAACTATATACTGTACAGTAATAAAACTGTAGTTTTATTTTATTTAAGTTTGTGTGTCTGTACAAGATATTTACGGAAAAATATTTTGTGGTGATGTAAGATGAGAAATAGGACACATCAAGATAGTTTGGGGAATTTTTGTCTGTTTGTTCGTGCACGCATCATGTAAAAACTACTGAACGAATTTAAATAAGGTTTTTATACAGGTGTCTTTGATCAAGCTTGAGGTAACATCCAGGCTTAGTTTATCACGATCGACCCACGGGAAGAGAAGATATGTTACTTTAACATTGAAGTGGAATGGAAACCCTTATATCATAAAAAAAAAAAATCGACCTTGAAAAAAATCATTAGTTCATCTCAGAATTCAAGTCATATTGTAATTAAACCAAACTACAATGATTAATGCGATTACAACTAGTAATATTCATGTCGCAATATTCTGATATATAATTATATATAATATTATATATATTATAAAATTATATATTTTTATTCAATATTTTAACTTTTTTTTCTGATCCCAGATTGAGTGTTTTTTTTTTTTTAATAATTCCAGCAAATTGACTCAACCATTTGCATCAACTGATTTTTTCCAAAGTAAATACTTTAAACTCAAGTTGAAAACTTATATATTCAACACAAATAATTAACGGCTGTTAATGAATAACTCTAAACTCGCTCAAAAAATATGCCTCTACAAAATATAATCTAAAATATATAAACAGCACACTGTTGTTCATTTAGATAACCGATTAGGTAAGGAATTGTTCAGACTGCTGTACGTTTCATAAATACCCAACGCTGAGTAAATAATCTGCGCTGTTCTGCTCGGTGTTAATGATTAATTATACAGGACTCTCCGGTCCTGCTGTAAGCTCGTGTGAGAGGGAGAGGAGGACAAATACTGACTGCAAAGTCGGAGACAAACATCCACTGCTGCATGGGCTGGTTGTAGGTGGGCTCGCTCCGCACCAGACTGAGGTTAAAGGTCAGCCCGGGGTGATCCGTGCACATAATCATGGAGGTCAAAGGTGACGCTGGAGAGAGACGACACAGATGCGTCATCGTGTTAGTGCCGTATGGTTTAACGGATTCGATCTCATAGCGAAAACTCACACAAACAACACGGTCATTTAAATTCTCAAATGAGGCTGAAATCGTCTCTTCAGCTAAATGTAAATACACGCAAATGAACCATTGTACTACTGACATTGACATGTTTCTGTTCCCATCCAAGATACACTTGCAATTCAGATGTATGCAGGTTTATGTGATGAGGTACGTCGTCTCTCAGTATAACAATGCTGGATGAACATCTTCACATGAATGCAAATGTTGAAATAATTGATTGCAATTCAATGCCAGGCTGGGAAATCCATGCTGTTTTGTCATTATAGGGTTTTCCTGAATTGCACACTTTCTTGAACTGAATGTATTTGTCTTTTGCATGCAACACGAGTAAAAAAAGAAAAAGTTAAAGCAAAAATCTATCAAGTGAAAAAGACTGCGATTAGATTCCAGACTAACTCCGGCGCAGGAGCACTGCAGAGATCTGCCAGCTGGGATCTGATTAGGAACCGCACGTAGCACCTAGGCTTGTGCCTGAGACTCATCTTGTGAGAAAATCGTGCTTAGCTAGCAGGGATTTAAACATCTTCAGGCAGACTGATGAAATATATCCAATATGGTCTTTACCTAAAAAAGATTAGAAAATAAATAAAACATTTCTCTATTTTGCATTGAACATGCATAGTGTTTTACCCAGACTGCCTTGCAGATAGAATGAAACACATTTAGTATAATCAGATCTGGGTAATCTGATCTTCCAGACGTCTTACTCACCAGGGTGGGATGTCACGAACAGACCCCTGAAGCGAGCTTCTGTGCGGAAGTTAACCACCAAGCGACCTTGTTCGTTAATGCGCATGCTGGTGGGGTAGAGAGCGCCTGGAAAACACCACCGAAAAACAAGCAGCACAAAGTGAACATGTCTTCTTGCACTTTCTTAAAACGATACAAAGAAAAATAAGGGATTTTTTTCAATTCACATGTCTTGATATAAGAGCGAGATTAAAATACAATGCATTTTCTATTTAGTTTAATTAATAGAGTATAAAAATGAATGCTTACGTATTTCCTGAAGGATTCTACTTTAAATATAAAAATTTACACAAAGCCGCTGTAGTTGCTTTCTCATCATTTTGCATAATTCATAACATTGCATAATTAAGTTATTAATTACTACACGTGTAAATTATGAGGTAACACTCGATACGATGACCGTCATGATACCTACTATTGGTGCCGATTCGTTTCTTTGGACTGCAATTCTGTATCACGGTTTTATAAATGTCCTGATTGGATGTAATTTTTTTTCCAATTTTGGTAAAAAAATTTTAAGACCTTAAACTTTTAAACTCTATCGTTTTATGCCTCAGCTTCATAATTGAATTGAACATGATTCATCCCATTCCTTATAACAATAGTTTTCATGCTGAAAAACATTACAAAATTAATTAATATACAAGAATTTACAGAAAAATGCATTTCCTGGCAATTTTGGTCACTGGCTGATCAATCAGTTCACCTCTTATATAAAGGTAAAAGTAATAATAATAATAAAAAAAATTATAATAATTTGAGGTCAGTGTGACTATATGTGAGTTGCCGCACAAAAGACTACGACGTAACGATTTTCCCCCCCATAATCCTATTCTGTAGTTTAGTTCATATTTGTATCCACAGAACAGCGTTTCTCTCGACCTTGTAGCTCAGCCTCAGGCGGGCTGCCGATGCCGTCTCTCCACAGGATGGCTGTGTCATAGACGAAGGTAAGTCTGAGCTCGGACTGCAGGTCAAAGTGCTGCCAGCCTCCGGCGCCCACCGGAGAGTGGAACACGTACGACACGTACAGCGGCACGCGCAACGTCACGTACGACTGCACCAGGTTCAGCACCTGAAACACGGAGAGATTATGAATTGCTGTTATTTTGCTGCAAGATGCACGATTTGTGTTTTATTTATTCAGAGCCAATATACAGTATGTATGGCAAAGTCTCGACCACTAGATGGCGTGTTAGTCCAAGTCTTTGCACAAGTCCTTATTTTATATTTACCTTTATCTGGTATTAAAATCCTATAAATATATATTGGATAATTGTATTTGACTAGAAAGTATTATTAAAAATGAACCATTAGACAAATGTAATACGGAATGATTATTTATTAATTGCAAACCAGCCCTTAAAAAATGAGATCTTATTTTCAATTATCAATCTGACAATGAAAATGTAGATTTTTCTTTCTTTCTTTCTTTCTTTCTTTCTTTCTTTCCTTTCCTTTTTTTTTTTGGAAAACTGGGGCTAGCTTAATAATAATCATAAATCAAGACTTTGGATCTGTTCAGTACAGTCGGCTTTGTCATGATGAGATATTGCAATACTACGAAGTGCACAGTAATGTATTTCCTAATTATAACTATACAGCATATATATTTAAAGATTATTTTAATACATAATGCAATGGTGATACATGATTTTCAGTGCACTGAATCTCCAGAAATGATTGAAACCCTGATTTATCCAGACGAATCTTCATTACACACTGATTGTACTTAACACACTGTCTATCTGATTGTGCTGCCAATCACAGAAAGAACACAAGACAACATTTTTGCACTCATTTGCATACCGCATGTCAGCACAGCACACTCCCTTATTGCAGAAATGATTAGCAGATGATGTACAGAGCAGCTCCACATCTATTCATTTGCACGAGGCTGGTCTGTGGCACTTCTTCATCAGATGGAGGTGCGCTATCAGAAACTGCGGTGCCATGAGGTCTGTGCTAACACAACCTGGCCTTTGCACTCAGCCATCCCTTTATGACACTCGTCTCCATTAATTAACTGCGAGGAGAAGAATTTGGAGCCGTTTCCATGGTGAGCCCAAAGGACGGGCCGGCGGAGGCATGTGTGTATCCAGTGTGGAGAGCGGTTTAAGGGGCCACCGTGTAGCTGTAAGACAAAGGAGTGCGGGAAAGGAAGAAAAACATCCCCAAAGTCTGTTTATGAGCGAGGGGGAATTCCTGTCGCATCGAGGCTTATAGCATGACGCGGACGCCACTGGCAGTAAAATCGAGCAGTTTGCCATTTTTACAACAACTCCGTTCACATTGGGTGGCATAGTGGCGCAGCAGGTATTAACTGCCAACTCACAGGGTTCTGGGTTAACATGGGTTTCCTGTGGGTTCTAATGATCTCTTCCAAAAACAAGGCAAGTTTTAATCCACTCACTCATATGCACCAGGTGTGTGAATAAATTATACACTACCGTTCAAAAGTTTTAGAACACTTGCTAATTTCTTTGTTTTTGTTTAGTGATTTATTTTCTACAGTCTACAACAATACTGGGGATTTCAAAACTATAAAATAACACATATGGAATTAGGTAATTACGTAACAACAATAAAAACAACAGTTAGTTGTTATTTTAAGACACAGAGGTCAGCCTTTCTGTAATAGTTCTTGCAAGAACAGTATTGTCAAGTGCATTTGCAAAATCCGTCAAGCACCATAATGAAACTGGTCCTCATGAAGGCCGTCCCAGGAGGGCGAGACCAAAACCTACCTCTGCTGCAGACGTGAAGTTCATTTAGAGTTATCAGCCTGAAAAACGACCAATTAACAGCACCTCAGATTAGAGGCGTTATGAAGTCTTTACAGAGCAGAAGTAGCAGAAACATCTCAAAGGAGTTCAAAAAAGATTAATGCATTTTTTGGACGCCTTCAGCATTCCTTTACAATGTAGAAAGAAATAAAAATCAGGAACCATCATGGAGTTAGAAAGTGACCACAAACTTTTGAACGGTAGGTTTTATATATATATATTTGTATGTATAATTACCTCATGGGTGAACAACAAGAGGCTTATCATTACAAAAGGCCTCCTGTTAAAGAAGAACCACTCCTAGAGTTAGACTCCTAATAAAGTTTTCTGATGTATGATGTGACAGCTATTTAAAAAATTAGTTTTTAAACAAATTGTAATTTTACAGATATATTATATACATACAGTACATTTTCACCAAAGCCAAATTAAAATTCTGGGTAAATAAATAAATAAATAAAGGTGAAAGTGAGATGGAGTGAGATCAGGACTATCAGGAGGATGATTTAACACCTCAATACGAAGTTTTGACAGTGTCGACAGTGTGGGCAGAAGTGTGCGGACGTGCGCCGCCATGCGAGATCACAACGCCCTTGGATATCAGTCCTCTAGGCTTCAGCTCTTCAATAATCATCTCACTCTAACGAGCACCTTTATGTTGTTGAACCTTTATCCTGATAATGTTCCAATAGCTTTAATGATTTTCCAGCTGATGGCTGACTTTGAACTTTTTCTTGTTCGTTGATTGAGGATGTTTCCGTACCATATTCGTCACCAGTAACGATTCTCTTTAGGTAACGTTTACCTTCATTGGAGTATCTGCCCAAATTTTGCTTCCAGATATCCAAACCCTTATGTTTATGCTCTTCCGTGAGTTGTTTCGGCACCGGGTGCACCCTCATACCACGAATAAGAAACAAATCACTGCAGGCTGCTCATCTTTCCAATTAATCTTTTCATGTCAAGTTTTGCTCACAAAATCAGCTGATGTAACTCGGGTTACACCTGCACAGCAGGGAGACACTAGCTTGGATGGAAGGCACTGATAAGACAGTGTGGCCAATAGAAGTTTTAATATACGTAACCGGAGTGCGGATAATTTTTGACTCACCCTTGTGCATATATAAATATATATTATATTTGAAACTTAAAAATTCAACACACAATACTACACTTTAATACAATTCATAAATAAAAATGTAATAAACCCTTTGTAAATTAGAATTATGTATTTGTTGTCGATTATGTGAATTGAACCTTTAATAAAGATTGTGACGAGATGCCCCGAAAACAGACCTCCCCCCCCCTCTCTCAACCCTCCTCAATTGCCTTTTAGAAAGAACATCTGTTCTAATTTCTTGTCCAGAAAAAAAGGAACCAGAAGACTGTGAACAAGAATCCAGCATTGCCTATAGTACAGTATACTTTTAAACAGGTCTAGAAACATTGCAAATAGGTAGATAGGACTAAAGTAAAAAAAAAAGAAAAAAAACGAAACCCTCACCTGCCCGTCTGTCCCGATTGTCCCTCCACAGTCACTCAGCAGCTCGGACATGTCGTAATAACTGACAAACTCCCAGAGGCAAGCCTCGAGGTGAAGATTGCGGTAGAAGCGCAGCGTGCTCTCCCCTCTTAAGGTGGCGCTGTACTGGTAGGGTGCCGTGCCGCCGATGGCCTCAGGGTTACGGGTGGCGGCGGTGATGAAACCGTGACGCGTGCGGACCTCGCTGAAGTCCAACAGGTTCGAGCAGCGATGATTTCCAACGCGGGTGCCGTCTGGACTGAGCGTCAGCTCGAAGTTGGAGAGTGGACGGGTGGAGACCACAGGGAGCATGCCTAGATCGCAGAGAAATAAAAATAATATTAGAACAAAAAAATATTTTAGGAATTACAAAGAACACAGACACATACTGTACTGTACACACTACACCCACGGGTTCAGACGGTTCCACCTCATGCATGACCCAAATGTAGACCTTAGACCAGCTTTCTGATTTTGCTAATGCAGGAAAGTGAGTGCAAGATTTTAATCATTATGGATTGTTTATATTGTAATAATACTGAAAATTTCGAGTTTCAAACGTGTACACAGAGTGAGGGGTAAGGCAAGGTGACAGGACTTGGGTTATAATAAAATGCTGAATCCTTTGGAATCATTTTGCCATGCTTAGCTGATAAACCGATGAAGGCACCGAGATGAATGTCAAAATGTCTTCAGGATTAAAGGATTATTTCAGAAATCATACTGTAGCAAGTCACCTTGACTTACTTCAGCTAGAAAATTAAACTCTAATTGTTGCTTTTTATTGTAAAACCTGACAAGCATACACATTCAATTCCATCCGATATTACCAATCAACATGTAGTGATGTATAGAAAAGAGCAAATAATACAAAGCTTTAGCACTAGACTGCAAAGCTATCAGCTTTTACCTTCTGTACACTAAATATACAACACATCATTCAACATTCATCCATCCATCCATAATATATTTATCAGTATTTTGTCATTTTGTACTTTTTAAAAATAATATTTATTCATCCATTCATTCACCACCTAGCCAGGACAGGTTTGCAGGACACCTGGAGTGAATCCCAGGAGACTTCGGGCACAAAGTGTGCCAATCCATTGCAGGGCACACACACGCACTCTCATTCATAGACTACAGGCGATTTGGGAACGCCAATTGGCCTAATCTGCCTGTCTTTGGACTGTTGGAGGAAACCAGAATACCAAGCATGGGGAGAAGATGCAAACTCCACATGCACACAGGTGAGAATCGAACCCGTAACCCTGGAGGTACTGTACCAGGACACAGTGCTAACCGCTACACCACTGTGTCCTATCCAATATGTTTTAAAGTTATGTAAACGTTTTCAAGTATAATAAAAATGTATCTTTTAAAATAAAAACAAAAATTTTTTGGAACAGTTGCAATATTCTTTGACGGTTTGAACAGCTATAGTTACCTTTGACCGACACTGGATACTCCTTATAATAATAAAAGTTGCAACACAAAAAGAACTTGATTGAATCTGATTATTCAAAGTACAGTATGCGACATACAGTAGAAGTCCCGTGTAAGGTGTTACTATGGAAACAATAATGGATTATAAAGAGTGCTACTAACATTAACCTGATTTTTAATTGACATCCAGGATTCCTGCAGCAGAAAATAGAATTTGTGGGTTTTTTCCTTACCGTCGATGTGTGGCATGGTGACGGTGAGTTTAATGAGGTTGGGGTGATGTGGGTCTTCAGGCCCGGTGTAGCGCAGCTTGGCGGAGAAAGGCTCGGCTCCTACAGCGCCTATCACACGAGGCTGACACAAACCTGGCGTAACACAGAACAATCAGCTTCCACTCAATCACCTGAAAGCGTACAGAGCCGTGCCAGTGATTCCGTTCAAGAACAATTTGTTATTTAAAAGTCTGGATGGTAGGAGTGCTGTAGCAACAGTGAGATTCCCCAATGCAAGACTTGTCCTGATCTGGATTCCCTGATATGTCCTGATATACAGATTAGACCATACGGAATGTAAAAACCACCCTAGCCTAATTAAAGCCTCATTTCCTGTTAGGATACATTTTTTAATCAGTCTATGTGACCAGTTTGAGTGTAGAGTTGTGCACCCACCCTCCTCCACACTGGCGGAGACAATGCCGCTGCTCAGCTCGAGTCCCTCGTCCCCGTTGGAGTTCACGGCCCTGGCTGCGCACTGAATGCGTGAGCCTGCCTGGAAATACACCGAATCCAGCGTGATGCGTTTGGACGAGGTGAAGAAAGTATCAAAGTCGACCTCCCTCATGGGGCTTGTGACACCGTCGGGTCCTGCGGGGGCGCTAACGAGCCAGCGATAACGAGTCAGCGTATTGTTGATGTGCTCGCTCGCACAGATGGAGCCAGTGCGCTCGAAGTCTGGGTATTTGGGATTGCAGGCCTGGAGAAAGAAACACAAAAAAAGAGGAGATATTTTCAGAAGATGCAGTTACGTGCTTAAATTGCAGAGGATGAAAGAGCTCAGAAGAGTCGTATGCCAAACATATGGTCTTGGCAGCATGAACTGCGAATGGTTCATGCTGCGTTATTGTCTGGCAGCAGATAATGAGCTGTAAATAAAAATACTAACCCTCACTGAGCTATGTAAAGAACACGGTTAATTACAGTTATAAGTGGATCAGATGGAAACGGAAAATCTATATTAAATTGGACTGCATCCAGCGTTTCGGGTCAACACAAATCCAATATTGATAACATCAGTATAATATCCCAAGTACTGTACCATTATTAAAAATATGATGAAGGAAGCAAAAGAAAGAAGAGGGACAATAATGAAAACAAAAAAAGAATCTATAATTTGAGACATCAAAATGCACTTTAGTAATCAAACTGAAGAATAAACAGGCCATGCAGAATTAATCAGGGGATCATAATGTGATTAGAATTTAGATGAACGAAATAGAAAAACGGCATGCATAAGATAAGAGGCTGCCTTTCTAAAGATCAGTCCGTCTGTCAATCCAGTAACACCCACAATCCTAAACTTTACATAGTTTTGGTTCGCACTGATTTAAAAAAAAAAAAAGGTGTGAAGATGATCAGTGATGAAGGCGAAAGGATGGTGGAGTAGTATACAGTGATGTAGATATTGGTACAGGTAGATACTGAGAGAGACAATATTACAGGATGTGATATACAGTGACGTATATGACAGGAAGTGGGAGTAATATACAGTGATGCTGATGACAGGTTAGTGAAAGTGATACAATGGCACCAATAACAGGGTAGTGAGTGTGATATACAGTACAGTGACGCAGATGACAATGTAGTTAGAGTGATATACTGTACAGCGACGCTGATGGCAAGGTAGTGAAAGTGCTATAGAGTGCTGTAGATGACAGGGTAGTAAGAGTGATTCACAGCGACAACGATGACAGGGTATTGAAAGTGATGAACATTGATGCCAATGACAGGAAGTGAGAGTAAAATACAATGTTGGCGATGGCAGGATAGCGAGAGTGATACAGTGACACCGATGACAGGGTAGTGAGAAGGATATAAAATGACGGAGATGACAGGGTAGCAAGGGTGATACACAGTGATGCAGATGACGGGTAATGAAAGTGAATCAGTGTACAGTACAGTGATGTTCATGACAGGTTAGCAAGCAAAGAGCATGATAACACTCATTTATTTATGACATACTGTTTATAAGTGTGACACGTGATGCAAATGACATGGTAATGAAAATGAAACCTTAAAATTTTTATGTAGGCTATAATACAAATGAAAAGGTAGGGAAAGTTGTAGTGACATAGCAACAGGGAAGTGGATGTGACAAGCAATGACAGGGATGACATGGTAGTGAGAGCGATGCAGAGAGAGAGAGACACTGTGCCAGATGACAAGGTAGTCAAAGTGACACACTATGACAAAGATGACATGAAAGTTTTACAGGGACAAAGTCACTGAGGTAGTGAGAGTGATGCTTCGTGAAGGAAACAACATTGTATTGAGAGCAAGACATTGTGACAAGTCCAACGTGACACATGATGTAGCGAGACTGACATGCAGCGATGCAACTGATGAGGTTGTGACTCTGATAGACAAACTGTACAGATACAAAATTCTATACAAAGTGTGACACATACAGTATGAAGGGGTTAAAGAATTTGGTACACACCGTGACGCAGATGACTGGGTAACCAGCGGGTGGTCGGCCCTCCGGGGCACCGACTGCGTCATCGTAATGCAGCAGCGATATGACCACAGGCACTGAGGGGAACGTGACATCTGCCATGCTGTTCCCCTCCTCGATGTAAATGATAGCTTTGGTCATCTGCATAAGAACAATAAGAGTTATTCAGCAATTCGGGTTTCTGATTTCCAGAAGGTTGATTCATTTTTATTTTACTTCTGACAATTGCTCCAGCGATGCAGTTTTATAAATACAGGATATTCATTACAGTTTCTATACCAAAGACTTACACAGGGCCTTAAATCAGTAAATCAGATGCACAACATAAATTGATATTAAAATTGCTTAACATTTGAGATAAAGATTTTACTAGAGGACTTTAATATTTTGCATACATTACAGCATTGAATATAACTATAAACTGATATAGTGATAAATATATCATATTTTTAATTAGTCAGAATTGACGGAATGCTTTTGGTAAAAAAAAAAAAAAACTATAACACTTCAGGAAACACTGTTAAAAACATCTTTACACATATACTGTTATGTTTAATTCCTTACATTTTAGGTGTGAGCCTTAGCAGTGCAATAATTAAATAGTTACTTACACACATGCACATGCGCGCACACACACACACACACACGGTCAGTCCAAAAAATGTAATCACACTTCATGAAAAGAAAAACTTGTATTAACATTTTGAGACTAAATGTATTCATTTGTATTTATGAAATGTATTTATTGCTATATGTTATATGATAATATTATCAATATCATATTAATATAAGATATATCATACGATTAGTTTTTTTCCTGAAGTGATACAGTATATGCATTATTTTAGTTGTGTGTGTTGTGTATCGATGTGCGCCTCGGTGTGTGTGCTGGTATGTGTCTGTATCTACAGTATGAGTATGTTCGTGTCTACGAGTGTGTCTGTGTCTACATTTACATTTAGGCATTTGGCAGACACTCTTATCCAGAGCGACTTACATTTTTATTTCATTACACATCTGAGCAGTTGAGGGTTAAGGGTCTTGCTCAAGGGCCCAACAGTGGCAACTTGGTGGTTGTGGGGTTTGAACCTGGGATCTTCCGAACCGTAGTCCAATGCCTTAACCACTGAGCTACCCCTGGCCCCTACGAGTGTCTACGAGTGTGTCTGCGTTCATGAGTGTGTCTGTGTATATGAGTGTCTGTGAGTGTGTTTGTGTATATGAGTGTGTGTGTCTATGCGTGTGTCTGTGCCTATGTGTGTGTCTGTGTCTATGAGTGTGTCTGTGAGTGTACTCATATATGGAATAAAAAAAAAATCTCAGCCCACACTGAAATGACGTTGTGCTTTCGAGCTTTAAAGAACAGCACTTATTCTAAATGAAGTGTGTGAATTGTGTCCAATATTCACTGAGCACCTGAATCTCAGCCACCATATTCTCATCTGGCTTCAGGTGGACCGTGAACGCTTCCCTCATCTCGCGCACTCCGTCGTACAAGATCTCGACATCCACCATGTGCTCCGTTTCTCCTTGCTTAAAGATCACGTCTGGGGAATAAGAGAAGTGTGATTTGGAGATCAGTCATGCAAAATATGCACCTTAATGTGAACTCGTGTATTGCTGATCGGTTGAAATTTGATGTACAGTACCTGTGCTGCGGCATCCATTACAGCTATGCGGTGTTGTCAACATCATCTTTTAAATAATTAAAAAAATTACTCTGAATTATGCAGACCTGACAAGAGTTCTCGACAAATCTACAAAAAGGGTAATAAGGACTCGGTAGTTTAGTCATGTGATGTTGAGCGCAAGCTCGGTTTTATTCCCAGATCAGCTTACCTTTGCGCAGACTTGTCAAGGGGAAAAAAATATACAGCTGGTGTTGGGAATAAAACTTTTTATGTTCCTTTATGTGATTTTTAGATTTACATTTTAATCTCTTTTTCATGACAAAGCACTAAAGGTTTAAAAGGCTTGGTTACACAAATACAAAAATCCCCCCCCCCCCTTTTTTTTTTTTTTTTACTAATAAACAGGATAAACAGTTAACTTCTAGTGCTTAATCATTACTGAGCAGATTAAACAGTATTGTTTTTATATATCCATAAACTGTTGCTTTTTCTTATTACCTTTTCGTTTTGGACCACAGCTTTAGCAATTTCGACTAGTTTCAAAGGGCGTGCATGAATGCTTTTAATCTTATTCAATCAAACTCGCAAGTAAATCGCACTTAGAGCTGCGAATCAGAAATAGACTGTAGATTTGATTTACTTAAAGTTTCGGGCAATGCGCTTTAGTTTATTGACTGGTTTGTCTCGAACAGTTCTTCTTAAACTTAAAAGTGTCTAATAAGCATCGAAATGTATGTTGTTAATGGTTTTAAATGTTTTATACTGAATCCAGTCTTAAGAAGCTGTGGCAATACTCTCACAAAGCAAGAGTATTTCCCATGTACAGCTCGTTGTTTCTGCAAAAGCTGCAGGATATTTCGAGGAACTTGTTAATTCAGGACAATATAACAGTTTTAAATTTTTGCCTAATCTGCATGTCTTTGGACTGTGGGAGGAAACCGGAGTACCCATAGGAAACCCACCAAGTACAGGGAGAACATGCAACCTCCATGCACACAGACCCGGAGGCGGGAATCGAACCCGTACCCTGGAGGTGAAGCATTAAGATGAAAAAAAAAAAAAAAACAGATACAGCTTTGTATAATTCATGAGCCATGCGTCTGAGACTTTTTTTTTTTACTTAAAAAATGCACATTTCTCTGTTCATTTATATTTAAACATTCTTTTACTCTTATTGAGTTTTTTCCCCCTCTTTTAGACGTCATGTCGTCACTTTACTAAAAACACACCGTAGGAGAGTCGATAGTGAGGTGAAAGAGAGAGAGAGAGAGAGAGAGGGAGAGAGAGAGACTCTCCTCTATCATCTCCGTGGGTAGTGTCGGGTCCAATTAGCTGCTTTCATCTCAATAATTTACATAAATCCATGTGATTGGATTAACTACGAAGACGATCTGCTACAGAAAACACTCGAGCTCATCTGCAGAAATCTAGAAACCTGATTTATGTCTAAATTTTCCCCCCTATACTTTATTATCTCTGCTCCTCAGGCTCAGTCAGGTGAAATACTTTTGCTAGATCCACAAAAGTGTAGACAACAGGAGTAGAGAAAACCTTAAATTTCCCTTGACATATTATTAAAATAAACAATGCTAAGATGTCTTTTTTCCCCTCCAAATGTCTCTGTCTCCAACTTAACTCTTATTAAAATGCTCTTTTCACACTAATTCCATTAAGACTCCGTGTATAACCCTTGAGCCATGTGTGCATGCGTGTTAGCTTTCTCTCACCCTCTGACACCGGGTGATAATCCTCTCCGGATGTTGCCGAGCCGTCTTTAGTGTGCACTCGCACCACTGACACTTTGGAGGTGTCTCCCACTCTCAGCACTGAGACCTTCACCACAGACACGTGCCCGGCCTCACTGGGTTCGCTCACGCTGAACTTGGTAACCCCGAACCTGATGATGGCCTCTGTGGGACAGGAGGTGCATGAAAAATGAAATATGCATGAAAAATGAACGTGAAATGTTTATCAGCTTGAACACTCCCTGATTTGTTGAACTGCTCCATCTCAGGTAGTCTGCAGGTACTCTCCATAATGCTTAAGGTCAAATCCGGCGCTGACGCTAAACCATAGTAAGGGTCCCTCGGGGTGTTTGTACAAACCGGATTCCAAAAAAGTTGGGACACTAAACAAATTGTGAATAAAAACTGAATGCAATGATGTGGAGATGGCAAATGTCAAAATTTTATTCAGAATAGAACATAAATCACAGAACAAAAGTTTAAACTGAGAAAATTTATCATTTTAAGGGAAAAATATGGTGAATCAAAATGTCACGGTGTCAACAAATCCCAAAAAAGTTGGGACAAGGCAATTTTCACCACTGTGTGGCATCTCCCCTTCTTCTTACAACACTCAACAGACGTCTGGGGATCGAGGTGACCAGTTTCTCAAGTTTAGAAATAGGAATGCTCTCCCATTCTTGTCTAATACAGGCCTCTAACTGTTCAATCGTCTTGGGCCTTCTTTGTCGCACCTTCCTCTTTATGATGCGTCAAATGTTCTCTATAGGGGAAAGATCTGGACTGCAGACTGGCCATTTCAGTACCCGGATCCTTCTCCTACGCAGCCATGATGTTGTGATTGATGCAGAATGTGCTCTGGCATTATCTTGTTGAAAAATGCAGGGTCTTCCCTGAAAGAGATGACGTCTGGATGGGAGCATATGTTGTTCTAGAACCTGAATATATTTTTCTGCATTGATGGTGCCTTTCCAGACATGCAAGCTGCCCATGCCACACGCACTCATGCAACCCCATACCATCAGAGATGCAGGCTTCTGAACTGAGCGTTGATAACAACTTGGGTTGTCCTTGTCCTCTTTGGTCCGGATGACATGGCGTCCCACATTTCCAACAAGAACTTCGAATCGTGACTCGTCTGACCACAGAACAGTCTTCCATTTTGCCACACTCCATTTTAAATGATCCCTGGACGAATGAAAACGCCTGTGCTTGTGGATCTTGCTTAGAAATGGCTTCTTCTTTGCACTGTAGAGTTTCAGCTGGCAACGGCGGATGGCACGGTGGATTGTGTTCACTGACAATGGTTTCTGGAAGTATTCCTGAGCACATTCTGTGATTTCCTTTACAGTAGCATTCCTGTTTGTGGTGCAGTGTCGTTTAAGGGCCCGGAGATCACGGGCATCCAGTATGGTTTTACGCCCTTGACCCTTATGCACAGAGATTGTTCCAGATTCTCTGAATCTTCGGATGATATTATGCACAGTTGATGATGATAACTGCAAAGTCTTTGCAATTTTTCGCTGGGTAACACCTTTCTGATATTGCTCCACTATCTTTCTGCGCAACATTGTGGGAATTGGTGATCCTCTACCCATCTTGGCTTCTGAGAGACACTGCCACTCTGAGAAGCTCTTTTTATACCCAATCATGTTGCCAATTAACCTAATTACTGTTAATTGGTCTTCCAGCTCTTCGTTATGCTCAAATTTACTTTTTCCAGCCTCTTATTGCTACTTGTCCCAACTTTTTTGGGATTTGTTGACACCGTGAAATTTGGAATCAACATATTTTTCCTTTAAAATGATACATTTTCTCGGATTAAACTTTTGATCTGTCATCTATGTTCTATTCTGAATAAAATATTGACATTTGCCATTTCCACATCATTGCATTCAGTTTTTATTCACAATTTGTTTAGTGTCCCAACTTTTTTGGAATCCGGTTTGTATTTTTTATGTTGAATATTTCATATAGGGATTTGAAAGACGCTTTGGTTTATATATATATATATATATATATATATATATATATATATATATATATATATATACATGAATGTACTAACCGCTTCTAAGAGCTGACACCTTGGAGCCTCATAAATGATTCCGAAGGTAAGTAACATGCATTTTAAAAAACAGTTTATTACTAGTTGTTTATAACACACTGAACACAGAGATCGTCAACTAAAGTCCTTGGAAAATTCTTCTGTTCAAGCACAGCTGATTTAACTAATCTGTTAATTACCAGATTCAGTGTGTGTGTTTAGGTGTTGGGGTAATTACAAACTGAGCTGAACCCTCCAGGACTGGAGTAGAAGCACCTTGATGTAGAGTATATTTTATACAGGTGTTGGCGAATGAGCTTGTATTTCAGTTTTAATAGCTGGAACTGATGAAAAGAACAATAATTAATAACTTCTATACAATCAAGAATTGAAAAGCAAAGCACTGTGGTGCTTTATATACATACATACATTCATTGATCAGCCATAACATTATGATGACCACTTACTGTAATATTAAGTAGGTCCCCCCTATTGCCACCAAAACAGTAATAACCTGTGTGTCCTGACACCTTTCAATCGGACCCAGCATTAACCCTATCTTCAATTTAAGCTCTTCCATTGGGTCGGACTACACGGGCCAGCCTTCACTCCCCATGTGCATCAGTGAGCTTTAGCCACCCATGATCCAGAACAGCTCTATCAAGCCTTCATAATGAAGGTCAGGTCTGCAGTTTTGGAGTTGCTCTGACCCAGTTGGATAACCATCACAACTTGTGCCATCAGAGTAGCTACATTTTTAATATCTTGCTACAATGGTGGCTGGAAGTTGGTGGGATATACAGTATTAGGCAAAAAGTGAAAATTTTTCCTAAAGTTGGTGAGTTGAAAGCAGAAAAAAAGCATAAGGATTTAAGTGACTTTGACAAGGTGCAGATTGTGAAGGCTGGAGGACTGGGTCAGAACAACTCCAAAACTGTAGCTTTTATGGGATGTTCCTGGTTTGCAGTGGTCAGGAGATACCAAAAGTGATCCAAGGAAGGAAAACCGGTGAACTGGAGACATGGTCATGAGTGGCCAAGGATCACTGATGCATGTGGGCAGGCCCGTGTAGTCCAATCCAATAGAACGGCTACTTTAGTTCAAATTGATGAAAAGGTTGTGATAGAAAGGTGTCGGAACACACAGTGCATCACTGTTATGATGGACCTACACAGTATTAGGCAGGTGATGATAATGTTATGGTTGATTGGTGTAAATATATCTGTATATCTGCAGGACCTTTTAGGATGATGCAAACTGTGGATGAATCCGACATTGGAATTCGAAGAAGCTTTCCTGTAAACCGCTGCTCATTTTCACCCACAGGCTTGTCTTCAGCCTCCACCAGCTTTTTAATATCATCGGTAAACATTAAAAGTTCATAACTACAAGCTCTTGCACTTGCGTCAGAAAGTATAAAGTTCTGAAAAAAGGTAACAGAGTTAATGGTGTGTCTGTGAGAGTTCACGGAGCTCTACTTGATAATTAAGGCTGTCAGAATTCAATCAGTTCACTCGGATTAATACCAGGTACGGGAACCGTCAGAAATCATGGAAGGTAGACGGCCGTAAAGTGATAATGGACTATAAAAATAACTATTAGTGAATTTACAGCTGCATTAAAAAGACTTTTAATACACACCGTCTTGACTCTTTGTGAAATCCATAGCGTACAGATCCATCAAGACTTTATGATAAAGTGATCCATCATTAATAAATCCCAACTGTTTAGGACTTTCCATGGTGGTGAGGGCAGACTTACATCATCACTAGCATACTAATAACCACAGACAAAATTTATTTATTGATCCGTTTCGTGATGGAAACGCTGCTGACTACCGGTGTGCATACTTTTTAACAGATCAAAATAAACAAGGCGAAAACGGAGTAAGGTGCCTTCACTCACGCCAGACTGGTATTAATCTAGCAACGTAATGCTGACAACCCCTCCCAGTTTAAAGCGAACATACCACCCTCAGATACCTAATGGGATTTGAAACAGCGAGCTTCTGATACATGCTCGCTCGATTATAAAGATCGCTTTAAAACCATGCTCTTGATTAGTTTCTCAGTGAGATTTAATTCAGGCCCAGGGTCGATTCCGAAGCATTTGCATTCAGGAAACCATTAAACAAAACGAAGTACCATTATTCTTTTTTTCGCTAAAAACCAATAACTAAAGATGCTCCACATAACCTCACGTACAGGTCCAAGGAGAAACAGTGTTGGAACATTAAGCTGGGAGTGAATTCTAAAGCAGACCACGAGCCCATGTGCAGTGGAAAGAAACTAATTTGTCCAGTCTGACTAAACAAATTTTTAATATTGTACTGAATAATATGGATTGAATAATAAATTATCGGTTACTACACAAAAAGTGGTCTCTCGGAGAAGTATAAATGAGAATCGTGGTCTAACTTCTAAGTAAAAAAATATGAGTTCGTCAAGAAGCATGCAGACTTAAATTAACATGCTTTGCTTTTCCTTTTCATTTCTTCTACACTTGAGGTTAAATACAATGGCCGAGAGACATTCGGGTCAAACCGGGACTTGTGATAAAATTTCTCATGATTGAAGCCGTAAAATCGACATTTACTGAAGTCTTCAAGTACAGTACGGTGATGAGACTCTTAGAATGAGATGAGATCTCAAAGATGAGACCCTTTGAATGGTTTTAGTGAAAGGTTTTAAAAGAAGGCCAAACGCCTGTGAATGATCATCCTGGCCGAGGTGGGTCAGAACCCACTGAACATTCAGCGAAAATCAATGGAGAGCGTCTCAACAACTTGACGCATTTACAGTGGTGTGAAAAACTATTTGCCCCCTTCCTGATTTCTTATTCTTTTGCATGTTTGTCACACTTAAATATTTCTGCTCATCAAAAACCGTTAACTATTAGTCAAAGATAATATAATTGAACACAAAATGCAGTTTTTAAATGAAGGTTTACGTTATTAAGGGAGAAAAAAAACTCCAAATCTACATGGCCCTGTGTGAAAAAGTGATTGCCCCCCTTGTTAAAAAATAACTTAACTGTGGTTTATCACACCTGAGTTCAATTTCTGTAGTCACCCTCAGGCCTGATTACTGCCACACATGTTTCAATCAAGAAATCACTTACTGTAAATAGGAGCTACCTGACACAGAGAAGTAGACCAAAAGCACCTCAAAAGCTAGACATCATGCCAAGATCCAAAGACATTCAGGAACAAATGAGAACAAAAGTAATTGAGATCTATCAGTCTGGTAAAGGTTATAAAGCTTTGGGACTCCAGTGAACCACAGTGAGAGCCATTATCCACAAATGGCAAAAACATGGAACAGTGGTGAACCTTCCCAGGAGTGGCCGGCTGACCAAAATTACCCCAAGAGCGCAGAGACAACTCATCCGAGAGGCCACAAAAGACCCCAGGACAACATCTAAAGAACTGCAGGCCTCACTTGCCTCAATTAAGGTCAGTGTTCACGACTCCAGCATAAGAAAGAGACTGGGCAAAAACGGCCTGCATGGCAGATTTCCAAGGCGCAAACCACTTTTAAGCAAAAAGAACATTAAGGCACGTTTCAATTTTGCTAAAAAACATCTCAATGACTGCCAAGACTTTTGGGAAAATACCTTGTGGACCGACGAGACAAAAGTTGAACTTTTTGGAAGGTGCGTGTCCCGTTACATCTGGCGTAAAATTAACACAGCATTTCAGAAAAAGAACATCATACCAACAGTAAAATATGGTGGTGGTAGTGTGATGGTCTGGGGTTGTTTTGCTGCTTCAGGACCTGGAAGGCTTGCTGTGATAGATGGAACCATGAATTCTACTGTCTACCAAAAAATCCTGAAGGAGAATGTCCGGCCATCTGTTCATCAACTCAAGCTGAAGCAATCTTGGGTGCTGCAGCAGGACAATGACCCAAAACACACCAGCAAATCCACCTCTGAATGGCTGAAGAAAAACAAAATGAAGACTTTGGAGTGGCCTAGTCAAAGTCCTGACCTGAATCCTATTGAGATGTTGTGGCATGACCTTAAAAAGGCGGTTCATGCTAGAAAACCCTCAAATAAAGCTGAATTACAACAATTCTGCAAAGATGAGTGGGCCAAAATTCCTCCAGAGCGCTGTAAAAGACTCGTTGCAAGTTATCGCAAACGCTTGATTGCAGTTATTGCTGCTAAGGGTGGCCCAACCAGTTATTAGGTTCAGGGGGCAATTACTTTTTCACACAGGGCCATGTAGGTTTGGATTTTGTTTCTCCCTAAATAATAAAACCCCTCATTTAAAAACTGCATTTTGTGTTTACTTGTGTTACCTTTGACTAATAGTTAAATGTGTTTGATGATCAGAAACATTTTGTGTGACAAACATGCAAAAGAATAAGAAATCAGGAGGGGGGCAAATAGTTTTTCACACCACTGTATCTGTGAGAACTGTACACACAATCGTTCACAAACACCACTTGCACATTACATGAACTCGGCTGGGAGTTTTTGCCACACCCAGCCGTACAGTCCTTACTTCGCGCCAAGCCACATGTTTGGGACATTAAAGGAGTTCCTGGGAGGCCAGCGCTTCAGACGTAAATCGGACAGTCTGATCATGGCTCCGGTGCACTGAGAAAACTTTCTACCTTGATGGTATTCAAGCACTATTGAAAAGCTGGGATGAGTGCATTAGTATAGCAGCAGATTATATAGAGAAATAGAGGCAGTTTTTACTGTATAACTGCGTTCCCTTATTCTGGACAATCACTCCTTGTGTAATGGCCCAAACATGTGGAAATAGTTTGGAGCAAGGTCAGGACTGTATCAGCCGAATTATTGTAAAAGTGGCCCTGTGGACAGTATAAGGTTGTGCATAGACAGGCATTTTTTTTGTGATCAAACCAGGACTTTTTTTTCCTTCATTATAGGAAAGGACCATCGAAAGTGTTGTCAGTAGTCAGAGTTTCAGCAGTGAAGATGACATGAAACAAGCAGTCTGAGAAAAAATCCTACCTTGATGGTGTCCAATTACTAATGAAACCCTAGTTGTAATTGCATTAGTGTAGCAGAGGATTATATAAGGAAATAAAGGAAGTTTTTACTCTTATAACCGAGTTTTCTTATTCTGCACAAATCAAAACTTGAACACTCGTCATAGCAATATAGATAACATTTTGCTCACAGGTTAAAGAATGTCTTACTGTTATATATAGAATATAAACTTATATTATATGTATTAACATTATCACTAATTTACACCCTCATACCACTCAAAAAACTTAGTCTCGAACCATAACACTTTTTGCTTATTCTGCACTCTCATCTCTTTCAGAATGAAGCCCCAGTTTCTGGTCTAAAAATAAATATATTAAAAACAATAACAATAAAAAAATCTTACTATCGGCATCATCCTTAATCTTGACAAGTGTCTCATTTTGAACTCCTATAGACGCCCCCCGGAAAGGAGACTCGCTTTTAGGGCTCCCCAGGACCAACCGGAGCTCCTCCACCTCTTCGTGTTCCGTGTCATCGACAAGAATGAGAACACAAGGCTTCTCTACTTCCCCTAAACACAATCACACACAGTCAGAAAGTCAGAACCGAGAAGAAGGAACATGAAGTAAAGACACTACACAGATACGGCAAGACACTGAGTAATGAAAACCTGAAAAAAACAGCATGAATATGATTTTGGAAACTTGACATGTATCCCTATCCAAATCCACTGAAAAGCTTTAACTCTGGAAATGGCACGGCTGGGTCACCACGCTGTAACGGTAGCAGTGGTACTGACCTGGTAGAAACGTGACGACAGAAGCGTCCGTGTTGGGTCTCTCGTTGAAGTCCATCATGACCTGAGCGGAACCCTGACGGCTGTAGCAGCGTACGCTGGATTTGAACCTCAGATCTCCACTACGGTAAATAATAGCCGTAATCTTTCCATCGTTCTCGTTACCTGTGTATTTACCGTCGCGGAACTGCACCTTTGGCACTGTGCGGGCAACAGGGATAAACCTGCTTAATTATTTCCTTAAATACATCTACAAGGAATATTAATTAAGAACTGAAAATTACATCACAGTCATTTTTGCCCCCCTCTAACACACTGAATAATTATCATGATTGCGTTCTGTTCATTACCGTCAGACTCTCTAAGACTCTTCTGCCTCATACTTACAATCTGACACAGAGTCGTTGATGAAAACCGTGGCTTTGCTTGGCTCTCCCAGAATGCCGTTCATGGGCATGCGAAGGACGAGCTCGAACCTCTCGGGCCCTTCCAGTACAGGCTGGCCCAGGTCATCCAGAATAGTGACACGGATCGTCTGGGTGGTGACACCTGGTGCAAAGTCCAGGTTCTTACTGATTCCGACGTAGTCCTCACCAGCTGCGGCAGACATCGGGTTATTGTGGAATGGTTGTGTGGATAATTGCGGGACGGTTTTAAACCATTACAAGGTTGAATAGGTAGAATAAGACTATACGAAAAAATGTTGTAGGCTAAAATAACCTGACAGATTTATTCACTGATCAGCCATAACATTAAAACCACCCAAGTTTTGGGTTCCCCTTGTGCCACCGGCATGGCAGACTGACCTCTGGGGGAGTGATTACAGTAGTAGTGCTGTGGGTTGTAGGGGTGGGGCCTCAGTGGATCAGACTTGTGTGATCAGCACATCCCGTGGATGCTCGATCAGATTGGGAGTTTGGAGGCTGGGTGAGCGGCCTTATACTGTTTATTTTCTGCTTGGCTCCGTGAGAGGTGGGCTGTGGTGGAATGGGTCTTCTGATGACTTTCTGTCATAGAAAAAAATGACTTTTTTCCCCCCAGCGGGCTTGGGTGAGCCTTGGGTGCCCATGAACCTCACCAGGTTATTTGTATATAAATGGTGATCAATGTTGTTTCGTTTACCTGGTGGTTATGGTGTAAATGTTAAGGCTGATGAATGTAAATTATCAATAGTATCATATGATACTGTACTGTACCACTCATCATCCTGTAAGAAATGGCAGCTACTAAGTAATAATAATAATAATAATAATAATAAAAATTTTGGCATTTAAACTCTCAATAATAATCACAGAACAACCCCCCCCCCCCCCCCCCGGCGCCCCAATAAATCAAAGATTTTTAAGAGCAATTTTCATATTTGGTTCTTAACATGCTGTGTTAAAAAAAAAAGAGATCTTCACACTTAAGGCAGCTGATAGCTCTGGGAGTTTGTTTTTTAAGTGATAATTAAACCAAATGCTGGGAGACTTAGCATTTTATTCCTGCATGACAAGATGCTTCGCAGGTGACAACCACATGCTCTGTTAAGTTTTTCGTGTTGAATATTCATGCTGGAGTATATTACACGTTTTTGTCTCTTTGCCACAGGTGTAATTCACCGTCGCCATTTCACTCGCAAGAAAGGAGGTAGAACCTTTGGTGAGTGATAACACAAAGCAGTGACTAATTTCCCAGTGAACTGAAAAGGAGAAAAGGGAAAAAAAACTGGGGAAGGGGAAAAAAAAAAAAAAAAAAATATATATATATATATATATATATATATATATATATATATATATATATATATATATATATATATAAAAGCAGTGTGTTCCTGGAAGATTGCACTTTTTGGGCTTTTCTTTTCTGGCACCTGATATTGCAGCTTTGAAGTTATGATGGAGTTATTCATTTGCTCAGCTTTGGAGTTTTGTGCTCTGTGTGCTTGATAGTGTACTCTTTAATCCCACAGTTTCTTCCGTATGACGCTAAGCCTGCCGTGGTTGTGTGTGTGTGAGCGTGTGTGTGCGCATGTAAGTATGTGTGTGTGTGTTTATATCATCAGATTAGATAGTGCAGAGGCAATATTTACTCTAGTGGGAGAGCAAGTAGGCTGATGACAGTTCAAACCAAGACACACAAAAAGTGATAAAAGGCCACAAATGGAAAAAGGAAAAAAACTTGCCTAGAAGGTTATCACGAAAAAAAAAAAAAAACAGGAATGAAAAAAGAAAGAAGGGTACTTGGAATCCTGTGTGTGTGACAGTGTTTCTATGGGCAACCTTGGATTCACTTGAAGTCCAGTTATACTGTATTATACATATAACAGTAACAAACATCATATGAATAGACTTGTTCCTACTTAAACCAAGAATGGAAAACACTTTGAATTCTCTATCATTTCTTTTTTAAATTCAGAACTACGAATCGAATATCTTTTTCCTTCATGAATGTGGATGTCAATGTAATTGAATGGATTCCTGTTGTGTTTTATTTACATTTCAGTATAAAGTATTCAATCATATACACCAGTGCAGGAAAAAAAAATCAAGAATTAAAAAGTATGGACCTTGATCATTATGCTATGATGAGCTTGATTTGATTAGTTATTAACATTTACTTTTTAATACTTGAATATACCGAACATACAGCATATTTGACCTGTGGTGGAAAAACTCATTGATTCTCTCTTCTTTTATGCGTCCATCGTTTAAACCTGGTTTGTTCAACTGTTACTACTCAAGACACCTAAAACATCACCAAAATATTATAAACATTCAAACAGGACTGTATTCCAAAACATCTTCGTTCCCGCTTTACGATCCACATACCTTCTGCTGAAACGGGGTCTGTTTTCCTGGAACGCACCGTAACCGTTCCCGTCTTGGACAGATCGGATCCTGTTCTCCAAACCCGTACCTCCACATAACCGTCGCTCTCGTCCACGTGGTACTCGGTGTCTCCGAAATAAAACACCGGCGCTGTGGAAATAGGGGACAGAAAAAATAAAGCAATTTACATTAGGCAAGATGTTTAATGCACAGGTCCAGAAACAACGGGACCAGCCGTGCAGGATTGCTGGGTAGATGTAGAGTTTGCGGATGGGGAGTTAAGGCAGGTTGGGAGTACAAATCCCAGACCTGTGAAAGAGGCACAAACAACAGCTTTTCCCATCATCTGCTCTGGTTCATGCTGAGATTCTAAATTAAGGCTTTATTTATTTTAAGTCTAACTCAATAGGCAAAGAATGATTTAAATATACAGTACAGTATAAATAACAGTATTGGCACTAAATTGCCTTCTGTATATGCTGAATGGACAGAAAGGTCTTAATGTATGTGAACTGATGTATGTGAACATGAAGAGATGATTTCATCCTTAAGTGCTAAGAACCTTCTGATAGACTACTGAGGTCAGAATAAGAATAGTTAAGTGTTGCTAGGTCTAAATTCTTCAGTCTTGTTTTTAGTTTAAAATATTATTTTAGAAAAATGGGTTCAGTGAAACAACAAAAAAAAATATTAAAAATAAAATAGGATAAATAAATATTATGGGAAGATTGGAAAACTACAGGACATGAAAATTCTTTTTTTCATATCCCAGCTTGTTAGGAAGCTGGGGTCAGAGTGCAGGGTCAGCCATGATATGTTGATCCATGAAAAAGGAAGGGTTAAGTGTCTTGCTCAAGGGCACCAACAGTCCCAGGGGATTCAACCCCTGACCTTCTGCTCAGTAATCATGAGCCTTAACTGTCTTACTTGCCACTGTCCTGACTCTTTTTCACTCGATTCATTCATCCATCCATAAACACACATATATACACACAATTTATAGCTATCCTTCTATCTATCCATATATATATATATATATATATATACAGTACAGGTCCTTCTCAAAAAATTAGCATATTGTGATAAAGTTCATTATTTTTACAAACATTAGACTTTCATATATTTTAGATTCATTACACACAGACTGAAGTAGTTCAAGCCTTTTATTGTTTTAATATTGATGATTGTGGCATACAGCTCATGAAAACCCAAAATCCCTATCTCAAAAAATTAGCATATAATGAAAAGGGTCTCTAAACGAGCTATTAACCTAATCATCTGAATCAACTAATTAACTCTAAACACCTGCAAAAGATTCCTGAGGCTTTTAAAAACTCCCAGCCTGGTTCATTACTCAAAACCGCAATCATGGGTAAGACTGCCGACCTGACTGCTGTCCAGAAGGCCATCATTGACACCCTCAAGCAAGAGGGTAATACCCCTCTCTCACCTATGCGGTTTCGCGTGGTGGCCGTAAATACGGTTCATTATGATTCACCGCAAGTTTTTGCCGTTGTGAGTACGTTTCCATCTTTCCGCGCAAAAAATTCAACATGTTTAATTTTTTTGGCAGGCCTCGCGGAAGTTTGCGGACCTTGGCGAACTTCGCGGAACGTCAGCGGAACGTCAGCGGGCAATCGCGGCAACTCATGGTGCCCGACACCGCATCTCACCGTGAGTCAAACCGCACAGGTGAGATAGGGGTATAAGACACAGAAAGAAATTTCTGAACGAATAGGCTGTTCCCAGAGTGCTGTATCAAGGCACCTCAGTGGGAAGTCTGTGGGAAGGAAAAAGTGTGGCAGAAAACGCTGCACAACGAGAAGAGGTGACCGGGCCCTGAGGAAGATTGTGGAGAAGGACCGATTCCAGACCTTGGGGGACCTGCGGAAGCAGTGGACTGAGTCTGGAGTAGAAACATCCAGAGCCACCGTGTACAGGCGTGTGCAGGAAATGGGCTACAGGTTGCAAATTTTGCATGTCATTCAGAAATCAAGGTGCCAGAGTCTGGAGGAAGACTGGGGAGAGGGAAATGCCAAAATGCCTGAAGTCCAGTGTCAAGTACCCACAGTCAGTGATGGTCTGGGGTGCCATGTCAGCTGCTGGTGTTGGTCCACTATGCTTTATCAAGGGCAGGGTCAATGCAGCTAGCTATCAGGAGATTTTGGAGCACTTCATGCTTCCATCTGCTGAAAAGCTTTATGGAGATGAAGATTTCATTTTTCAGCACGACCTGGCACCTGCTCACAGTGCCAAAACCACTGGTAAATGGTTTACTGACCATGGTATTACTGTGCTCAATTGGCCTGCCAACTCTCCTGACCTGAACCCCATAGAGAATCTGTGGAATATTGTGAAGAGAAAGTTGAGAGATACAAGACACAAGAACCTGCAAAAGGATTCCCGACCAAGTATTGAGTGCAGAACTGAACATAATTATTTGAAGGTTGACTTTTTTTGTATTAAAAACACTTTTCTTTTATTGGTCGAATGAAATATGCAAATTCTTTGAGATAGGGATTTTGGGTTTTCATGAGCTGTATGCTACAATCATCAATATTAAAACAATAAAAGGCTTGAACTACTTCAGTTGTGTGTAATGAATCTAAAATATATGAAAGTCTAATGTTTATCAGTACATTACAGAAAATAATGAACTTTATCACAATATGCTAATTTTTTGAGAAGGACCTGTATATTATAGATATTTTTCCCTCTCAAGGTTTCTTCCTATTACGATCTCGGGAGTTTTTCCTCACCAACAGGGACAATCTTATCATTTTGATTTATACACATTCACACTTCATACAAACTTAAATAATTCTTATAAGTGTGTAAAGCTGCTTTGCATCAATTGTTAAGTCAAAATCTATTTAAATCAAACTATTTTATACTATTTTTAAAACTAATACTATTTTTGAGGTTATGTACGGTAAATGTTTTTACAAAAATTTTCATAGAAAAAAAATTTGACATTAGACAATTACATTAGACAATGAAAGGCAACATCTTTTTTATTATAATGAACCCTTGATTTGCGTCTGGCTCATTGGATCCGGCTTCTTACAATCATTACAAGAGAAAGCCGGACTCTCATCGCTTGTGGCACTTTGGAAATTAGCCTACATTCATTCGTTAGAAAATACTGCAAGCCACGTACAACCTTGTGCACACCTTAATGATATATGATACACGAGACAGAAAATGAAGCAGATGGGGGTGAGGGTGGGAAGGGGGAGGGGGAGGCATAGGGGGTGTAAATGAACGGGGGGCGGGGGGGGGGTGAGACATTCCTACCTTCCATGCAACAACATGTTAACACATGTACACTGCTTTACACATGCGATTTGTTATTATATTTACGGTAAGTAATAATGTAGTGCCAGTGTATTAGGCACCCTGATATTGCAGATTTATTGTAAAATAATAATAATAATTATGATAATAATAATAAGGAATAAATAAAATAAGTGCTACTATGAACAACAACTTATTTATTTATTTGTTCTACATTTTTGTCTTCCCAGGTCAAGACTCAGGCCTGCATTTTAAGGGTCTTTAAGTGGTCCTGACGGAAAAAGCGGAAAAAAAAAAAAAAGAATCCGGAGGCTGAAATTCACACGCCGGTCTGGACCTGCACGCTCACAATTAACCCTCTGCCCAAGCTGAAATTCCTCATGTTCCTCGCATCTCTGCACAGCACATGCTCATAACACACTTGCGCGCACACACACACCACACACACATCACATCACACATTGCACAGCCTGTGAAAAGACTGTTGTTGCTCTCAGCTACCAAATGCGCTTTCATGAGAGATGTGCCGTCATCTCGGGAAGCTGACAGACACGACGGAGCCCATGTTCAGGGAAGGAAATACAACTAAGCTTAGAGAAAATAAACCCTGCTGGCGACCTGTCCGACTTTCCGTCAGCTGTCAAACCTGTAAGTGCTTTTGATGGCACTCGAGTTCAACAGAAATTTCGAATGATGTATTTAAAAAAAAAAAAAAAAAACAACAACCCTTAGTCACTCACTTGTCATCTCTATACCATTTTATCCTGTATATACTGTAGAGGGGCCTAGAGCCGAACCCTGGAGACCATGCATGCAGGTGGGAATCGAACCCGTACCCTGGAGGTTCAAGGCGACAGTGCCAACCACTAGGCCGCCGTTCCACCCAAAAACACCAGATTATGTCAAGCGAAGCATATTTGAGCGAGATCTTCGTTTTCATGCTGATGAAAATGCATCTTTTGTACAGAATGAATAATAACATGGTGTATACAAATGACCTAAATCAACCCAGCAGCTTCATTTAAATAAATAAAAGCCTGCAAAGTTTGCAATGTGAACATTTTAAGTTGGGTGGAAAAAGTTCAGCCAGAAACACTCACGTTCAGACGCTTTTTATTCAGAACCTCATTTCGTTAAAGTGCCCTGTATGCAAATTCCCCGTTTAGTCGATTTTCAGGCTATAAACTCAAAACGGCAGCAAAAATATCCAAATTACCTGAAAGGAAGATTTTTTTTTGCAAGCTATGTAAAACCGAACACCCGAAGCCAATGGATCTTTACGCATAGCCGCGGGGCTTCAGGAGAGGAGGGTGACAATTGCTTTACAAAAGAAGTGCAACAGATAAAGAATATTTTCCTTCTAGTTCAAGTGACAGACTAGTGTGAGAACTATTGGCGTTATTAAGACTTGTTCCTGTAGACAGATCAAGCTCTAGGAAAAGAGCTGAGGTTAGGGAGTAATTGCACCTGATTGCCTTGGCCCGGGTACGCTGGATGTACAAGTGCGTCTGAGCTCCAGTAATCAGATAAGCATTATCTCATAAGGAGACAAGCACGTGTTTTTTAAAGGGATCTGACACACAAATCACAGTCTCTGTGGCTTTTTGCTGCATGTCTCACAGCTCTTCCCTGCCCGAGTCGGGTTACAGTTGTGGCACTCGGCCACGATACAGTCATGACCCTGTTGAAAGAACCGGATCTCACGGTCCATTTCATGAAAGAAAAGTTCAGCAGGTACTTTTCTTAAAGTAGTACAGCGTTCTTTAAAATGCACTTTACATTATGGATATATAATAACAACCTCTTGTTACACCACTACAATGTTGAATTCTTTACCCTGATTTGTTTAAAAAAAAAAATCAGATGTTGATTAAAATTCACAACAGCTCTAGAAGCACCTTATAGCTGTAAGTGGAATTACAGGTTCATACTCATTAACATTTACAGCATTTGGCAGACGCCCTTACCCAGAGCGATGTATAGAACACTTTGAAGTCTCCATTAATGAATACATCCAGACACTGGTGCTACAGTACGAATACCGTAAAACAGTTAATGTTGTTTAAAGTGCTGATTTACGAGAGGTATTCAATTCAAACCAGGACTTCTGATTGTGCAGAATAACTGCCTTCTTCGTATCTAAAATGCTGGCCTACCAGGAACTTTTTTTGATAGCCCTTTCCTTTAATAAAAAAACAACACCCTGGATTGATCATTAATGATGTTCTGTTCTTCTTAGTTGCAGAACAACGCATAACCTTATACTGCTCACCGCACCGCTTGCACATTACAGGAATTCGTCTGAGAGTTATTGCCACATCCCCCGTAGAGTATTGATCTCGCTCCAAGCCATTTCAACATGTCTGGGCCATTAAAGGGGTTCTAGGGAGGCCAGTATTTCAGATGTGAAGCATGTTCCGGTTTACTTACTGTATGAAAATTTCTACCTAGATGGTATCCAAGCACTAGTGAAACACTGTGAAAAGTGCATTATATGGAGAAATAAAGTTAGTTTGTACTCTCATACAGTAGCTCTCATTGTCTAGTAAGTACTTCTGTAAGAGGTTTTTAGATGATATTTAAAGTGACTCCGCTGTTTGAACATTTGGAGCTCGACCCTGGTCCTGGTGAACTGCCCGTCTTGCAAATTCTCTTTTTTTTTCTCAGCTGCCACCACGCCTGAGTTAACTAATCAGTTAATTACTGGAGCAGGACAAAAGACTAAAAAGTGGAGAGCTTGCGGTCCTCCAAGATCCAAGATTGATCTAGAGGAAGTTCTATCCACTGTCAAGTTGCCAGAACAGAGAAGGACCTTGATGAATGTATTTCTTGTACCCTGAGAGACGGTGGGAGCAGTCGAGGAGTGCTAGAGGATCAGAGGGTGCACGGGACAAAGCAAAGTTTTGATAAGTGCCTTGAGGTAAGAGGATGCTGGCCTTTTTTGGCTTTGTGAGCAAGCATCAGTGTTTTAAATCTCATAAGGGTAGCTATGGGAAGCCAGTGGAGGAAGCGAAGCGGGTGGTGGTGGTGTAGAGGAATTTAGGAAGGTTTAAAACAAGTCATGCAGCTGCATTTGGACTCGATGCTGAATGGTGCAAATAGGCAGACCTGCCAGTATCCAGTCTCGAAACGATGTTCATGCTCAAGGTCTCACATAATTGTTTCCATATTAACCTCTTCTCGTTGTGCAGCGTTTTCTGCCACACTTTTTCCTTCCCACAGACTTCCCACTGAGGTGCCTTGATACAGCACTCCGGGAACAGCCTATTCGTTCAGAAATTTCTTTCTGTGTCTTACCCTCTTGCTTGAGGGTGTCAATGATGGTCTTCTGGACAGCAGTCAGGTCGACAGTCTTACCCATGATTGCGGTTTTGAGTAATGAACCAGGCTGGAAGTTTTTAAAAGCCTCAGGAATCTTTTGCAGGTGTTTAGAGTTAATTAGTTGATTCAGATGATTAGGTTAATAGCTCGTTTAGAGAACCTTTTCATGATATGCTAATTTTTTGAGATAGGGATTTTGGGTTTTCATGAGCTGTATGCCACAATCATCAATATTAAAACAATAAAAGGCTTGAACTACTTCAGTTTGTGTGTAATGAATCTAAAACATATGAAAGTCTAATGTTTATCAGTATATTACAGAAAATAATGAACTTTGTTATATATGTTTATCATGTCTTTATAATTAAGTACAAAATCATTCAGTATTTCCATATATAACTTAAACATTACAAAGCAAAGTTACCAGAAGAACTCCTATTCTCCAGCAAGCTCAGTAAAACCTAACAACTGTTTTCTTATTAAACTGCACAAATCTGTCTAAAACTCCTGATTTTCATCAATGAGTTTTCACTGCAAATACTGACTGTTTATTTTATTACTCTTTATTACTCTTTATAGTAGTTTCTTTAATGCAGAAATGTTTTCAAAAGCATCTTTTGCTTATGCCATATTTTTGTATGTGCCCAAGAATTTTGCACAGTACTATCAGTAAAACAGCTGTTAGGTTTTACCGAGTTCTTCTGGTAACTTTGTCATACTCACTTCTTTCTATTTTTATGCAAATCCCAGGAGCGTACATTAGTTTTTTTTTGTTGTTGTTCCCATCTGAAAAGTGGTCCGTCTTGTACTATAAAAGTTTTTTTCTTTTCAGTCATGCATATATTCTCCTGTAATCTTATGTATTTATTATTTATAAGTTATATATGAAAATACTGAAGGATTTGGAACAGCATATAATATGGTGCCTAACAGGGACGTGCACTCATAGGAGGCAGGTGAGGCAGTGCCTCACCTTGCCACCAGGGGCGGTAAAGGGCTCAACATGGTTTCCTCAGCTGGCACCATAAGTTGTTAAAAAATGAATAATATAATAAAATATAATATAATATCTGTCCTGTGGTCTATGCTTTTAATGCAATTTTGGTGTGTTTCCTATACATTTGGATCATTTTCATAGTCAAAATAGCTGTATTTCTTGTTCAAATAACAACGGGAGACGAGAATCATGGAGGCTGAGGCAGTGACAGGTAGTGCCTCTCAGCGCGTGCGTGTGAGAGTGTGCACCACTCACACACTGTACTGAGCGCGTGCAAACGGCGCGTGCTTGCAGTCAGCGGGAAAATACAGGCCTTGAGGCAGCCAGTACCTTTGCCTCAAAGATGGGGGCGAAAGTGAGCCTGCGGCTAATAGTTCACGACACGAGTAAATGCGAGAGTAAATTAAGAAGAAAAAAAAGAAAAGAAAAACAACCAACAACATTCGGTGCTAACGCGTTGCTATTTGGCTTTATTTTCCCTGAAAATGGAGGATATAATCTCGAAGATAAGAATTTTTTCAAAACTTGACAATTATCTCAATTGAGAAAGAGAGACTTGTAAAACTCAAAGAAAAGGACAAAAAGGAGGACTTCTACAACAAAGTCATCGAGATCTTCGTCCAGAAGGACAGGAGAATGGACTTCATTTACAAGTAAAGGTAAGAATACTGCAGTGGTGTGTTTAAATGTACAGTGGTGTGTTTAAAATGTTATTAAATTTAATCAAGAATGGGATAACAACCATGTATGCTTGTAAATCTGACTTGTGAGTCAGTGCCTTAGCATCATACAGTACGTTTGTAAATCTGACTCTGAGTCAGTGCCTCACCAACCCCAACCCTCACCGCACGTCACTGGTGCCTAAGACTTTTGTACAATACTGTATATATTATTTTTGTGCTGTGTGTTTAACATTGATGGAAGGAGTCTCCAGTGTCAGTGCTTTGCAACATTTTCCACCATAAGGAGATCTTCAGGACTGAGGAATTTGTAGTGTCTTAGTGCCAAGACAAGCTGCTTTTCCTTAATTAACTTTAAGAGAGGCAGAAAAAGCAAGGCTGATGAAAGAGCAATATTTAATGCTGCTATAACATAAGCGATAACAGGAATTAATATGTTTCCCAGATGTTTTGCAACATTAAGCACAACTACTGTATGAATGCAGTTCTACTCCATATCAGGTTTCATCAGCTCACATAACCACCTCATTGACTATTGTTTTACAAGAAGTGCTTTATTCCTTACTATGTTTGGCCCCGGGAAACGTCTATAGAAAGCATATATATAAAAAGGCTTTCAGCCTGAATGTTCACATTAAGAATGCTTTAAGGGTGTGTAAAAACATTTGGCTCTCTTTCTCGGCAAACACTTTGCAATTTGTATTACACAGCACAAAGTTTCGAGCTCGGGTCATGCTTCTGTGCTTTTAAAAGCAACACTTGGTTTACTGTTCGTCTATTCTTCTGAGAGCCGACGAGCCTAGAAAGCTAATGTCACTCTTCCTTGCCCAGCCCAAACCCCACTTCTCCACCTTGGAATGAAATCTTCTGATTAAAAATAGATAAAAGTAAAAAGAGCAGGCCAAGGAGGATGCCTTTTTTCATCTAAGAGATGTGCAGATGATGAAGTGTGTGTGTGTGTGTGTGTGTGTGTGTGTGTGTGCGCGTGGGTGTGTGTAGGGGTTGCAGTTGGCAGCATGTCTCTGAGGAGCACAGAGTGTTGGTCACACATTCACACTCGCTAATGGAATGAACTTTCCACAGCTTTGCCATCGCATGATTGTAGGTTTGTCTTCCCTTCACACTCTTTCAAAAAAGAAAACAAAACGAGGTTCGGTTTGTCCCAGTGCCCATTTCTGAGAGAAGAAAATGGACGAGCAGCATCTAAATTATCGGTTAGCTTCTCTGTCAAGTTCACCTCGCAAGAGTGGAAAATGCTCACCTCCTCTGATGGATCCGAATCATTTCAGAGCAGGTTTTGGCATCCACTGCATCACAATGATGAAAAGGGAGAAGGAGCGAAGTCCATTTTGTGCAATTTCATGCATGATGGAAGGATTTGTATGTCATTACGATTTCATTATGTCTTTGATGAAACAGGGTGCTGCTCGTTTTATGATCTCGATGTAAAAAAGGTTAACAAATCAGGAATGTATGTGTGTGTGTGTGTGTGTGTGTGTGTGTGTGTGTGTGTGTGTGTGTGTCTGAATAGTCATCAAATTGTTTCCGCTCACTTTTTTTCTGACTTTTTTTGACCGCTTTGTACTGTACAGTAGCTTAAAAAAAAAATTATATATATAAAATCATCATCATGGCCCAATTGCTTCATAGACTCCTGGGGTTCTTCATTTTTTAGAACTATAGGTGGTAAGTGATAGGCTCATGGGTCACCCAGTCATGCTGCTTTTTCTATTTAAAGTTTAAAAAAAGCAGTGAAAAGTTGTGATTTGCAATTAAACTGCAATGCCTTCTCAATCAGGGGTTCATAAACTTTTCGCAGTCAAGGACCTCTTTATGTGTGTAAAGTTTAACAATTGCCTTTTAATTTCCTGAACATTAAACCCACTTAAAACTTTTTACTATTATAATTATTGAGGAAATTTCTCTTTGCATTCCAGTTGACGTTTTGATAAGCTTAGCTTTTATGATGGATTGTGATTTCCATTACATTATCTAAACTAAAAGCCACATCGCTACAGTATGTTACCCGATTTTGGAAACCAAAGCTACATTTTAGTTGAAATATTCAAATCCGATTATTTTTATGCAGACAAATATTACAAAGAAAAAACAAGGAATTTAATAAATGGCCATTGCTACCATTAAATGTGTGGATAATTTAACTGTACAATGAATCAGTTTTTTTGGGGGGAGATTTTTTTCTCCCTACTTTAGTGGTATCCAATTCCTCCCTGTCACTAGGGGGCTCCCACATTAAGGCTACTACTACCACTCAGTCGTAGTGCCTTTTTATAGTGCGTTTTATAGTCGTAGTGCCACTTTAGTGGCATCCAATTCCTCCTCCTTCCACGTGCCACGCCCCTGATTGGCTGTGGAGCCGTGATTAATGTGGGAGCACAAAGTACCTCCCCTCTGAGAGAGCTCGGCCAATCGGCTCTCTCTAGACCTCCTGCATGAAAGGGCGCGGACTTAACCGCTGCACCACTCGGACACTTTGAAAGAAAGCTCTAGATAAGTGATGAAGTACAGTAAGCCTGTTATAATAATTGCACATGTATTTTATCCGTTTTAAACTTGGTGTTATTTGATCTTATTGGTTTAGAAATTGATATTTCAATAAATAGTAAACTTGGCCAATTTCGTTATAATTTTGTTGACAAGTGGGGCTTGAAAATTCTCCCACCCCCTTCAGTGGGAAATGACAGAAATATGGTCATTTATTTCAGTTAATAAATCTACTATACATTTTTTTACTCATTATTGTACAGTACATATCAATAGCTCTGGTTCAGATTTTTCATGTTTGTTGTGGAAATTACCATCACTGTTGAATTTACTGCGATGAATGAAAATGTCACTTTGCGCCACCTGGCGGCCATTTTACGAATGACTTTGAAATGCAACTGATTTATTTTGGCCGCTGTCGCCTTTAAACGGCGGTGAGCGCGATGGTAATAACAATTCCGATTGGGTAACCACTGTACTGTATAACAAGTATTATAGGTGATGGCACACATTAGTTTTATAGACATGGTAAGAAAAGCTGGCAATGTGGCAATGGTATAAAGCTTCTGGAGAAATGCAGTGGAGATGACCATCTTCAGATTTAAAGCCAATAGAAGTCTGTTGAGCAGTGGTGGAGGAGGCGGTAGCAGTTACGAAAACGTAAATGATCTTCAGGAAGCGATCAAACGGGTATGGATTGGCAGAGTAAAACCAGAGTACTGAAGAGCTCTTTTTGTTTCTACAGTATGCCCAGCCGTATCCAGCAGCATCAGGATAAACACTGATTGTTGTAGAGTAATTTCATTGCATAAAACAAATTATTCTTATAATCTTGGATGTCATTACTTAAAAACATTTAGAATGTCATTCAAACATTACATTAAATTTTTGTCTAAATACTTTTGGGGACAAAAAAATGGTGTAGAATTATAGTTTGAAGTTGATGAAAATGAGAGCAATGTAACAAAAACCTTTAGCAAATTTCTTTTCATTGCATGAGTTCCCGAAGTCCATAATCATGCTGAGTCATGCTTTTGCGCTCAGTCTTTCAACAAACTTCATTCGAGCTGATAAAATACCGGAACAGCCTGTAAGATTGGGATTGATAAGGACAAGTTGAAGAGGACATTATAAACATTACTGAGCCTCAGGATCGGTCTCTTTTCATAACCATTAGTGAGGTCGGTTTGCAAGGACTCTTATTGCTCTAGTCAGATAAGATTAACATGGAAAGGTTGCAGCGAGTACAGACTTTGTATTGCTGTGTTGGAAATGATTACGCCATCTTCTCTCTCTACTATAAAATGACCCACAGAGATAACCCAACGTATGCATCATTCTTTTGACAGTCTTACGGTCACTTAATTAGGTCTCAAATAAATTGATGTGCCATCGTAACAGGAATCGATGCCCTTAATAATGTGTACAGCAGTGTTGCTATATGAAGCTCACTATCTAGTCATTCTCCGGGGGGCTATAACTATATAACTATAGCAGTTCTATGATGTACTACATTAATTTGCCTGTGCTTCAGGATCGAGAAGGTAATAACAGGCAGCTGGTGGTAAAGGAAGAGGTTAGAAAAGGTGAGAAGTTCCACCTGTGCACATCTGCTCCAGGTTCACCTGGAAAGAATAAAGCACTAATAACAGGCTGAAGAGTTCTCCCACTTTGTTCCCGTCTCCCCGGATGCGCTCTGCCTCTCCTGTACTCTCGTCCTCTCTCCCTCTCTCTATTATCCACACACATTTAATGGTCTACTTAGCATGCCTGATCCTGATGTACAAGCATTTTCATGTTTTACAGCTGATCTTTCAGGATATGAGTGCAGGCAGTGGAGTCAGCATCAGACCGTAATTAAAGACAGCATGAGACAACATGTTCTTTTTCCACCTGAAGCACTGATTTATTGTGAATATAGGAAACATTATGCTGCCTCGTGGTGTGTAGGATATAATGGTAAGATAAGACAGCAGCAGCTGCGGGTGGGCATTCATTTGTGATGAATGTTGCTCACTGTGTATGTGTGGGCTGCTCGTAACAATATACATGTTTCTGTGACGGTCAACCCCTAGAGGGCGCCTAACGCCCGTTTTTGGTTTTTGATTTATGTTGTAGTTTGTTTGAGTTCGAGTTAAAGACTTCATTTCCCAGTTTGCCCCTCGGTCAGGTGACGTAGAAGCTCACCTGAACCGAGGGAAGTTAATGAGTTCACTGGTCTTTATGTTTAGTATAAATAGCCTGGCTGAAGTTCAGTCAGGCGTCTAGCATTTGTTGATTGTGGATTAGTTTGTGTTTGGTGAGTTACTTTTATTTAAAGAAATAAAAGACTTTAATGAACCGTCAGCTCGCCTCCTCTCGCATTCATGCCACGAACACACACCAGACGCAGACATAAAGGGAATCGTGACAGAATGCTAGACCTAACAAGTGGCATGGCAGAGGATTTCCCCCTGGAGTTTTTTTGGGGGGGCGCGAAGACCATCTCGCCCGAGCTGGCGAACTGGCAGGAGAACAGCGAGGAAGAGGAGAACGGCGAGTGGGATTATTGCTGGTTGGAGAACGGCGAGGTAGATCTGCTCAGGAGCTGGAAATACAACCAGCTGGTAAAACAGGAGCAGGAGCACGGCCGGGAGAGCAGCGAGGAGAGAGAGAGAGACACACCACAGAGCTGGGAGGGCTGCAGGCTCGCCATTCGGCGGACGCCATTCAGGGGCGACGCGACACGGGGTCACGTGGTTCCCCGCACCGGCCGGAAGAGAAGGGCGAGGAAGCCCAAGTACGGCGGTGCCGAGGGGGAAAGAAAACCCCAGGCAGAGCAGCAGCAGAGAGAGGAGGAGCTCATGTGGTGGAATCCGGAGCCGGAGCGGGTGAGTGAAATGCTGGAGCATATTAAGGAGCTCCAGCAGATGATCCTCCACTTCCGGGATGACCGCGAAGCGGGCTCGGAGCTTTCTCCTCTCTCGCAGACACTCAGCAGCGAGCTAGCGTGTCAGCAGCCGCTGACCGACGCACCGCCGCCTTCCAGCTTCGAGGACAGCGAGCCAGCGTGTCTACAGCTGCTGTCCGACGCACCCGTTTTACCGCCGCCTTCCAGCTTCGAGGACAGCGAGCCAGCGTGTCTACAGCTGCTGTCCGACGCTCCCGTTCTGCCGCCGCCTCCCGGTTTCGAGGACAGCGAACCAGCGTGTCAGCAGCAGCTAACCGACGCTCCAGTTCTGCCGCCGCCTCCCGGTTTCGAGAACAGCGAGCCAGCGTGTGAGCAGCTGCTGTCCGACGCTCCCGTTCTGCCGCCGCCTCCCGGTTTCGAGGACAGCGAACCAGCGTGTCAGCAGCAGCTAACCGACGCTCCAGTTCTGCCGCCGCCTCCCGGTTTCGAGGACAGCGAACCAGCGTGTCAGCAGCAGCTAACCGACGCTCCAGTTCTGCCGCCGCCTCCCGGTTTCGAGAACAGCGAGCCAGCGTGCGAGCAGCCGCTGTACGACGCACCTGTCCTGCCGCCGCCTTTCGGCGTCGAGGACAGCGAGCCAGCGTGTGAGCAGCCGCTGTACGACGCACCTGTTCTGCCGCCGCCTCCCGGCTTTGAGGACGACGTTGAACTGGTGAACGCACTGCACACTCCAGGGCCGTCGTCGAGCGCACTGCACACTCCCACGCCGTCTACGAGCGCAGTGACCGCTCCCACGCCGTCTACGAGCGCAGTGACCGCTCCCACGCCGTCTACGAGCGCAGTGACCGCTCCCACGCCGTCTACGAGCGCAGTGACCGCTCCCACGCCGTCTACGAGCGCAGTGACCGCTCCCACGCCGTCTACGAGCGCAGTGACCGCTCCCACGCCGTCTACGAGCGCAGTGACCGCTCCCACGCCGTCTACGAGCGCAGTGACCGCTCCCACGCCGTCTACGAGCGCAGTGACCGCTCCCACGCCGTCTACGAGCGCAGTGACCGCTCCAACGCCTTCGGTGAGCACTTCTCCAGCCCTGCAGCCGCCGAGCACGCTTCAAGCCCTGCAGCCGCAGAGCATGCCTCCAGCCCCGTCACCCAGCCTCCTGGATAGGAGGCGAAAGGTAGAACATTGGGTTGGGTGTCCGGGGCCTCCGGTGATGCTCCGGAGGAGCATTTTTTTGAGGGGGGATACTGTGACGGTCAACCCCTAGAGGGCGCCTAACGCCCGTTTTTGGTTTTTGATTTATGTTGTAGTTTGTTTGAGTTCGAGTTAAAGACTTCATTTCCCAGTTTGCCCCTCGGTCAGGTGACGTAGAAGCTCACCTGAACCGAGGGAAGTTAATGAGTTCACTGGTCTTTATGTTTAGTATAAATAGCCTGGCTGAAGTTCAGTCAGGCGTCTAGCATTTGTTGATTGTGGATTAGTTTGTGTTTGGTGAGTTACTTTTATTTAAAGAAATAAAAGACTTTAATGAACCGTCAGCTCGCCTCCTCTCGCATTCATGCCACGAACACACACCAGACGCAGACATAAAGGGAATCGTGACAGTTTCAAAACCACAGTGGGTCAAATACAAGCTTCTTCAATTTTTCATACTGTAGTTAATGCCAAATCTGTTTCACAACATACAAAAGTTATTTTTCAAATAACAGCTATACATTTCATTAAAATACACTATAATTGCAATTTGGGAACGCCAATTAACCTAATCTTCATGTCTTTGAATTGTGCTGGAGGAAACCCACCAAGCAAAGGAAGAACATGCCGGAAATCAACCTTCGACCCTAGAGGTGTGAGGCCACTGTGATATCCACTGTGTCGCCACAAATGAAAGTTAATTAATTAGTTAGTTAATTATGTGTGCACTATTAAAGTCTATATAAGGAGGTAAAAATACTTAAAATGCGTCATGTACAAAGGCAAGCACCTCCGCTGAAATTGTTCATTCTGAAATCGAGCGCACGCATCAATCGCGGGTGCAATGCCTACGGCTGCACCAAAAAAGTTTTTCATTACTTTCTGAAAATGACTCTGGATCGAACTCTTTGAGCGTGTCTTTAGTGCTGATCCGAATCTAAAATAGTTGCGTGGGATTGGATGGTAAAATGCAACCTGGTGCTCCAAAAACGCTCTTTCACACAACCCTCATCCCCTTAGTTATCTGCCCCACTGATCTTCTACACCTCAGTTGACATTCTCACGGCAGCGACTTGTGAAAGCATTAGCTCACTAGTCTATGCGACCCTTGCTGTTTGAGTGCATGTTAAGCCCTGGTAGAGACAAGACTGCTTACAGTACAGCTACTGAAAGTGCAATAATGTGAGATTGGGGTAGGTGGGGTGATTCACAGACAGTAACAGGTGCAAAGAAATTCCTTACCTTATTTCAAACTGCATATATAACAAACCCACTTTCCACCCCTTGATATACATATCAGGCATAACGAGCTAATTAAATTGATCAAATGCAGATCATCCAAGACATATGATCTGCAAAATGATCCAATCGGCCATTTTATTTATAATTTATTTATTTATATAATATATTATTTATAATATAATATAATATAATATTGTCTTAAATGACCCTAGGCATATAAATGTTTATACATCAAACCAAATAAAATCATATGTAAGGCCCAAAAGGAGTGTCATGCCTAATGTGTACATTAAAAGGTGTTAAATTATAATGTACATGTATATGTACTACGCAAGTAACCAATGAATAATCAGATTCAAACTGTGTAGATAAGAACCAACCAGGTGTGGCATTAATCAGAAAGTTGATGAGTTACTCCTTTTTGGAATGTTTTATACCTGCACTATTATCAAGAAACAGTACAACTTTCCAACACTTTTCCAACACTTTCCTGTGACAATAATAATAATAATAATAATAAAAACCTTCCTTATACCCAGGATGTTACTTCACTGGCACCGGAGACTCCTTCCTCAAAAGGTAAATAATTCTGAATATATTTCCCAATGTTTACTTTTTCATTCATTTATTCATTTTTAATTTCTATACTGTAGTTTTGGAGCTGGAAAACCCATAAAGATTGTTGTCAAATTCAGATTTAAGAAAAGTATATCTTAAATTTTTTTTTAATATTACAACTAGAAATATTTGATAAATTTGAATAGATTCAAGATATTGTAATTTATTTATTTATAAAAATATGTACTGTATAAGTAATTCTGGGAAGTATTTAACATTGAAAGAAAAAAATCATAAAGTGGCTTTAAAATCGAGGCATGATTGGAATTCAGATCAGATTTTAAGAAATTCTACAGAACATGTACAGTACTGTACTATTTCTATATAATAATTTTGAATCCAGTATACTGTACATTAAAGTAGCCTTTAACAAGGAGCGCCTCGATTGGCCAAGCAGGTAAATATGGTGGATGACAGCATTTTATGATGCCGAAGAAAATCAAGTTAAAACAGGCAAAATTTTTACTTTATATTTCGCTTGAGAAACGTTTTGGAGTAGTATATATTCAGTGACATGAAACATTACCTGTTTACAACAAAAAAGATAAAAATCTCAGAATTCCAAGATGTCAAGTGTCTGTTTACCGTCGTCTTTCTGCCCTGAATTTACCCCCTGATCGTTGTTTGCACCTGTCCTTTCTTTGTCCCCGACCTGAGTTTTGTTTTGTCTCATTAGTCAGTGTGTTTATATCCTGTTGTTTGTCTGTACACACTGCAAAGTTGTGCATGTTTAATTGCTGAAACTCTACGCCATAACTTCTGCCTTTCAAAGTGTCAGATTTCTAGTTTCTGTGACTCTTTACTTTTTACGTTCTGATCTTTTTGGTATATTGCTTCACACTCTTTGCTTTGGCTGGAGCATTCGGGTTTTAAAAATAAGCATGGGTATGTTGTATGATCTAACCCTCGTACTTTGTCTACAATTTGAACAAGAACTCAAATAAAGAAGCTAAACAATGTGTCCTGATGCACCAGTTTGTTAGACATTGACACTGTTCACATCAATTGTCTTGTAAAAATGGCAGCATATGTAGCACTGAACTCTTATGAATATAAAAAGAAAACCCAGAATCGTACAGAGTTTGAGACTAAAGTCTGAGGTCATTGACAACTTGACAGTGGGAGGTAAAAATAAACCAAGTAACCATAGCCACCAGCCAAGTCCTTTTTTTATTCATGAAAAATATTGCATGTAGTGTCTAAGCTGTCATCAAGTCTTGGACTGCTTTCAGATTGCTAGAAGATGGCCACCCAATAAGCTGACTTCTGTCTGGCTGTGTTAAAAAACAAGCGATTAGGTTTCAGGTGCACGCATCGTTGTTGGAGATGAAGGAACGTCGCTGTAAGACTACAGCTTCAGGCAGTGGGTTTTTTTTCCTTCTTCTTCTATTTTTTTTTTCTCCCCAGCTCTGCCACCAGCCAAGTTTGCAGAGCAAGATAACAATAAAAGCATGCACAAAGAGTGTCGCCACAAAGCCTTGCTGTTCACCGCCCTGTTTATTCATTCCAGACAAAGTCATCGGTGCGAGACAGGATCAACATGCCAACTGATACGCTTAAGAGGCTTCCGATTGTCACTTACCAGCACTAACAGAACTTCAAGCCTGGATAGCACTGTTCCCGATATCACACAAGCACCTTTCTTCTCGTTATCTGACAGATTAAAACCATAAGGGATGCTCTTCTCACTGAAAACATCCCCCACTCGTGTCTGGTTAAGCCACGCTTGGGAAGACTGAGAAAAGAAAGTACAGTATGTGCACCGCGTTGTAGTGGGAAGACCCTTGGGAAAAATTCTAGCGATCCTTGTTGATGACGATATTCAGTTCAGCTCAATTTTATTTGTATAAAGAAGTTTATAGCTTTATTAAGTTATCCCACATACGCAACAGTGGCGAAGGAACAACTCACTGAGATGATATAACGATGAAAACTTGAGCTAAACCAGGGGCCATTAACTGTCCATTGTCCAGAACAAGCACTAAAAAACCTGTTGCAAGACAAGGCTGATTAATGTATGAAAAAAAAATTATATACAGTGGTGTGAAAAACTATTTGCCCCCTTCCTCATTTCTTATTCTTTTGCATGTTTGTCACACTTAAATGTTTCTGCTCATCAAAAACCGTTAACTATTAGTCAAAGATAACATAATTGAACACAAAATGCAGTTTTTAAATGAAGGTTTACGTTATTAAGGGAGAAAAAAACTCCAAATCTACATGGCCCTGTGTTAAAAAGTGATTGCCCCCCTTGTTAAAAAATAACTTAACTGTGGTTTATCACACCTGAGTTCAATTTCTGTAGTCACCCCCAGGCCTGATTACTGTTTCAATCAAGAAATCACTTAAATAGGAGCTACCTGACACAGAGAAGTAGACCAAAAGCACCTCAAAAGCTAGACATCATGCCAAGATCCAAAGAAATTCAGAAACAAATGAGAACAAAAGTAATTGAGATCTATCAGTCTGGTAAAGGTTATAAAGCCATTTCTAAAGCTTTGGGACTCCAGCGAACCACAGTGAGAGCCATTATCCACAAATGGCAAAAACATGGAACAGTGGTGAACCTTCCCAGGAGTGGCCGACCGACCAAAATTACCCCAAGAGCGCAGAGACAACTCATCCAAGAGGCCACAAAAGACCCCAGGACAACATCTAAAGAACTGCAGGCCTCAGTTGCCTCAATTAAGGTCAGTGTTCACGACTCCACCATAAGAAAGAGACTGGGCAAAAACGGCCTGCATGGCAGATTTCCAAGGCGCAAACCACTTTTAAGCAAAAAGAACATTAAGGCTCGTCTCAATTTTGCTAAAACCATCTCAATGATTGCCAAGACTTTTGGGAAAATACCTTGTGGACCGACGAGACAAAAGTTGAACTTTTTGGAAGGTGCGTGTCCCGTTACATCTGGCGTAAAAGTAACACAGCATTTCAGAAAAAGAACATCATACCAACAGTAAAATATGGTGGTGGTAGTGTGATGGTCTGGGGTTGTTTTGCTGCTTCAGGACCTGGAAGGCTTGCTGTGATAGATGGAACCATGAATTCTACTGTCTACCCAAAAAATCCTGAAGGAGAATGTCCGGCCATCTGTTCGTCAACTCAAGCTGAAGCGATCTTGGGTGCTGCAGCAGGACAATGACCCAAAACACACCAGCAAATCCACCTCTGAATGGCTGAAGAAAAACAAAATGAAGACTTTGGAGTGGCCTAGTCAAAGTCCTGACCTGAATCCTATTGAGATGTTGTGGCATGACCTTAAAAAGGCTATCGGTTCATGCTAGAAAACCCTTAAATAAAGCTGAATTACAACAATTCTGCAAAGATGAGTGGGCCAAAATTCCTCCAGAGCGCTGTAAAAGACTCGTTGCAAGTTATCGCAAACGCTTGATTGCAGTTATTGCTGCTAAGGGAGGCCCAACCAGTTATTAGGTTCAGGGGGCAATAACTTTTTCACACAGGGCCATGTAGGTTTGGATTTTTTTTCTCCCTAAATAATAAAACCCCTCATTTAAAAACTGCATTTTGTGTTTACTTGTGTTATCTTTGACTAATAGTTAAATGTGTTTGATGATCAGAAACATTTTGTGTGACAAACATGCAAAAGAATAAGAAATCAGGAGGGGGGCAAATAGTTTTTCACACCACTGTATATATATATATATATATATATATATATATATATATATATATATATATATATATATATATATATAATCTTGGTACAGCAACTTGGTTCTCCAACTGTTTCCATTAAATTTCTCTTTTTATTTTATTTTTAATTGTCAAAAAAAAAAAAAAACTCTATCTTGGAAGTTCATGCTGCACAGAACAACTGTTCACATTGTTCCAGTCTGATTGTAGAGAGTAAGCGTTTAGGCTACATTCACATTACCAGCGGGATGCGACACAGACCTAAGCACACAATTGTCACGGAATCCTGGATAAAGGTTGGTGATTTAACTCCTTTCGCGGATTTGGTCCCTGTTGACTGTACATTTTTTAACTCTCCCCGCTTATGTGGGCGTGGGGGTGGGATTGTAACTATTTTAAAGAACTCTTTTTCTGCACGCTGTAGGCTGGGACCCGTAACGGCCTTCTCAAGTTTTGAAGCTCCGCTCCTTTACTTAGACTGGAATGGGCCTGTTGGTTTAGGGGTAATTTACCGCCCTCCTCACTCCACTAAGGATTTTATACAGCAGTTTACTGAACTTATCTGCAATATTGCCACAACCTGCGATCGTTTTGTGTTGGTAGGCGATTTTAATATTCATGTCTGCTGTCCGTTAAATCCACTCTCACGTGATTTTCTCAATCTTATTGACGCTTTTAATCTCACTCAGTGGATCAACAGCTCGACTCACATTCAGGGTCATACGCTGGATCTTGTACTCCCTGATATTGTGCTCGCAGACTTTCCACTTTCCGACCATAAGCCTATATTATTTTCACTGTTTCTTCCTGATCATTCTCACTTTTCTAATGCATCTGCTACTCTCTCATTTTTATTCTCCACAGTTTAGCTCAAACTTCAACTTGTGCTTTACTGAACTTTGCTCAGAGTTGCACTTGGATCAACCATTATTGGACTTGGATGCTGATCAACATCTTAGCCTCTTGAATTCTGCCCAGCTTGAGGCAGCTACAGTAATGTAACTGCCCCCCTAAACCCACTAAGGAGGAACCAAAATCTGGACTGTGGCAAAACTCTGAGATTCATCTTTTAAGACAAATCTGCAGAAAGGCAGAATGAAAATGGAAAAAGGACAGGATGCATATTTCCTTTCAATTATTTAAAGATTCGCTTACATCTTACCAGTCTGCTGCTACAGTAAAGCCGCAAAAGCTGCATATTTCTCTAATATAATTGAAACAAATCACTATAAACCTAAGGTTTTGTTTTCCATTATTCAGTCTGTTGTTAATCCTTTTGTTAACACTTTGCCTGTCGCTTCTGATGCTGTTTGCGAAGGCTTCTTGAGATTCTTTAGTGACAAAATTAAAACCCTAAGACTTGGCATTTGCCCCACCTTAACATTAAAAGGACTCACCTACAGTACCATGCCTTCCGTCTTTACTTTTTGGGAGATTTTTGAACCTATCAATGTCCAGTTTTTGAAGCAGGTGATTGACGAGCTTAAACCCTCTTCTTGCTCTAATGATATCATCCATCCAAGATTCCTAAGTTTAATTCTGGATTCGATTGGGCCAGGCTTGGTATCCTTCATTAATAAGTGTCTTCAAACGGGCTGTGTTCCGGCCAATCTTAAGGTGGCTACTGTCACTCCTTTGCTCAAGAAGCCTTCACTGGATTCCTCTGTCTTAAAGAATTTTTGGCCAATCTCTGTCTTACCTTTCGTTTCTAAGGTTTTGGAGAAAATTGTGCTGGACCAACTACAATGTTTTGTGACTAATATGGGCATTCACAAGGTTTTTCAATCTGGTTTTAAGTCTGCTCATACTATAGAGTCTACCCTTCTGAGAGTGTTAAATGATATTTATGTCATATATATATATATATTAATGATATCACTGACTCTGGAGACTCTGTGATTCTTCTTCTCCTGGATCTATCGGCGGCCTTTGATACTGTCGATCACTCTAAACTACTATCTAGATTAGAGTCTTGGGTGGGTCTAAAAGTGAATGTTCTGAAATGGTTTCAGTCATATTTGTCTAACAGAAAGTTTTTAGTAAAGATGGGTAATATGGGTCCTAATGAGAACTCTGAGTTTTAGCCCTGATCTGGACAGTTTATCTGTCTTCAGATCATCGCAGGTGCGTAACCTGGGTGTTCTCATTGATCAGCATTTAAAATTTGAGAAACATATCGCCTCCGTTATTGGATCCAGCTTTTATCAGCTTTGACTACTTGCTAAAGTGAAACACTTCCTCACCCCCAAAACTCTAGAAATGGCGGTTCATGCATTCGTTACGTCTCGTCTAGATTACTGCAACTCATTATACTGCGGTATTTCCAAATCTCAAATTGCTCGCCTACAGCTTATACAAAATGCAACAGCAAGATTTCTTCGTAAATGTAATAAACATGAACATATCACTCCGATTCTGAAAGATCTACACTGGCTGCCAGTCTCTCAGAGAATTCATTTTTAAAAATCTCCTCTTTGTGTATAAATCTTTACATAACCTAGCACCAGTTTACCTCTCTGAACTTCTTCACCCTTACTCTCATTCTAGAACACTAAGATCTTGTGGTCAGGCTCTATTAGTAGTCACACACGTAGAGGGGCACGGGGGCGTAGAGGGGCACAGGCATTTGCGGTAGCAGGGCCTCAACTTTGGAATATTTTGCCTTTAGAGATTAGATTGGCACCTTCTCTGTCCTCTTTTAAGTCCTTGCTCAAAACTTATCTTTTTTCTTAAGTATATTAATTTTATTATATAGTAGTGTTAAACAGGTTGTGCTACTTTTGTGTTTTTGGGGTTTGTTTTATGGGTATACTTTTCTGTGAAGCACTTTGGTCAGCCTGAAGGCTGTTGTAAATGTGCTATACAAATAAATTGAACTTGAACTTGAACAAATCTCATATTGTTCGCATCGGATCTGAGTCACTTTCGTATGTGGTCCTGGATAAGATTCATATCTGATACGCGGTCATGTGACTCGGATGAGAATGGGCAGATCGGAATTATTGCCTCTGCGCAAGCTTGGGGACATCAATCATCGCTGACGTCAATCATCACTGATTAATTGCAGGGGATTTCAAAGCAGCACTAGCAATATCCGATAAAACAGCTAATACAACAAGTATAGACAACTAACTGCTTGTCATCCTCCAGAGCAAAATCTTTAACAACAACAAAAAAAAGAGGTTTTGCTAAAATCTCATCTGCTGCTTGAAATAAATGAGAGGTTGTACAAATATGACGTGTTTTATCCCAGATGCATCAAAGGCATTGATGATTCAGAAGACAGATGCAACCACATAAGAGTCAGATAAAAGTCATTTGTAATCATGAATGTGAACAGTCAAGACATGCAAATCAGATCTGACCAAAAAAGTGGAATTAAAGTGCCTTGTAATGTGAAGCCTTAATGTTCAAAGAACAGATTGAACCTGGAATTAGTCAAACATGGTAACACGCAGTGTAAACATAACCACTTCAACATGATGTGTCGTCTTTATAGGCATGAACCAATCACTAATGGTTAAGCCATTAGTGTCATCGGTCACATCGTACTTTGTCCAATGTCAAGTGAGTTAGAATAAAATAAAAAGCAGTTCTTTATATAATTAAGCACATGTTCCTGAAAGCAACAAATTGTTTTTTTTTTTTTTTACATTTGTGTTTGTATTGTTATAGACTGCAGCTGCCATTAAAGCCCTAAAAAGAATTGTTTTGTTTTCTTAAATTTACAATCTAAATTGTAAGCTAGCTAATGGAAATGTGATCATAATTAGCACATTTAGATTCCTCTAGTGGAAAAACTAATTCTGTATTCAGTCCACACAAGAATGTATTATGTAAAACTTTTACGCTGTGTGTTTTACACCCCTAAGTTAAGGTTTAAATGCTTTAAACTGTTTTCACCATTCAATGAGGTTGGTTGCTTATCTGAACCTTTTATGAATATAAATAAGAAGGGAATTTTGACAAATTATACTTGAAAATACACCTAAGTGTATTAATGATTTAAGAAAAGTTCAAGTACAGATTTTGTGGTTTGGGTTAAATGGTTTGAGTTTTTCTTTTTTACTTGTTCTTCCTTTAACTTTAGCTAGAAAACGTTTCCTGCGTCAAAAGATCTTTCTTAAATAAAGAAGAATGCGGATTTTCTTTCTCTCTGATCTGACCCTAATAAATACTGAAAGAGAAAAACCACTGAATGAACATGAAAGAATTTTGATAAAAGGTAGACGCTGCTCCATTCCTCCAGCTCTGAAAGTGGTCCAGAGACATTTGTTACAACCACGACGACATTTTCACATACAGCACTATCCGCAAATCAATTCCTACAGTAGCCATGTGCATTCTACTGAGGGCTTCAAAACGACGAGGCAAAAATCCACCCCTTTGTCTGCAAGGAAAATGGACATGTTTTTCATTCCAAGCAAGTGCATACTGTAGTCTCCGACACAAAAATCGCCATCTAACATTTCTCTGTATCCCCGCTGTCTTCTGGTGACATCATGCTGCTTTTATTAATATTTCTTTTTATTAGCAACATACAGTATTCACCAACACATCAAGCATTTTTTTTGGCCGGAAATTAAGACATAACTATGTTCAACTTTAAAATGAGTGACTTAAGGATGTCGCAGGGATCCAGACAAATATAAATCTTTACAAGCTTTTGGCTCATAAATGCCAAAGATTTAAGAAAGCAAAACTACTTTTAGGAGACAAAATTGATCTCCTTTGATAATATCACCAGATGAACTCATGTAGACCCGGTGATTTAAACTGGAGCCGTGTGTACAAGAAACTTAGTTAGCTGTACTAGCATTATCTGATAACGATTACTGAATACGGTCTGGGGTGACTGTACTTGAAAACTTCCAATGCTCGATTCAGTCTCTGTATCCATGGATAAAAGAGAAAAGGTCAGACATTTATTTTTTTATTTGTTGATTGTCGTTTGTCAATGGTCCTTGACTAACGTTAGCTAACCTTGCCTGATTTCAAAAGCTAGCGAGAATAAAAAAGTAAATTCTTATCATTAAAACACTGATCAGAAAACATTAATTAATTAGTAATCCAATCTCTTCTATTGCTTTACAGATCAGCACATCAGCTACTTGTTGCTCCATGTTACAAAAACACAAGTATAGCAGGGCTGCGTTCAATAGCGAGAGCGGTTGGGAAACATTCGCAAGCTTATGATCTTGTGTTCACAATAACGTTCTCGTTATTGAACGTAGCCATTCTGTACTATCATGTCGGATCCTGGCAGACAGATGCAGCAGAAGAAGGAGTCCATCACACATACTGTAGGACTGAAGATTGTATTGTGACTACCACTTGCCCCTTCTCTTCAACCATGCAGTAAGTGTTGGAGACAAATTCATCTTCTTTAAAATAAATAAAGTAAATAAGTAAACAAAAAAATCCAGCTTGGCCCTTAACTTCCAATCCGATGCCTGCATGCGTGCACTTGCACACAGCTGACATGGTGCATTTTAAAAAAGGCCAACAGCAGTTCCAAACTCCTTTTTATAATCTTTGGTAAAAGTGTTTTGGTCTCTGGAAAATCTGACATTTAAGTTACTTGATCTCTCACCAAATGGGTCGTATGAAGGTTTCTAGCAAGGACCGACCTTTTCTGACGACGGCAGCTGCACGTGTGCAAATTCTTTCGAGATTGCCAAGAACAATTGTTCCATATGTTAAGTGGATCAAATTACAACAGACACAATACACATACTTGTACTGCTTAAAGTAGGAAAGGCATGTTGCTTGTACTGTTAGGGCAATAAACGAGTATCTAACAATCAGACAAGTATGGGAGACAATAAGTGAGAGAGATGCAACTGACACAGCGTGCAACCAAATGGTTACCGTCAATACAGTTCATTTACATCTCAACGGGGAGTCTGTGATTCTCATCTTCTGAGAGGGCAGGATAGATGAATTATTTTTAATTACTATTCAGGGTATGATGCGAGCTCCTTGCACACCATTCTTTTATGATTAGGTTCCTATAATCATGCGTATGCTTCTAATTCTGTGACCTCTGGCTTGTGCATGGTTGCATGAAGCAAAACGTTTCTGCCGGAGTCTTACCCGTGACCACTGTGGATTTGTACTTACGGACTGCTACTGCACTTCTGTGTTCATCCCAGGCATTGTATTCACAATATATGTAAAAGAATAATGATTTGTAATCACACTATTCATTGCAGTCAGTAAAGAGGGGTACAGACGGGTTCTCTCAAGTTTGGCTCCTTCCTTATGTTCGTTTTTGTTGTTGTTGTTGTTGTTCTGTGTCAATGTTGCCATTATGGATCTAAATCTTAATCTGGATTACAATTCTGCCTTACAGTATATCCAATACATTTCATTTACTGTACCACTTCAAAACTTTTGGCTGTCAGAAAACTAAATAGAAGTCTGCAGGCAGTGCTTTGCACCCAGTACGCATGCATGGTCTATGTTTAAAAAAAAAAAAAAAAAGCTAAGCAGACTAGAACAGAGTGAAGGGGAAGGGAGGTGAAAAAAAGGGGAGGACAACCAAAGCCCGGAGGTGTTGCTGAACAAAAGAGGCACCATGAGGGAGATACGATAAAGAACACCTCCTAACCATGCCTGCAGATGAACGATAAGGGAATGCTAAGAGGGAGCACGCACACACACATTCACACTCCTGCCTAGTCAAACACTCATTTCCTCCACTATTTCTTATCCAATTCTACACACAATCTCATGTTAAACCGAGAGCTGGGCTTGATTTCTCGCCTTCCCTTTAGTCAACCAGTTGTAAATGATCCATGGAACGACACCAAGTATTTTAAAAAGTCAAATTTATTCCACTTCATATTAAACATCACCGCGTTTCCAATGCCGTCGGCCTTAATGCCACAACAAAAGAAAGAAAAAGGAAAAAAAATCTCCTACACAAAGCAGGTTCATTTATAAAGGATCACACACGCTGCTCACTGCTCGCTCAAACATCACCACGCCGTTTTGGAATAACTTTCGCTACATTATCGGCAAAATCATCCATTCACCCTATCCTCAGGTGTGCCTCTACTATTCTTTGCTTTTATGCTTCATGAATTATAGGTAGAAAATCGTTTCAAGGTTTGAAGCGGCGTTCGATAAATTCCATGAATTTAAATGAAACATTCAGTGTAACCTCTCCCACATATCTCTGAGCCGCACTCAAACAAAGCCTACGACAACTTCACGAGCGCGAAGCGCGGCGCGGGATGAGGGTAATTAGACAGTGACACGATTTTTTTGTTGATTTGACTCTGTACATTGGATTTGAAATGAAACGCTCATCGGATTCATTTCACACCGGATTTGAAATGAAAAATAGGTTGTCGACTCCGATTTCCAAGCGTGCCCAAGTGAAGCGTGAAGGAGTTACAGCCATTTTTACACATTTTCTTTTTCTCTCCATGTTTTAAAGAACTAAGAGTGACTGAGGAAATAAACTCATACACTTAACAGATATCAGAGGGGCCTCGACTCTTCCAGGGGCTTCATTAATTTTTTTCCTTTTTTAACTACCAGCCTTGTCTTTGATAAATGATAATGCTCAGTAGGGCACTGGTTTAGCCACAGAACAACAACATTTCAGATTTTAGCCTTGAATATCACCATAGTTGCATTTGTAAAATATTTTTGTTGTCCCTTTAAACTTTAAAGCAAGTGATGTTTTCCTCTACCAGTTTTAAGAGTTTAATATGAGCACCTAATCATTTGTTATGGTTTGTTCCCGGACAGTGTTCACCTGTTTGAGTGAACCCCGTTTTCCATTGCCGCCAGAGCTGTAACCTTTCAACTTGTGGAATAACCCACCCCACCCGCTCCATGACTCTGGCCAAAGACTATAATGAGTCCTCTCCTGCTCCAACTATCACAGAAGAAGCCATTGTTCCACCTTCTGTTCACACTGGACATGCTGCCTCGTGCTACTGCGGAGAACCCTTTCACACCACTTCCTGCCGTCACCAATGGAGCCATCGCTCTGCCTCCTGCTGTCCCGCGGACATTTTGCCACCCATCTGCGGGGAGGAGCTCCGGTTGCCCAGCTCTGACACAAATATGCAGTTAACTTCTATTTGTTGGCGCCAGCATCTCAGATTCTGATCCTACTTCCTCTCTGTGATGTACATTCTTAACTGTTCTCTTCATTCACAATTTAACAGCCACGTCTGTCTGTTTTTAGACTCCTGCTAATAGATTCTGTATAAAACCTAATAAAGCAAACACTTGAGTTTACAACTTGCCTCCCTCATTGCACAATGCAGATTTAATACTTTTCTCATTAATGCCTTTATCTTCACCGAGTGTTCTGGTATGCATTGTATTTGATCTAGAGCTTACTGTAAGCCCAGAGCACTGCACATAAGGAAGGAACAGATCCTGGAAGCGGGATGCCAGTCTATTGCATTATTGCAGAATATTATAAAATCTCATTTCTGTGTTCTTTTGTGATTTGCTAGTCACCACTATGCTTATTGCTTCCCGATAATGTTCATTTAAGAGAGGTCATATTGTGGTTCATTAAAAAAAAAAAATTATATATAAAAAAAAATACAGCAGACCATTAACACGTATGACTGCAACATAGTTGCTAGCAATAGTTTTGGCCACACAATATAATGCTGTTAGTCCACGAATCGTCACAATCGTCATTCTGGAAACTGAGATAGCTAGTGGGGGGTTTAAAATGTCATTAAAATTATCACCATTAAAGAAATACAGGAAGCTCAGCCATAATTACCTTCTAAGTTTTCGATCTTAAAATCAAAATTCAATTATGTTCCACCAGCCTGCAACAAACAGCATGAATGCTAAAAGAAGAAAAGAAGAGGGGAAAAAAAAAACTTCACAGGATTACAGTCTTGAATAGTGATGAAACACGCAGCTACAGCTCAAAGTGGAAAGACAGCTGTGCAACTACCCAGCATTCCCTATTATAACAGATCCCTACAGTATGTCCCCTAATAACCATAAATATTCTCAAATTAAAGATTCTTGCATAATGTGATGAGGTACAGAATCGCCAAGAAATAAGAAGAAGACTCAGCTTGACATCCAAAACCACACTGGAGCTTTTGGTGACTTGAAAATGGCTCGGAAAACATTTGGACAGCATGATATGCAGCACTACTCTTATACAAATACACCCTGTACTGTGTGCTGTGAGACGCTCAGGCTGGCAAATAAGCAAGATAAACCATAATTGAGTTTATGGACAAAACAACATTTTTCTATTTTTCCATGATCTCATTATGTCTTGACATGTTTGGCTTTCACAGAATACAGACTATATTACATGTGCTCCTAACTAGAGGTTGCCCGACTGATCATTGGGCCCATTTTTGTCTTTATTTAATAAAACGACATCGGCCGATGCCCGAGCATTCAGTATTAAGCCGATTAACAGGCAGGCGTATGTACAGTACATGCAGCCCCATTGTTATTGCTGTGGAGCCATAAATAGTAAAAGTTCAGCTGCTGGTTTTCTCATTTACTTTGTCTATTAAGGACATACTGTACCTGTATACAGTATGTATCTATACAAGCAAAAGTGATACTACTTGTAATGCTTATCTCAGTACTTTGAAACCTTTGGTGTATTAATGCCCTTCCATATGAATATTCGCCTTCAGAACAGAAATTTTTGTAAAAAAAAAATTTGATTCAGCATACAAAGCATTTTCAGCGTACAAACAAATGAACGCCGGCTAGGTTGCGTGTACCGTAAGTCCAGGGGCCGTTCAAAATTTGTTAGCGTCAGTGGAAAGACAAGCAAAATGAGTTTAGGGTTTTTTTTTTTTAGTAAAGACGTAGCATCATGGGTTTCTTTTCTCTCTATGGCCATAAAATTATACAACTCTTCTCTGTAACGTGGACACTATAGAGAGTCACCGTTAGTAACAATAATACAATATTATTACGTACCTAGATAATTTGTGGAATATCTACCAATGCTCTTGGGCCATACCACTTTTCAAGTTCAATTTCTGACCTTTTCCTTTTTTCCCCTCACATGTGCAATATCTGTGTATAGAATTATGTTTAGTGTGTAACTAGAAATTTACTTTTTTTTTTTTTTTGATCTTTTGTTCAATTTATTTATCTTTTCCTTTCCTCCTGGAAAAGGACTATAAGCAACTATAACCAAGTATAAGTAATTTCTCTGTGGGATTAATAAAGTTCTTTGAATCTTGAAAGACAGTAGCAAGAAGAAAAGGGAGCCACTTTCAGCTTTGCTAAAAAAGCAGACGGTGCCGAGAGGAATCATTAAAGGTTAAGTGAAGTTTAATGTCTATTTATCTCATATTGTATTTCATTTACATGTCTTTTCTCAATTGTTTTTTTTTATATGCAAAAATATAATTAAAGTGTTGGAAATAGGTAATATTGTTCACATTTTTGGGTGCATTTACATTATTTCCTATGGGAAAATACTGTACGTTAACGTAAATAAATAAATGTTCACTATTCAAGTAAAAACTTTTATTTATTTATTAATTTATTTACTTATGCATTTATTAGCACAATTCACAGCAGCAGGAATTATGATTCCATAAAACAGTATTTATTTCTGCATTTTTTTTATGCTTGTGTTCATATCATAATGTGGCTATAAGATGATAAATTGAGGTCATGAAATTGCAATGTGTACACAGAGTTGTGTTTACAAGTTTATCATGAATTAATGTGATGTATGTGTGTGTGTACAGTATGTGTGTATGTGTGTGTGTGTGTGTGTGTGTCTGTGTGTGTGTGTGTGTTTGGGTGGCTCTAGAATAAGCTGACCAAGCATCTGCTATAATAACAGCTCAATTTTAAGTATGGAGTTGATCTATACAAAATAAAATGAAAATAGCTTTTTTTAAAATAAGTAATGTCTCAAATTAAAATGTAATCTTCTCCGGTGTCTTTTGATGACCTTTTTCTTTTTTACACACATTATATCTGTAATAATTTTGTCAAGTTTAATATTAATATTTAAGATTTGTTTTTAACATTTAAAGTATTTTAGTAAATTAAATATAGACAGACAAATAGATTAAACAGTCAGAGAGTGCTGCTTTCTGTCCTTTAGCTTTGCTAATATCATGCAAGAAAAACAGGCCTAAGCACAGGGTCACAATCACGTAAAACTGAGACACGTCTCTGTTAGGTCAACTCTGGCTTCAACTAATTAGCATGTAATGTCTGAGCTCTGAATACCAATGTGCATAATTTGACTATTAACTCTAGATTTGACCATTTGTCCAAAAAACATTGAGACTTAACCAGACTGAGCTCCTTACCGTCATCAGAGTCCGGCAGGATGGTGATCCTGGTGGTGGGGAACTCCTGGCCCAGACGACCCCCCATGGGCATGCTGAGGGTGACATTAAAGCTTTCCTCAGGTTCATACAACGAATCGTCAATCACCACCACGCGGCACGCCTTCTCGATTTCATCTCGGTCGAAGCGTAGAACGCTGATGTGTTCTTCCGGACGCGAGATATAATCCGAATAGGAAAGTACAGTGGTGGGGACGGTGCCAGTGGCTGTGCCTGTAAGGCATGCAGAGGACAGGTTAAGATAAAAACATGATTTTTATAGTGAACTTCTGGAGATCTAATGAGCAGTGAGAACAGATAACTAAAGGTCAAGGTGATTGTATGTTCTGTAGTGTGGTTGCACCTTAAAAATTATATACTAAGGATTTTTATAGCCCTCAGGAATCAAATACTAATAAGCCATAGCCAATCCTTTCTGGTCAGACTAAAGAGTTGTCTTATGGTAATGGGTCAGACAATTTAAGTCAGGAAAAAAAAAGGTTGAAATGAAGAAGCAAATCAATTTTCTTCCATGGAAAAATTGCATATGGTCATCCTTGAATTTTACAGTACTGTGCAAAAGTCCTGATCCCCCTCATTTCTCCATATTTTGCTTCCAAAGAGCCAAACCTACTTGTATTTAATGAATAAGTTTTTTTGGAGCTCATTTTCAGTGAGCAAATTTTTTTCCCCCCACAGTGACCTATTAATCATTCAAGCAGAAAAAACACCTAAATTAAGCCGGGTATTAGTATACTGGTGATGCTGAATGCTGAGTGGTTGAAACAGACAAGAGGGGAAATGAGGCTGCTGCTGAGGTTGTCATCAAATAGAAAAAAAAGCAATTAAAAACTTTATCTTTAGGCACTTTGTAGTCTGTCGCTGTTAAAGTCTTCATTTGTCTTAATTTCTTTAATCTACATAAGGTAATTTAATCCAATATGAAAAAATAAGGGATGGGTAAAGACTTTTGCACAGTACTGTATGCCTGTGTGTCATCATCTCTTACTCTCTCATATTCTACATCATATACCATTTGTATGTCCAAAGATTTAGGAGGCCTGGCGCCAACCTCAGGTGACTTTGGGGCATGAGGTGCGATACACCCTGGATGGGATGAAAATCCATCGCATAGCACACAAGTCCACACATACTTTACACACACACACACACAGGGCAATTTGGAAATGTCACTTAGCCTACGCTGCATGTCTTTGGACTGTGGGAGAAAATCCAGAGTACATGAAGGAAACTCAGTATGCACAGGGAGAACACAGACCTGAGGTGGGAATCGAACCCCAACATTGGAGGCTACAGTGCTAAACACACCACCACAGTGCCACCTTTTAATAAATAAATAAACAAAAATAATTCATTTAAAAAAAACCCAAAAAAGAAGAAAAAAAAAACAATTTAATTTCATTTAATTTAAAATGAGTGGTGGCTCAAGACTTTTGCACAGTATATGATAAATATTACAAATCTAGAAACACTTTTTAAAAAGTACTAGAACAGACTTTGATCTGGAAAAGAGAAAATGTTAAACGATTACAATGATGGTCTATAATTTAACAGATGATGGACAGACAATGTTGGAAAATCAGGCAAAACTGCCATGTGGTTGATGAACCATCTGGACAGTTGGAGTAAAAAATGAGCAATTAAGATTTAACAGTGTTTACGATTAAAACTTGTGAGCAGAATAAACAATGTGAACATTAAAGCAGTGTGAATTTCCCCGCGTACCTTGCTGTGTAAAACAGATGACCATCAGTTCTTGACTCACATCTCCAGACCGGCGAACAGGAATGCGAAATTCTCCGACGTCTTCCTCGATCGAGTACGTTGACGAAGGGATGAACACTGTGGACTCTTTAAAGAAGAAAAGAAAAAAGAAACAACTTTAAAGTTCAGTTGGTTTAAAGGTTCAAAGCCAGTACTTTGCCATTACAACAACCCCCCCCCCCCCCCCAAGTGTAAGATGTTAAAACGTAGGAACATGCGCCAATGTGCAGTGGATCATGCGAGTTAAATCAATATCCTCCTAGAGCTACAAGACTATGTAATAAACTCTACTGGCTGGAAAAAAATACCCCAAATCTGATTCCATTAGGCAGTGGGACGCTGAACAGGGACGCAGCAGATCGAAAGTCAGATTTTCGGAGCCCTCGCTGGTATTCCATGAACAAGGGCCAGCGAGAATGTCAGAGCATTTTTATGGTAATGTGGCCTAAGCTCCCTGCTTTTGTGTGTTTGTAACCTTTGCTTCCACTATACACTTGAAGCATAAATAGTTTCAGCTTCCCTCAGGCTTGTGACCTTCGGAAACACTGAAACCGGTGTACAGATCTGAATTTACAACCACTAAGTGTAAAGTTCTAGGATTATGGATTTAGCATGGATCTAAGCAAACGTTTGTGTTTTATATACAAACCCTGAATAACAGCATTAAAAAAAAGAAAAGTCACCACAACAACATATGTTCTAACTTTTTTAAAATCCATCTATCCACAATAAACAGGCATAAAAGGCATCCATAAGAGCATCAATGGAGCATAATTAACCCATAGTTTATCTTTGATAAGTGCAAAACAAACTAACAAAATCATTAAAAAAAAAACTAAATAACAAAACTGAAAACAAAACAAACAACAAATTCAATAACAAAATAAACAACACTGAAAACAATATAACAAATCATAAATACAAAATATCAAATGCGAAAACACAACGACAATTCAGTCAAACTGGAAACGAGTAGGTATACTATAGCAAATGAAATTCTTATTGCTGATTGGATGAGACATCTGTCACTCAAGACATACAAGAAGTACCATCAAGTGAAGTCAGAATAATTTTTAAAGCACGTTTAACACAACTTAGTTGACCAAAGTGCAGTAGAATCCTAAAATACTGAAATGAGTCCTGAAACTACTAAAAATACATCTAAATGTCCGTGTGGCTGCAGTACGTCCTGTATATTTTGAGTGATAGATGTCCTGTCCAATCAGCGGTAAGAATCAACATGCCTACTGTATGTGTGGTTTGCGAATGAAATTCTTATTGTTGATCTTTAGTGGCAGATGTCTCATCCAATCATCGGTGAGAATGTAATTCGGAAACCACACCTACCTTTTTTGGCTTGTTGATTCTTAGGCCTTGTTCACACGGGCGTTAAATTTTTGGATAAACGAACGAGCTCTGAACGTCCTACACGTTTATGTTGTGTTTTGTAGTGGCGCTCGATTGACTTCTACACTGGCGTTCGTTTGTCTCTGTCTAACGACAGCCTGCAGCCCAAATTGTATTTTGTGTGTTTAACCTGTGGGGGCAGTGTGTCGGGAACTGGATATGAAAGCCCTTCTCATTTTATTTGAGGTGCCTCGTTTTAATATGGACCATTTTGCTATATTAGACATTAATCTTCTTTTTTTAAAAATTCTAATAAAATTATTATATTTTATATAATAAATAAAAAATATTGAAAAAAAAAAATACGGCGAAGTAGGGAGAGAAAAAAATCGCTGCCACTACTGGGTTCACCCTCTGACTGCACAACGTCGGATTAAAGGAAGTTTTATGTGGTTTATGAAGAAATGCAAACGTTTCCGCGCAAGTTTTATTTTTTAAGCATTTTATTTTAGCTTTTTTCCCGCATTTCCCTATGTATAGCATGTAGGATCATGGGATATATCCGGTCCTCCGAAGCGTAAAATGGACGCGGAGAAAGTGAACTACAGTAGACGTGGTTTCCTTGCGTTCATTGGGATTTGAAAAAGCTGCATGCAATGTTTTTTTAACACCGTATAAACGCGCAGCCGGACAAAGCTCGTGTGAACACCGTCATTGACTCCGATGTGTAGAAAACCCTTCATCTGCGCTCACCGGACGCTACGAATGGCAGAAAAACGCTCGATTTTAACGCCCGTGTGAACCAGGCCTTACAGCTGATTGTTATATTGTTTTCGGTTTTGTTATTTTGTTTTTGAATTTGTCATCTTGTTTTACGTTTTGTTGTTTTATTTTGCACTTCTCGGTCACTGTACATCTGCATTGGTAGCCCAAAATTCTCACAATATCTACTTCTACACTTCCCCCATAAAAACTGAACAACTAAATAAACCTTAAGATTTTTCAAAGCAGTCACATTATAATATAATACAAGAATGTCTATGATAAATAATGTCTGAAACACAAGTGCAGAAAAACAAACAAATAAAGCAAATCCAGACAGGAGATTTTTTATCCTTTTGCTTTTTCCCCCTCCTCATTGTTGTTTTTTTTCTTTTTCTTTTTCTTTTCTTTTTTTGTGATCGAGGCTCCTTAAAAAGTCCGAGATATAAATTGCATTAATAAATTGATAAACTCAAGGGTTAGTACAATTCACTTGTGTCAGTTTAAACCCTTTTAAAGATATGTAATGTTTTATGTAATGCTCAGTGTAATATGTACACTGCGTTTCAGTTTAAAAAATGTAATCAGATGATTTGTCGAAACTTTCCATGCTTAGCTTCATTAATTTTCTCCTACCATTTGTTCATTACTTTCTCCTGTTAAAAAACCCCTGAATAAGCAGAAAATCTGTTCTCTATACATGAGATAAAATCTGCCTCTTTCCCATCTCAATTAATCAGACTTAAAAATTATGTTTGCCCAGAGACATTACTGACTACCATGACTTCAAATTAAACCTTTTTAAAATTCCACTGTGTAACCACTGTATAAATACACCTTTGGCAGACACATTTTCTTTTTTTGTGTATGTTATACATATAGTAAAGAAAATGTGAGTGCCAAAGAAGCTACTTCTGAAGTTTATGCAGTATGGAAGTGGCCATTCTTGCTTCCATTCAAAAAAAGTTTAGCCGTTTTTGAGAGATGATTTTATATGTGATAAATAGGCATTTTTCAGCGTCATACTGGCTCGCTTCAAACAATAAAAATTTTAAATGCAAATCAATCATATTACTTTATGAGTATTGATACTAAAATTGGTCCATATGACCTATAAATTCTTGTTTTAATTGTTTTTGGTTAAAAGTTAAAAAGCAAAAAAATTTAAAATATCTGTAGTGTCCGTAACCACGTCAAATTCATTTTAGAATAATACATGTGCATGTTGTCTTTACATGTACAGTAAAATCTAAATTGGCCCAGTTTCATCTAAAATACAGTTAAGATCGTTGAAAGATTTAAATTCCAAAAAGTTACAGACAGTACAGACATAAAAGGGAATGAAATTGTATTTAGCAAATGTGTTTCTTTTTATCTAATAAAAATATAAATGTATATTTTGTATATTGTATAAATGTATACAGTATGTATGTATATTTTGCAAAAAACGAGGCATGGATCAGGAGATAAGGAGCATTAAGTATTATTGTTATTATAATATAAGTATTATTATTAAGTAGCATCAAGTATTATGAAAAATAGTGTTATGTGATTCTATCTGAAAATTCACTTTTTCACCTAGGTGGGAGGCTTTTTAGCACCACTACCATGTTGTATAGTTATAAAATTTATTATATTCCAGCCATTTTATATGTTCGAAACTTTATACATTTATTTTGTAAATTTAGTTATGTAATTTCTATTTCTCTTTTTTTATTGCTAATTCTTGTCTTTTAAATAATTGTATTTGTATTTATTAGCCAATTTTAAAATGGCATTTTTTAAATTAAAAAAGCACCAGGAACACAGTGCTACCTAAAGATTTAAATAAAAACACTGAATTAAATTTAACGTTAACACAAGACTACTGTACATAATGTGTTTGTGCATAAATGTATGTAATTATTGTACAATTACTAATAAAAATAGTGCGAGAAGAACGCTATTGACCATCTTCTGCATAAATGAGGCTCACAGATGGTCATGATTGGCGATTTTCGCTCTAATCAATGGGAATGAAGTTATTTACACTCCTAAACTCTTGACCATGGAAGGCATCAGCAATGTCAGCACTGAATTCATTTTCTCATCAACAGGGTTTTTTTTTCCGGTTGCTACAGTATGCCACTCAGGCTAAGCCAACCCAGTTCTTAAAGGTGACCTAATATGCAAAATTAATTATTTAATCAGATTTAGACATTTAAATGCATCTCCAGTGCATGTGCACCAAAAATAAAGTAAAAAATTATAGCTTTCCCTGCTTTTTTCCAGTTTTTATTGGTAGGGGGTTAAATAAGCAAAGTTGGTTTTATTTTTCCCTATTGTGACCTCATATAAGAAGAGGCCCTCTCCCAGCTTGTTGCTCTGTTCTCTAGGGGGCGTGTCTCATCAGTAGCTCATTTACATAGACACTGAAATGGTGTAGTTGAAAGAGGAGTGAAATAAAAAAGTTTGAGGCATGTTAAAATGCATTACCTGAGAGATTTTTCAGCTGCAGCATCAACACTCAGCTTTATGGGAGCTTTGAGACCTGTCGTTTTACTTAAAATGTAACATATCTTTAAAGCTTTAGTAACATTTGACCGGTATTCTTAGCCCCAACACAAATATACTCTTTAATACGCAGAAAGAAAAAAAGCAAACATCCTTTAGTTTTCCCAAAGAAACTGACGGAGCGCTCTAAACAAATAGTAACACTGCTTAGACTTTGGAGACTTAAATAAATCAAGTATCATATTCAATTTATTCATAACTGTAGTTTTTCCTTTTCGTTTTTTATTTTGCTTTTGCCTAATGCGTGCCATATACGCATGGTATAGAGCTGTTTAACTGAATAGTTTATGATGTCGTTTACCATCATTTTAATGTTTTTTCAAATTAAAATAATACTAATAAAAATATTGAAGCTATTACTGTACCTGAATAATAAAGATCTCTAAATGCTATTTTTGGAAGAAATTACCCAGTGAGCAACACTGTTCAGACTCAGACAAAAACTCATTATGAGATGTTAATGAGGATCTGCAAAATGTCAATGTATTTACACAATAAAAAGACTAAATATAACTACAGCCTCAGGTATCTGTCAGACATTTTTATAAGCTGGAAATAAATTGCCTCAACCAGTGCCAACATAATGCTGGGAAAAAAAAAACAAGTTTGGAAACTCACCATCTTCAGGGTCGATTATCTCCACCGTTGCTGTCTGGGGGAACTCGAGCGCCCCCATTACAGGCTCAGACAGAACAATCTGGAAGGTTTCCGCCTGTTCGTACAGGTGGTCACCAAGGATCCGGACCTTCCAGGTGGCAGTGGTCTGGCCTGGGTTGAACTGGACCTGTTTTTGGGCTTTGCCACGAAAATCTTTGTCTTTCTCTGCTGTGCCGTCTTTGGTTCCAATACCTTTGGGATGGAAAAAGGTTGGCATGAATTAGAACCAATGTCGAATAAACGAAAAGAGATGAGAAATGTTTTACTGCGACACGCTGCAAAGTGCCTTAAGATACAATTTAAAAATTGTTTATGTAACCTCTGCAGCAGCCTCGTTTCCCCTCTCATCTGTTCCAACCACTGTGCATTAAGCATCACCGGTGTACTAATCATCGGCTTGATCATCCTTACTATGTTTTTTTTAATGCTTGAAAAAAATCATAACAACCAAACAACATTCCTCTAAAACTGTTCAGGTACAGGGAATGGACTGAAAACGAGAGTCAAAAACAAGAGCCAAAAAAACAAGTCCTTCAGGAAGCTTGGAGAACTGTTCCTCAAGAGTACATTAAAAATACAAGAAAATCTGTCTCTTTGCAAGCAAAATATGAAGAAATGATGGGTCGCTCAAGACTCTTGAACAGCACTGTAGTTAAACAAAATGATTGCTGAGAGCTTCTGGCCAAACCTCCAGTACCCGAAATGAAATGAGCTGTATTTGAATGTGACTGTCCACTGGGGTTTGGTGGACATGGACGACTGACAAAGGCTTCATCGTGCCAGCTGGATCATTGCTGGGTTGCCAAGCTTTCTTTGACAGCTGGCAAGACCATACACAGCATGGGCACTGTGGTAATTAAACCAGTTGCCTAGCCTACAGCAACGGTCACAACACAAGCAAGTAAACAGAAGCGACTTGAAAGTATAATAAATTAACAGCATATATTAGATACGGGTCTTTCTGTTGGAGATTAATTCATAAGGACAGAAGGTGGGAAGAAGAGAGGGTTGTTAAAGTAAACAGAGACAAAATTTAGGAGGTGTACCGATACGCTGTTGCACACATGGAGAATTTGGACTTTTAAAAAAAAAAGGAGAACCTGTACTTTGAAGAAAAAGGGAAAAAAATGCTTTGATATGGAAAAAAATCAGACATGGGAGAGAGGATGAGTCCTGCCTCTATCTGCCCACACACGTGCCTGGATAAAACTAAATTAGTCCAACAGTGCCTGAAAAAAGGCAGTCTTCTGTTTGAAGAGAAAGAGGAAATGACTGCTTTCAAATTATATCTTCTTCTCAGCAGGAGAACTTCAGAGGGGCAAGCAACAGGTCGATGAAGGGTTGGAACAAAAAAAAAAAAACCTGCGGTCTGCACTCAGAGTGGAGGAGTGAATTATCAGCAGGTGAATCTAACCTTGCGAGAACAAGTGGTGGTCCACCTGCGCAGGTGATGGAGACTCAAGCCTGCTTCAGGAACCAGTTGTTATTTTCTCACAGCTGGATGCAAAGATTCGACTCTCCACGACCACCCAAATTAAAATTTAATTGGGGTAGTTGCACAGACTTTATAAAGAGCCTTGGTTTTTCATTTGATCAGTTTGCACTTCAGAGATTAAGACCTTTAATCTCAAACTCTTTTAACTTTTCCTGAATAAACATTCCCACTACTATCATGGCTCATTATTCTAAAATTCAGCAAGGATTAAAAAAAGTTTTTTTCCCCCCATCCATGCATTAGAGACTTTAAAAGCAGGCTTGTAACCCTGCAGACTTTTTATTAGATTTTAAATATTAATCCGTAAAACCAAGAACTAACTAAACCCACTTTCAGTTTTGTGATTTTGCTTTCTAAACAGGAAAAGTGGTGACTCTAGCTACTGACCATAAGGTCTTGAGTTCAAGCCCTTGTACAGTCCAGCAATCACTAGTGGGTCCTTAACTTATTCTGCTGGAAGTGGGATGCATCAAGGCAGACATTGTACTGTGAGTTAGTATATATTATTATACTCTATACTATATACTCCAGATGTCTCTTCCAAAAAACATGTCTTCTATACTATGTCTCTGAAAAAACAACTCTGCTGATTCTACCTACAGACTTCAAACATTTCTCTAGAGCAGCAAAACCCTAAAGAGCACCAATGGTGCTACAGTAGCTAGAGGCTTTAACTTTCTTTTAGATCCAAACCAACAAAAATCAGAAACTTGAGCAGGAGAATCAGCAGCCAGATTTTGTCAGGTCAAAGCTGGCAAACGTAAGCTGCACTCCAAACCCTGAAAGATTCATCTAATGAGCAAAAGATGTTTTTGTTTTTTTCTCAAGATCCTCAAATAAGATGCTCTTTTCCAGAGGGAACCAGAGTGTTCAGCTACTGCACCTTTTATGCCGACTTTCTCTGTCTGCCCTAGAACCTCAGGTTGTTAACATTGCCTACACAAGGGACAGACACACTGCTTAGCACTTCCTTTCATTTACAGTTTAACTTTCAGCACTTCATTACTGACTATGTAAAATAGCTCCAGCTTCAGGGGGAAAAAAAGTGTTATTTTTGCCATTTAAATGTAGCAAACGGGATATTAAATCTTGTGCCATCTCTGTTTACTCCAAATGGTAGAAAATGTCTCATACTTGTGTGTTTTCCCCGAAAAGAAATCACTGAATGCGTCTAATTATACCGTACACTTTTCATAAGGAACAGAATATGTACTACACTTTAACTGTTGCCGTTACTATAATGAGGAGAGAATTGGAGAAATTAATCAGCACTGAGGCTATTTTTGCCAACCAATCTGGCGTCTTGTCTTGTTTAAAGTCAATATACCACTTCTTTAAACATTGCTTGGTGATTTAAATCACACATTTCACATTTGGTAATTAGGAAAATGAGATAGAGAACGAGTTCACCAATGGCTTAATCCTGCCCTCTGTCCACAGTAGAAAAACAAGAACAACTTGAAGTTTGCCTGCCATCGATAAGTCTAGTTACCCCAAGGGGAAGCTAGCATTGAGAAAACAGACTGACCAACAGCAGCTCAAAAGAGCTCAGGGAATTGATAAGCACGTTAAAAAAATGGCATTTCATGACTTTCCGGTCTTTAAGTCAGTAACCTTTTATAATAAGCCATTGCACTTTCTTTCAGTAGATGGAAAAAGATGAGTTCTTTGGACTGTCCTCCTGAGGGAACTCTCGGAGGTTTCAAACAGAAACTGTTTATAAAGCTTAAAACATTAAACATCCAAAGAACTCTGTAGGGCAACAACTGGAGCAACGGATTAAAATTTTAAAACAAATTTTATATGAGTTTCATATATATATATACAGTGGGGCAAAAAACTTATTTAGCCAGCCACCAATTGTGCAAGTTCTCCCACTTAAAAAGATGAGAGAGGCTTGTACTGTAATCTATCATACTGTACGTATACCTCAACTATTTTATTTTTTTAAAAATCCAGAAAATCACATTGTAGGATTTTTTTAAATTAATTAATTGGTAATTCCTCTGTAAATAAGTATTTGTTCACCTACAAACAAGCAGGATTTCTGGCTCTCACAGACCTGTAACTTCTTCTTTAAGAGGCTCCTCTGTCCTCCACTCGTTACCTGTATTGATGGCATCTGTTTGAACTCGTTATCAGTATAAAAGACACGTGTCCACAACCTCAAACAGTCACACTCCAAACTCCACTATGGCCAAGAACAAAGGGCTGTCAAAGGACACCAGAAACTAAAGTGTAGACCGGCACCAGGCTGGAAGACTCTGAATCTGCAGTAGTTAAGCAGCTTGGTGTGAAGAAATCAACTGTGGGAGCAATTATTAGAAAATGGAAGACATACAAGACCACTGATAATCTCCCTCAAACCGGGGCTCCACGCAAGATCTCACCTCATGGGGTCAAAAAGATCACAAGAACTGATAGGTACTGTATATAGGATAGGATATAGGATAACAAATTGAGTGAGGGCCATATGTAAAAAAACAACAACATTATAATAAATGTCTATTATAAATGTCTGATACAGTTGATATTGTTAGTGTACACTGCCCAGCCAAAAAATCATTTAAAAAAAAGCCATCAGCTGGATTTTACTAATAGAATAAGTAAAATCCCTTCATTGGATAATTACTGCAATGATTAATATGGTTCAGATGGTAACAAGTGAGTGATTAGTGTCTTATTTCTTAAACAACTAAAACTAAAAAACTGTAAAAGCAGTGTTAGGATCTGGGGTTGCTTCCGTTTGTCAAATTATGACGCTGATATACTCAATGACCAAGTTTTACCACCAGTGGATTTTTTCCCCCTGTTGGCATTTTCACAGATGAAAACATTAGGACTCTTCAGGCTCAAACTGTGAAGGAGTGGTTCAGGGATCATGGAACATTTTTTTCACATGGATTGGCAACCACAGTGTCCAGACTTATCCTTTATTGAGAATCTTTGGGATGTGCTGATGAAGGTTTTAGACGGCGATCCAACTCTCCCATCATCAATACAAAACAAAAATCAATACACATCAACAAATATCGTTTTCTTTGTTAAATCACTTTTAAAAATGTATTTATTATCAGATGTAGATTATATTTAAATATAACTAATGTTTCATTTGGAACTACTGTCAGACATGTGCTTGCACTGA